>VDFB02004710.1:0-21628 GCA_007258455.2 Sequoia sempervirens | reverse complement strand
GCTTCTTGCTACTCTTGATATAGCTTTATTGCTTGCTGATATGCTTGAAATTGCACTGCTTGTCTTTGTGTAAGAAGTTTTGCTTGATATTGGGATTGTTGTGCCTAATATTGAGCTTGCGCTTGAGCTTGCACTTGTGTGGCTTGTGCTTGTGCTGCTTGTTGTTGCAATAGAAGTTGTGCTTGAGCAGTCTTTTGTGCTTGCAATGCTTGTGCAACTTGTTGTTGTTGTTGTTGCAATAAATCTTGGGCTTGCGCAGCTTGTTGCACTTGTAATGTAGCTTGTGCAGCTTGGATAGCTTGCTCAACTTGAGTAGCTTGCTGAGCAGCTAGGTGTACGACTTTTTGTTTTTGCACTTGTTGGAATCCCCTTTGAAAAGCAGCTTGCAATGCTGCGTTGTATTGGCTTGATGTGGTGGAAGTTGGTGGTGGTGGGGGTGATGGTGGATTCAAAATGGCATTTGTGGTAGTGGTGAGAGGTGATGTCGCGTTGATTATTTGATTGGTGGATGGTGTTGTTGATGTGGTGATTTGAGTGATAAGTGGCGTCATTGATGTGATTGGTCCTTGAGATACCATGCTTTATGATGTTATGGGGGTGTTTGATGATGTTGCAATTGCTTGTGTGTTTGTTGTCTGTTGTTGTGATGTCGACGACAAGTTTTGAGCATTTGACATAATGCTTTGGTTGACATTTGGGATGTTGTTTTGATCGATACTTGGTAAAGGGGGAAGCCCTAAGATAAGGAGTGGTGTAGATGATAATGGCAATGGTGGAAGTGGTGGAAATGTAAGGGGTGTGAGTTGTTGTGAAAATCTTGTGGTGCCGAAAATACCACTAGGTGTAAACATATCTCCTTCCTCTTCTGAATTTGTGAGAGGTGTTTGAGGTGTTGCGTAAAAAAATGATGATGGATCATGATGGAATGTGAGAGGAACATTTTTTGTGTAATGGATTTTGGGGTATGTTTTGTTCCAATACGGTGTTTGCATCCAAGTTTTGATTATTAACAAGGGGGTGTGTTTGAATAGCATTGAGAAATGCATTTCCCTTATTAAAATTGGGTTGGGTTGGAGCAAGCGATGTCATGATCTGCGGAATGTTTTGCATGATGTTTTGGGATGGGGGTGTAGATGAGATGGGAATGGTGGATGAGATTTGAGGAAATTATGTCTCCACTATGGTATTCATGTCAAAATCTGAAGGTAACTTAGCTTCTTGTTTTGCTAATTCAAGCATGTATAACGAAGGGTTGAGCCTAATCATGATGTTGATGATTTTATGGTTTTCTAGATTTTGAAACATTTCAGTCATGAGTCATTCCAAAGGTAAGATATTCTCCTTGGTTTTCCTCTTGCAGATTTTGTGATGATGTCGGAAGGTTAAATGTGAGAGTTCCAGACCCAATGGGATTCATTTCAGGAGTGGTTTGACTTAAATCACTTGAGTGGGTGTTTCTTTGTTGGCTTCCATGCTCTTCTTGTATTGAGATTTGGTTTGAACCATAAAACAAGGATCAATTTTTAGAATGGCAGATGAATCTCTTGATTCTTTGTATTGATCTTTATTTTATGTCTCAAAGAGAAAAAATTTAGGATATCTTGAGGATCGAAAGGTGATATGATGATGATGTAAAAGATGAATGATGTGGATGTTATGATCTTTTGGTAAGTCTTGAAGGAGATACTAGGCTTTTGGGACTTTCGGATATGTTTCGGATTTTGATTTTGATTTTCCCTTGGGATTTGTCCTTGATTGATTTTTATTTTGATTTGGATTTTGAAAAAATAGACCCTAGGATGTTTGGATGATTATCTCAGGGATAGATTTGATCAAAGGATGATAATCTGAATATGTGCGGGGAGAAGGATGCATCTACCCACACTTATCCAAACAAGATGATAGTTTCACTAGGCATATGAAGAAGGATTCATCTACATATACTAAGCTAAATGAGATTGTTTTGATAAATTTTGACTAAGCATATGCAAAAGGATACATCTACACATACCTAGCCAAAGGTGATTTTGATCATGTTTTTCAAGGATTTAGTCTCAAGGATTTTGATGATTTTGATTTTGCCAAAAGGCCTAGTATTAAGGATGATTTCAAGATTTTCCAAAAGGTGATTATGAGATGATGTTTGTTTTGATGTTTGGATGGATGAAAAATATTTTGATTTTCTTTGATCCTAAGATGAACCTAAAAAAGACACTTTGTTTGCCTAGACCTAGGTATTGAAGAACAAGCCTTTCTCTAAACAAGATGTTCAAACTCTCTAAAAAGATTTGGGTTTTGGCAGTAATAGAATGAATACAAACTGAGATTGTTCCTTGAAGCCTTTTTGTAAAAGTTGAAAAGTAGTCTTTGCCTGACTTCGTATAACATAGAGAGACGTTCTTGATGGGTTTTCAGACTAAGGGCTTTCACCTTTGGTTTCTTGACCTTGATTTTGCATGAAATCATTGGAAACACATGTGTGGGGTCCAATTGTTTTTAATCTTTGCTTAATGGATTCTTTTTACCACAAACACACTCTTTATTAGGTTTTCAACTGAATTTCTAATGTCTCAACTTCGTCTCATTTCACAAGGTATATTATGCAAAACTTTGATGAATTTAAGGCAAGGGTTACCTATTATTTAACTTTAGGGGGAAAATTGAGATGTAAACTCAAGTGCTTAGAAACCTCTAAGGATGCAATCCCAAGGGAAAGCAATAACATGAGAATTTGATCAATGGTATTTTCCTCCTAAAGGGTTTGAAATTTTGAGGATCTTGTTGAATGTTTGTTTTCAAATGTTTTCGATCAAAGCACTGTGTTTTCAAACCAAGAACAAATACAAAACCTATGGATGTGTAAGACAATATTTGTTGGATTCCCACTTGGACAAGTCCAACTACGCTTATCTTTAGCGAATGGTTAGATGCTTGACCCCACTGGCTCCCCTCCACGACACTCACTTATACGGGGTAGCCAAGCATCAACACCCATGAAACTCCCATGGCATGTTTTCCATTTCTACTAAAAGACCATAAAAGTGTGGGGCAGCTTCAGAACAACCGTTCTTGCACCAACAAATAGATTAAAGGATTTTGGAAAATTCTAGCACATGGGTTTTAATAAGAACTTTCCATTCATGGAGATTGACCCATACGATAAGAGTCCCCTTTCAGATCCATCTTGTCGGAATCAACCGCGTGATATTGGAATTTACTCCAATACCCATAGTTATATACCGGTTGTAAATACTCTTGGCTTTAGAGTGTTACCGATTGAGTTGTTCCCTTGGGTGAGTACTTTTTCCCCAAGGAAGGCCCTCTAGGATAAACAAAAGCGAGTAAAGACAAAATCCGTAAGTCGATCAATCTTTGAAGTGCAAGAAAGAGAGAATATACGCGATAATGCCCCCACTCACACTCGCACAAGATCTTGTTCAATTTTAAACCCAAATCGAAGTGTGGAGGTGATTGATTTATCTCACCCTAAAGTCATGAAAAAGGAATTTTGATTCTCAAGATCGCTATAAAGCGTGAGAGAAGCACATACGTCCTTTTTTAATGCTTTTAGTTTAAGTAAGCCTTCACAAAAATCAACATTTGCACTTTTTCTTTTTAAATCCACAAAGAAAAATGTGAGTTCTTTTTAAGCACCAAAAGATGAGTGAGAGATACTTTGTTCAATTATTAATCCAAGAAACAAAATCTAATAAGTTGTGATCCTAAAGTTTGTTTTAACCTTTGCAAGAAGAAATTGAAAGATTCTTTTTTTAAAACCAAATGAAAATTAGTGTCCTAAGAACGAAAAAATAATGATTTCTTGGAGAAGTGTTTAAACAAAACACTTGAAGTGTTTCAAAACACTTTGATCTTTCAATCTTTCATCTTCATGCTTCGTTGTTCTTTGTTATCCTTCTTCGTTTTCGTTGTTTTCGTTGTACCTTCCTTTTCTTTTGTTATTTTCATTGTACTTTCCTTGTCTTTCGTTATCCTTTGTTTGCTTATTCCATATCACAAATAAGATTTATTTCAATGTTAGAAGAGGAAAGGAAATTTAACACTTGATATTTATTTGCAAAATAGTTGAAAAAATAATTCATCTATTAGAACTTTATACCACCAAACTATAAGAACATATAAAATGATAATCGTATGAATAGAAAACAAGGTTATAATTATGATCATATGTAACACCAAAGCATTTGTATCAGATATTTAATGTGTGCAGCTGAGTAGATGATCTGACATGCCACAAAGCAAAAAAAAGAAAAACAATTTCAACTTTATGAGCCAGGAGGATAGGTACATTTAATGGGTCAAGCACTGCAAGAAAGTCAAAAACAAAATTGGCCACATTAAAATCAATGTTCACCAAATCTTCAAGAGGGAAAGAAATTTCTACTTTTTAACTTATTCCCCATATGTCACCATTTTAGATTTTCTACCAAAACCCAATGCAAATAAGGACATCTTCATAATCAGTCGCGCCTCCTTATCTACTATATCTACTGTCACTTAAGATTGATTGATTTAAATGATTTAATGCAAATCCTCAATCTCACGTTAAAAAAGCAAGGAAATGTCTTAAATGTTTCAACGCAAGCATAAACTATCTTTTAGCGGTGAAGATTGAAAGATTTTCAATTATTCCAAGCAAAATGCGCACCATATTAATAGAAACTTTCAGACAGATGCGATTAGCATAGGTAAAGCCAAATTTAAAAAAAAACTTTTTAAAAAAGGAAAAAGGCACTAAGACTGTTTTCATGCAAAGGCAATTGGCAGGTGTAAAGGTTAACAATCATAAATTTTTAAAGGAGACTCCAGTCAAAATGCATTTATGACATAGCCTATACAACTTGTTCCAAACTTACGCCTAAAAGAGAACTTCAAACTTTATGCAAATGGCAGGCGATTGTAACTTTGAAAACATCTTAAGCATACTAACATTTCTCCCTACCGTATGATTCTAGGTTGTTGCGAGCTATAAATGAATGTAAATATAGTTCTCCATCGTGTCTACTCATACTCTTCTCACCACATAATTCCCTTCCAGCATAGTCTAATTAATGTCTGCTAACAAGGACAACCGTAATGGGATACTGCACCCTCTAATGGACCTACAAGATCTAGGAATATGACTGTTGTAATCGGTTGCAATGGTGATAAGAAGGAACACAGTTTACAGCTTTATAAGCTACACGTCAAGCCTCCATTTCAAAGCAGTATCTTATTTGCCTATGCCAAGATGGAGGACTCACATTTGTTCAAAAAAGAATACTTCTAAGGAAAACTTAAAACATGTTTGATTTGATGGCGACTATCACCCTCTGGGAATATTGTGGAAGGTAGCACGCAGTGAAGCATCTTGAAATTGATCAGAAAGTATCCTAACGCCACTTCCTTTTGGTGTTTCCTTACTTTCCTCTTGTTATAAGCAGTACTGTCATCTATTCCAAAGAAAGTGGCTTAAGAGATACCATTTGGTAGCAAAAAAATAAATGACATTAAGGAGTGGGGTCACAGCTTACAGAAAAGACCAAAGAGTGAGTGGAGTGAGTACTCAGAGAGAGTGGAGAGAAGGCGTGAAAGCTGTCTAACAGAATGCCTCGAGAATATAGTTTCCTAAAATGTCCTCAGTCTAAACTTTCAAGCAAATAACCCTTGCAAACTGTTTATTAGAAGCAGAAAAATAAACAAAGCACGTGAAAGGACTTTTTAGAAGCTTTCAAGATCTCAAACATAACAAATTCCTAAAATTGTGATCACAGCGTACCAAACAAAGATTACACCCAACAATAATGATCAAAAGCATAGTGAATTATTATTTCCTCCACAAATATCATTCTTATTGTTGTAAATTTCAGACAATGCCAGTTAAAAAAAAAGGTGTAAAAAACAAGTGTATTATCGAGCATAATATCAGTAGACAAAGTAATCAAACAAATTGATAATGGTTTGTTCTACAACTTGAAAAGGAATTCTATAACTACTTCGAGGCCTAGCAAATACAGGCCCTCCTTCTAGCACCATAATGAAATACCTAAATCTGCACATGAAACCATCTTAAACACTCATTAGTGGGGTTAGTTTAAACATGCAAATCTAATAATACCTCTATGAAATAACAATATCAATCCTCAAGAAATGCAAAAAATAACAAGAAGGATCAACAAGACATTCCAAAAGCAAGAAAAAGTACCTATTCCATATTGGATTGGTGTCAAATGTGCCAATGACCCTTTCCCAATCCTTGCCAAAAAAACTTAAATGATTCAATGCACTATGATGAAGAGCAAAATTAGTTCTCAAACCAAGAGTAACTTTGCATAAAAGTTGTAGATGATTTGATGAAGATTAAGCCCTCTATTTATAGATTTATCTTGATGAGAGAATGGCCAAATGGATGAATGTGGGACTAAATATAAACCAATGAAAAGAGGCCACTTGTCAACTTGCCATAGGTTGAGGAATGTGCAAGTTTTGGCCAATGTGCCCAAGAGAGGGAGTTTCAAATTCAAATTTGTGAAATAAATGTTGAGAGGGGGACATGAAAATGAGAAGTTAATGGAATGTTGGAAGGGACAAGTCAACTTTTCATCATTTTCAAACTTGAGGGAATATTCCATCTTTATGCCAAGTTGAAAGAAAATAAGGATTTTAATAAATGAATAAATTGATTTATTTGTGCAAGTGGGAATATCTAGAGGATGTGATGGGTGGTTAGGTTAGGTTAATCAGGATTAGATTAGCTTAATGATGATTAGGTGAGTTTGACCCCTTTGACTTGAATATTTGGATTTATTTAAATCAAGAGGAATGTAAAATGCATTTGGGATTTAATTAAATGAATGTTTGATTCATTTAATTAAAGGGATGATGCCAGATAAAGGTTAATTAATGAAATGCTAGGATTTGATTGATTTATTTAAATGATGTAATGATGAAGTGGATTTATTTAATTTGAAGGATGAAATGAAGGTTATTTGATTAAACTATTGGATTGACATGTATTCATATTTTTCGTGTCTAGAGTATGTTATCAATGGTATTCTTTAGTAACTATCAAAATCAACGGTTGCATATGTTGGTGGTTTTAGTGGCACACTTCTAGGTTTTTATATAATTTGTCAAACATATCCTGGAGATTGATTTGCAAGACTTTCTTGTATCAAAATATTTGAAATTGAAAATACCCTTAAATTCTTACTAACTAATAATTCCATATCAAATTCAACATTTGGACCTCTTTCATTATTGATGCTTCCCACCTTTTTTGGAATAATATGGACAATAAGGTGTTCCAATGATTTTTTTGTTATGAATATGAACATTAGCATTTCTAGAAAATAAATGAATACTATTGTAAAACTATTCATTGCTTGTTGCATCAATCCTAACATTAGTTCTCATCAATAGTAACTTCCAATTATCAATTTTTAGATTCACCTATCTCATATTTGTGAGAAGTTCACAAAATAGTTCTTGTTGGATTTATTCTCAATCTTGTTTGAATATTTTATCTAAGTTAACAATATTTTTTATTTTTTTCCAAAGAAACTTATCTCATATGTTGGTATATCATTAAATAGAGGCAATTTTCCAAATCTCCAACCAAAATTATAGGTCTAATTGAACAATAATTGATAATGATTATATTCAATACTATGTATTATAAGTATAGCAAGTTATTAATTATGAATAAAATGTATTACAATAGGTCTATAATATCCCTTACAAACATTTTAAATTTTCCATCAAAGATTTTCTCAAAAACTCTTAAAAGGGAAAATCGACTGCAATGAAAAATCAACCATTTTCTTCATTTTTAACATAAAATATTGTGCCAAAGGAAAAATCATGACTTTCTACTGCTATTAAAAGTTTAAAAACATTAATTTTATTTTCATGACAGTAGCAAAAAATATCCAAAAATCTATTGCAATTTGCACAATGAAAATGGGAAAATCAAACCCACAAATTGCAACCAAAACACTGTATTTTCAATTACATAATCACCAACACTCTAAATAGAGTCTAGGAAGAAAAAATAAATGAAAAAAAATTGATAAAAAAACTACCAAATCGATAACAATAGAAATCTAAAACTATAGAAAAATCAGAGCACTTCAAAACACAAACCCTGCCAAACAACTCAACCAAAAATCCACATAAAAGCCATCTTTCAACACCAATGCAAATTTTGTGTGAAGTCATGCCTATAGACCATCGAATCCACTCTCCTTGAGTCCAAATCTCCTTGGTTTTCTAGAATTAGAGATTATTCCTACAATGGTTTATCAACTTTTGCAGGAGAGCCACAACTTGTGAATAGAGAAACAAGCATAAACTCAATCCAAATTGCCAAAACAAGTAATAAAGCATGCCAAACCTTGCAGGCCCAAATCCCAACACCTAGAATGAGTTGTTTGCATGTGAAGACTTGTAACTCCTCAAGCCAAGTGTTGAAAGCATAAAATCATGCACCCATAAAATGTTGCAAAAGAAGAAACCTCATCTTGTACCACTACCAATGCCAAAAAAGTAAAAATAAATATTCCCCAAGAAGTCACATCCAAACTTGATTTAATAATTTATTTCAAACATATTTAATATTCTCCCTGAAAAAAATAATTTAATAATCTTGAATAATGAACCTTTTCCCAATTAAATTGTCACATTTAAATATTCTTTTTCAAGACACTAGACCTACTAAAAATAGAAAGCTTCTAAAATTAGAAAGGGGACATGACAAGTCCTCCCTCCCAAAGATGGATTTTCCTCAAGAAATGTAAGTTTGGATGATTAAGAACATCTGAACCTTCCCATGTTGCATCCTCAATATGGAAATCCTTCCACTTGACCAAGTATTCAATGATGCTTCTATTTTCATAACTTCTTCTCCCTTGTTTCCAAAATCTCCTCAGGTACTAAGACTAGTCTCCCCTCATCATCAAGAGATGGCATAATAGGAGAAGTCACAAATTGTTTCCCTACAACCTTCTTGAAGCATGAGACATGGAAAACATTGTGTACCTTGCAACCTAGTGGCAACTCCAACTCATATGAAACCTCCCCAACTTTATTGGTGACTCTATAGGGTCCATAAAATTTTGGTTTGATCTTTTCTGGTCCACTTCTCTTTAGGGAACTTTTGTTGTATAGCTGCAACCTCACAAAGACCAAATCACCCACTTCAAAAACTCTCTCATTCCTCTTCTTATTTGCATATAAATTTTGTTGATTTTGAGCATCAGCCAAATTATCTTTAAGAGACCTTAAAATCTCTTGGCTTTTTTGGACAAAGTCAATTGTTGTAGGGACTCTACTATCTAAAAACAACAAGTCAGCAAAAGAAAGAGCATAATATCCATAAAGAGCACATAAGGGAGAAATTCTAATAGAAATGTGATGAGATGTGTTATAACAATACTCCCTTATGTGTAACCACTTCACCCTGGAACCTTGTTGATTTGAAACATACTTTCTCAAATACCTCTCTATCCACTTATTGACAGTTTCTATTTTTCCATCAATTTGTGGATGATAGCTTGTGCTAGGAGTAAGTTTGGTACCTATCAAATGAAATAATTCCTTCCAAAATGAACTAAGATTTTTTTCATCCCTATCACTAAAAATGTTCCTAGGAAACTCATGTAATCTAAAAAATTTCTCTAAAAAGAAAATTTGCTACTTGAGGTGCCTTAAATTTAGAAGTGATAGGAAAGAAATGTGCATACTTTTTCAACCTATCTACCACCACAAATATACAATATTTACTTTGATCTTTAGGAAAATAGTGATGAAGTCCATGGATATGCTCTACCACTTGTGCTCGTGAATTGGGAGCGGCTGAAGCAAACCTACTAGAAAAATTTGCTCACCCTTGTTTTGTTGATATACCATGCATTCCCTAATATGAGTGAGGATATCTTTTTTCATTCCCCTCATTTCAAACCTTTCTTGAGATGGCTTATATGTATTATAATACCCTTGGTGACTAGTGAAAGGAGTATCATGGAAGACCCTTATTATCTTCTCCTTGATCTTATAACCTAGTACCAAGTATACCCTATTCTTGTAAAAGATTAGACCATCAACAATGGTGTACTTTTCATCTTCCACCTTCCCATCCAAAATTTTAGTAGAAAATGAATCCTTAGCATAATTTTTTGAAATTATACTTACTTTCCAGTCAACAGTGATAGTAGAAAGAGAGCATAAGGAAGGCTTCCTAGAAATTTCATCAACAACTACATTTTTCTTCCCTTTTATATATTCAATATCAAAATCATAAGGCTGTAGTTTACTCACCCATTTCTATTGGAAATAATTCAAATCCTTTTTATTCAAATAGAATTCTAGACTATTATGATCAGTCTTAAACATAAACTTACCAAAAACTAGATATTGTCTGAACTTGTCTAGAGCATGCATAATTGCCAACATTTCTTTGTCATGTTTAGTGTACCCCTTTTCAAAAGGATTCAATTTTCTACTTTCAAATGCTATAGGATGTCCCCTTTGAGTAAGAATAGTCTCAATACCTTCCCTAGAAACATCACATTCAACAATGAATGGAAGAGAGAAACAAGGAATTGCAAGCACTAGGAAGGAGCTCATTACCTTTTTGAGTGTTTCAAATGTACCTTGAGCTTCTTTTGTCCAAAAAAAGCCTCATTTCTTATTCAAATCAGTCAAGGGGGAAAGAAAGATGAGAGAAACCTTTTACAGATCTTCTATAGTAGCTACATAACCCAAATAAGCCTCTCAACTAAGTAATATTGGTGGGTGGTGGCCAATCTATTATAGCATGTATCTTACACAGGTCAACTTGCACTCCATGTGAGCTTATGATGTGTCCTAAATACAAAATTTAGGTCAGCCAAAATTCACATTTAGACAACTTAGCAAAAAATTATTGCTTCTCCAAATACCCAAAACTATATCCATGTACATTCTAGATGTTCCTTCCAAGTTTTACTATAAATCAAGATATCATCAAAGAACACTAAAAAAAATTTATGAACTGCCTACTGAAAATCTTATTCATTATAGACTGGAAATTTTTTGGTGCATTTGTGAGACCAAATGACATGACAAGAAACTCAAAATGGCCATAGTGGCAACAAAAATAAGTCTTCTCTACATCTTCTTTCCTCATAGAGATTTTATGGTAACCTGATCTCAAATCTATTTCAGAGAAGTAAATCGCCCCATGTAACTCATCAATAATTTCATCTATCCTTGGTATGGGATACCTATTCTTAATGGTTTTCTTTTTTAGGGCTCTATAATCTATGCACATTCTCATTGTGCCATCCTTCTTTTTAACCTTGAGACTACAAAAGAGGCAAATGGACTTGAACTAGGCCTTATGAAACCCAAATCAAGAAGCTCTTGGATGGTTTTTTCTATCTCCTCCTTATAAATCCTTGGGTGATGATAGGGAGTAGTAATCATAGCTTCGGAAAATTTCTCTAACTCAATGACATGTTCTAACCCTTTATCTGGTGGTAACCTAGGATGCAATTTATTGAAAATAAGACTATGCTTATCAAGAATAGACTGAATTTCAAAATTATTTTTACCTTGCTTCTTAGAAGAGCTGGTTGTATAGATCAAGATTGCTACTGCCCAAGCTACTTTTCCCCTTCTAAAATTCCTTTACATCCTTTTGGCTAGAACCACTCTAGGTGCTCCATTCGAAAGGCCTCTTAACACAATCTCTTTCCCATTGGCTTGGAACTCGAACTCCATGGTTTGGTGGTTTTTATAGTATCATCCAATAGAATGCAGCAATTGAACACCCAATACAAAATCAGTTTCCCCTATTCCAACCACATAAAATTCATCACATACCTCATAGTCATTCAGGGTTATTTTGAGTTGTTGAACCATTCAGGTGCATGATATAGTCAAACCATCAGTAACAAAAAAAATTGAAACCTTCAAAGTCTTCATTCTTCAACCCTCTCTTTGACATGTAACCCTTATCTATAAAGTTATGTGTTGCACCATTATCTATGAGTATTTTTGTCTTTTGTCTAGCTATAACTTCCCAAAATCTGAAAGGATGATACCTAGGTGCTCCTGATAGGGATACTATAGTACTTTTCTTACTATTTTCTTTTTCTTCCTCTAACTCTGCCACCTCTTTGGAGTCATGGAAATCCTCATTAACATTTGTATCTGAATCTAAAATCACCTCAATAAAATGCACTTGTCATTTTCCCAAAAATCTATGCTCTCTAGACCATGGTTCCCTATAGGTAAAATGAAGCTTCTTTCTTCAAAGTTAAATTTTTTTCACATCATCCAACTTCTTTCTAGCTGAGTTTGGAACATTCTTTTGTGGGGAAACTATAGGGGTATTTTTATGAAAATTCCCTTTGTTCGTCAAATTTAGGGGTTGGAATTTTATTGATTTTTCTCTTAAGTTATCCTCCAATAGAATCATGGTGGTTCTTATAATCCCTTACTGCCATCAAAATTTTTATTTGAGAGACATTCATTGTATGAGACTACACTTTTAAAGCTTGTTCCCTTCAACCTGATTCTCATAGGAAACTCTGATTGCTACAATCTCTTTAGCCAACTCCTCCATGGGATTAGGCGTTGGGTTAGTTGTTGGAGACTCACCTTCAGGTAAGAAAATTAATTTTGAGGGTTTTTTATTGCTCTGTTGTGACTTAAAAGTGCTACCCTTGTCATTAGGTGTTGCTAGGTTTTGTATTTTCTTAGCCAATAACCTCATCATCTCTCTTATCTCAGTAAGACTATAAGTAGTTGTATTTTGACTCCTTTTTAGTTCTTGAAGAAATTGCTTATGCATTTCATCTACATAAGCCATTGTCTTATCCCTAACAGACACAAGTACACTACCTTCTGGTTAAGGATTTGAGGAAATTTCCTTCTACTTCTCCTACTGTAGATACATCTTTTCCTTGTCACTTGGCTGCATAGAAAAGTTTAAACCCTCAGGTTAGAAAGATCATAGCTTTGATAGCACTGTAATATCCCTTACAAAAATTTTAAATCTTCCATTAAATATTTTCTCAAAAAATCTTAAAAGGGAAAATTGGGTGTGATGAAAAATAAATAAATTTCTTCATTTTTAACATAAAATATTGTGCCAAAGGAAAAATCACAGCTTGCTGTTGGTATTAAAATTTTAAAAAATCAATTTTCTATTCATTATAGTAGCAAAAAATATCAAAAACTCTGATGCAATTTTCACAATGAAAATGGGCAATCAAACCTAGAAATTGCAACCAAAACACTATATTTTCAATTACAAAATCACCAACACTCTCAAGAGAGTCTGGGAAAAAAAGTACATGAATAAAATATGATAAAACAACCACCAAATTGATAAAAATAGCAATCTAAAACTATACCAAAATCTAAGCAGTCCAAAACATAAACCCTACGAAACAACCCAACCAAAAATCCACATAAAAGTAATCTTTCATCACCAATACAACTTTTGTGCAAAGTCATGCCTATAGACCCTCAAAGCCACTATCATTGAGTCCAAACCTCCTTGTTTTTCCAGCCTTAGATATTATCCCTACAATGGTTTGTTAGCCTTTGTAGGAGATCCACAACCTATGAATAGAGAAACAAGCATAAACTCAATCCAAACTGCCAAAATAAGTAATAAAGAATGCCAAACCTTGCAGCCCCAAATCCCAATGCTTAGAATGAGTGGTTTGCATGCGAAGACTTGTAAATCCTCAAGAAAATTTTTGAAAGCACAAAATCATGCACTCAAAAAAAGTTGCAAAAGAAGAAGCCTCATTGTGCACCATTAGTACCAATGCCAAAAAAGAAAAAATCAATCTTCCCTAAGAAGTCACATCCAAACTTGATTTAATAATTTATTTCAAACATATTTAATATTCATGATAATGAACCTTTTTTTGGTTAAATTATTAAATTCAAATTTTCTTTTTCTATACACTAGGCTTACTAAAACTAGAAAGTTTCTAAAATTAGAAAGGGGACATGACAAGGTCGCCCCTGAGCTTGGGTGGCTTAAGCTTAATTTTAATGGCTCTTCCAAAGTCAATCTGAGTTAGGAATGTGGGAGCGGTTCCATTAGAGACCATAGCAAGAAAATGGCGTTAGCTTATGTGGTTAATATTAGAGTTCAAACCTCCAAATCTATGGAGGTGGTGGCAGCCTACCATGGTATCCAACTTACCATGAATGTGCATATCTTCAACCTAGTTATTGAGGGTGATTCTCACAATACCTTAATGATGCTGACTAGGATGGCCAAACCTTACTGGCCCCTCAAGGACGTTATCCTATCATCATGAAATATTATGATGAATCTTGAAAGTTGTAGATCTACTCATGTGTATATAGAAATGGTAATGAAGTGGAAAACACCGTCACCAACTTAGGTTCCTTCACTTCTAAAATTAAAATATGGGATAATATCTATCTTATCCTTGGACATGTGTGCAACTTAATTATTGATTTTTTCAAAGTAAAACACCCTTGATCTTGAGTTGGATTTCTTGCCAATTCCTTTTCACATTTGGCATTTATGGCATTTTATCTCCTTTGGCAAGTCTTTTCATAAGATTTTTCATTCTTGCCTGAAAATGTGTGAATTTTTTTTTATGGGGTTCACCACAATGAATTGATAACAAAGGAGGTATGATGGACCTATTTTTCATCATTCATTCAAGGAAGTGAGATTGAAAGAATGAAATGACTAATAAACAAAAGGTGAGTCAAATCAAGGTGTGAATTTGCAAATTTCCTTTTCATGGAAGGATAGGGGTATGATTCAAACATCACTTTAGAGAGAAAGATTAAAAATAGAAAAACAACTCCAAAATGCAAGCTATAAAGTGCATCTAGAAGATTAAGCTCAATTATGATGGAACCAACAGTCAAATTGCAGATTTGAGAATGGGAAAGTGATGTGTACCAATCATAAAAAGTGCTTTTTGAAGCTTACTAAGGACTCATTCACCCTATGGCGAATGGGTCCTACCTAGGGCTCCTGAAAATCAATTTTTGGGTTATGTTCTGTTGTATTTGCACTCCAAGATTCTTGAATCTCACAATCGAAAAGCTGGAAATAAATCTTGTATGTCAATTTATGTGAAATTGCAAAAATGATGACAACTTTGACAACTTTGACAACTTTAATATTTTTGCTCACCCAAGAGATCTTCCACCTAAAATGTGCAATCACACATCAAGAGAGAAAAATTTTGTTTGTTAGGTGAATGGGGGTTTGCCTTGGTCAAACCTTGTTTTGGTAATTAAACATTGTAATGAAATGAAATAGCATGGGGGAATGATGAATTAAGAAATGCAATGCCACAACTCACCAAACCCTTGTTTATACCTTGGAATATGGATCTACAACTTGCATGAAATGGATTCAATGGAAGTGGATCTTGATCATGAAACTTGATTTGAAACAATTCCTTTCAATGCTCGAATGGATCTTGAACACTACATTAGCATAGTAGCTCAAATAAAATGTATCATGCAAGAAGAATTTGACATGATAATGTAATCTTGATTGCTGCAATAAATCTTCAATAATTTTCCCTTAAATGCCTTGAAAATGCTCTTGAAATGCTCCTGATCACACTTGCTAATAAATTTTCTAGAATTCTTGAAGAATTAGATTTGCTAGGATGAAACATAGCCAAATGACCTCTTATTTATACAATTGTTAACATTAATTCCAAAAATTCAAATAACACAAGCCGACATGTGAATATACATTTGAAATCATTGAAATACTACTACAAACATATTTGAAATTTAGGTCCTAGGCCTAAGTAGGGACCCATTTTACCTTGGTAAAATGAGTCCTGACTCACTTACATTGACACACATTCTCCAATGTTAAGTGTTATGTTATGGCATTGATGAATGTCGGGTTTTACCCTTCAAAAATTGTAATTAATTAGGCTTGGATTGGAATTAAAGGAGCCAATTAAGGCATAATTAACCTCAATTAATTAATAAAGCCCTAGATTAGAGTGAAAGTGTAAAGGTACACCTTACAACACCAAAAATAAGGCACAATTAAGTCCATTTTAATTGATAATTCCCTAAACTTGATGTGAATATGTAAAATACATGTCACAACACTAAATTAAGGCATCATTTAGTATTTTTATTAATATTTATTCCCAAATTAAGTGTGAAAAAAGGTATACTTTTTCCTACACTACATTTAGCGTCGACTTTAATAGTGAGAGTATGACCCCATGCCAAACTCAAACTAAAGTAGAAATTCAAGACACAGATGTATGTAGCAATGACAAAGATACTCAATTATACACTATCAAAGCCTAGGAGAAGAGAAGGGTGGATCAAGCTACGACTATCCCAACACGATATGGAGCATGATTGTTTATCTATGAAAGGGGTGGATTAACCTACAACTATCCTAACACGATGTGGAACACAGTTGTTTGTCCTTTTCGTTCATAAGTAGAACTTGATGTTGACTATGAAAAAAAAACATACATGTACATAGGCTAATGGAACCTTAGGCCATCCACTAGGTGAGCCCCTAATGGGTGGAAAATGAGAGAATCTTATTAGGCTCCCATACCATATCAAATCTATCCTCTTGACAATTTCAATATGACACCACAATACTATAATTTGAGCTTCACGAGGCCTAAACAAGTTGCATTATGCTAAGCACTCATAAACATGGGGAAGGATATTCTAGAAAGCAAGGTGTGTTATGCATGGTGGCCTTATAGGGAAGGATTTGACAATCACAAGGTTAACAAGTTGTATTATGCTAAACACTTATGAACATTATACATATATAAATGGTTTTGTTCAAAGGGATCTTGATTGGTTCATGCAAGGTCACTCCTTAGGGATCTTCGTTCCTAATGTCTCCAAGAGACGACAGGTCCAAGATAAAAGATTCACAACTTAGGGAATGCAACGTGTAGCATCACCACTAAGAGGAAAGTCGTATGCTATGAAATATCATGCTCTTGGAGGACGTCAAACCCAATGAAACCACAAAGAAAAGGATGCATCACAAGAACAAATAAAATGACACAGTAAAACATGAGTGTTGATGTATGCCCCCACTTTACAGGAATTACTACACCATTGTTGTGAGCAATAATTTTAAAGTAGTTGATATTGAATGCTAACCATAAGGAGGACATGAGAGCTTACTCAGAAAGCCCTATGCCAAGTCGTATGTTCCAAAATGAAGCTGCATCTTGAAAGGGGAAGGGTTTTCCCCCAAAAACATGTAAGGGATCTATAGATTCATGGTTAGTATATCTTTGCTACAGTTTTGTTTCAGAGCTCAGAAACATCATCATTCCCCCAATACTCACAAAACTTGAAGAATGACACATAGAGAGCAAAAAAAAAGAAAAATATTTCACGTCAACATGGAAGAGACCTAAATTTCTCGACACCTTGCATCATCCCCAAAAGGAAAAAACAAGACAATTGAAAATACAAGCGTTTACGACATAGAGAAGAATGTAGCCACATATAGAGGAATGCACATGAAGAGAGAGATACATCAAACTAAACACTATAGGGGGTCACACTATTCACATACAATCACATAAAGAAACATGCAAAAAACATAAAAATAATAGTAATGTAAATGAGAGTCAACCTATAGTAGGTAGTATGCATCCCAACCTTGTTCAGTATATGTGGAAGGAGGACAACTAGCCAAAGGGACAAAGACAAGTGGAAAAAATAGGACAAGGCTATCTAACCCCTTGGCCCCACTAAGTGCAGGACAAGGATGAGCCGAGATAAGTGATGTGAATGAGCTCCTTGCAATAAAGAGAATGATTTACAATGAATGTTAAACATGTAATAGTGAGCATACTAAGATCCTACAACTATTGCATGGAAAGGAGCAAAGCACATGCTTTAAGTCAAGATGGATCCATAGGGTATCTAAATTTCTCTAATATTCCCTTTAAACTATGGTAATTATTGGTGTGATTCCTAAAGAAACTATGATAAGCACAATATGGTCTATTTTGATAAATTTGATATTAAGTTAGATTTTCATGTTTAGGTGGCAATTCAATTAATTAGTTTCCAATGTAGAAGGGTGTAAAAGATATTATCAGACTTGGACATTTGTAATAGATCATAGGAAGTTGCAGGAATGTAATACAAATTATGCAGTTGAATTCTTTGATGTACATACAGTTTTGATTTCTTCTTCATTGGTTTGATAACTATTTGGTCATCACTTTCTTCTTCTAACCACAAGTCCTTTCCTTTTTCAATAAAGGATGTGTTAGGAGTAGTAAAGTGCTCAGAATTTGTGTGTTCTTTTCTCTTATGCATGGTAGATGTATTGTAATGTGGTTGAGGGGGAGACAAGTTATTATTAGATATGGGCCAAGGCACATACAAAATCCATTCCTAATTCATGTTTTACATCGCTCATATGTTCCCTCTGAGAGGAATGGCATTACCAACAATAGGTTTAGTTCTCACAAAGTTTTGTAAATATTTTAATTCTTCATCTAGCCTTATGTTCTCTTATGGGATGCTAGCAACATCATGCACATTGTTTGTAGGTAAGGAAGTAATTGGAAATGAGGTATGATAGCTATGATCCATAGAGGGTTGATTATCAACACTATTAGTAAAAGAGTTGGAAAACCCAAGATCCACCACATGAATAGTGTATCACGGGAAGCCATGAGTCTCAAACTATGTCTCACAACAATATTGCTATTAGGAGACCAAGTTGTAAAGCTTATACAAGATTCGCCAAACTTAATGTATTACACACCTAAAATGGAACGTGAAATGCAATGCACACCCTAGAATGTACTTTATGCAATTTTCAGATTCTAAAACAAGGTAATTTTTGATTACACATTGTAAAACTTTAAAAATGATGTTTTGTAAATGTAATTTGAAATTATCACACAATACACTAAATTTATCAAATTAAGCTTCTAACTATGATCAATTCTAATTTCATTAGAAAATATGTAAACCCAAACAGAAATATGAAAGCAACAAATAGAAATGTAAAAATGAATATTTTAATGCCCAACAAATTAGGAAATGACCTTGATCAGGGACTCATTCAACCTAGGGTGAATGGGTCCTAGGTTAGGGTTTTTTAAAAAAGTTTTTATAGATTTATGAGATGATTTCAGTGGTTTCAAGATTTTGATCAGCAACAACAAGTTACAGTTGGATTTTTTATGAATTTGATGTTAAATGCAAGTGGAAAATATTGTAAAATGGAAAACTAGGAGACCTAATTTGAGATGCAATTTTATTTTAATTTTCAAATGCAAATGAATATGGTGTAAATGTTATGTTTAAAATGATTTTTTTTTGTATTTTTTCATATTTAAAGAATGCAACATACAACTCTAAAACCCTAAAATGAAATGCAAGGTTAAATAAAAACTAGACAACTATAAATGAGACTCCAATTCAATGAAATGAAATAAAAAATAATGCAAAGGACATAAACTAGGGTGAATCTGACCTAAATATCAGAAAGTTACAATGATCAAATTCAGGTTCACCAAATGAAAAAGGTGTGAAAATTATGTTACGGGGCTCACTCACACTCAAATTGATAACAAAGGAGGTATGATGGACGTATTTTCCCTCAATTCATTCAAGGAAATGAGATCCAAAAATGAAATGACTAGAAACCAAAAGGTGGGTCAAATCAAGGTGTTAATATGCAAATTTCCTTATTATGCAAGGATGGGGGTATGAATCAAACAACACTTTGGGGAGAAAGATAAAAAATAGAAAAACAACTCCAAAATGCAAGCTATAAAGTGCATCTAGAAAATTAAGCTCAATTATGATAGAACCACAGTCAAATTCAAATATGAGAATGGGAAAGTGATGTGTACCTAGTCACTTCAAAAGTTCTTTTTGAAGCTTACTATGGACTCATTCCAATTCTATGGAAAATGGGTCCTGGCTAGGGCTCTTGAAAATCAATTTTTGGGTTTTGTTCTACTATGTCTGCACTCTTAGGTTCCCAAATATTGTAGTCAAAAAGTCAAAAATAAATCCTATAGGTCAATTTTTGAGAAATTACAAGAATGATGACAACTTTGACAATTGGCAACTTTGCAATTTTCTCTCTCTAAGAGATCTGACCTAAAATATGCAGTACACATCAAGAGAGAAAAATTTTGTTTGTTAGGTGAATGGGGGTTTTCCTTGGTCAAACCTTGTTTTGGTAATTAAACCTTGTAATGAAATGAAATAGCATGAAGGAATGATGAATGAAAAAATGCAATGTCACAACTCACAAAACCCTTTTTTGAACCTTGGAATATGGAGCTACAACTTGTATGAAATGGCTTCAATGGATGTGGATCTTGATCATGAAACTTGATTTGAAACAATTCCTTTGACTGCTTGAATGGGTCCTGAAAACTACAACAATATAGTAGTTCAAATAACATGCATGATGCAAGAAGACTTTGACATGTGGTAATGGAACCTTGATTGCTGTAATAAATCTTCAATAATATGCCCTTGCATTCCTTGAAAATTCTCTAGAAATTCTCTTGATCACACTTGCTCATAAATCTAAGTATTCAACGCTTGAAGACTTAGATTTTCTATGATGAAACTTCTAGTGAAATGACCTCTTATTTATATATGTTAAAACTAATTCTTGAAATTGAAATAACACAAGCCTACATGTGAATATACATTTGAAATCACAAAATAATGCCAAATACATATTGAAATTTAGGTCCTAGGGTTAAGTGAGGATACATTCGCCCTTGTACGAATGGGTCCTAGGTCACTTACCTATGACACATTCTCCAATGTTAAGTGTTATGTTATGGATTTGATGAATGTATGGTTTTTCCCTTCGATAATTGTAAATAATTAGGCTTGGATTTGAATTTAAGGGGCCAATTAAGGCATACTTAACCTAAATTAATTAATAAAGCCCTAAATTAGTGTGAATGTATAAAGATACACCTTACAACACCAAAAATAAGGCACATTTAAGTCCATTTTAATTAATCAGGCCCTAAACTTAATGTGCATATGTAAAATATATATTACAACACTAATTAAAGAATCATTTAGTCCATTTATTAATATTTATTCCCAAATTAAGTGTGAAAAAGAGATACTTTTTCCTACACTACATTTAGCCCCCACTTTAGTGAGAGTATGACCCCATGTCAAACTCACACTAAAGTAGATATTCAAGAAACACATGTATGCAGCAATGACAAAGATACTCAATCATACACTATCAGACCGAGGAGAAGAGAAGGGTGGATCAAGCTACGATTATCCCAACATGATGTGTAACATGATTGTTTGTCTAGGAAAGGGGCAGAACAAGCTACAACTATCCCAAAATGATGTGGAACATGGCTATTTTCCTTTTTGTTCACAAGCATAACTCGATGTCCACTATGCAAATGGCACGTAGACTCACATGACCTAATGGAACCTCAGGTCATCCACTAGGTGAGCCCCCAATGGGTGGAAAATGAGAGAATCTTATTAGGCTCCCATACCATATCAAAGCTATCCTCCTGAAAACTTCAATAAGGCACCACAATACTATACTTCGAGCTTCACAAGGCCT
>VDFB02004708.1:308963-334388 GCA_007258455.2 Sequoia sempervirens | reverse complement strand
GTTGAACTTCTCCCATCTCTCATGAATGATTGGCTAAATATGTTCTTTGTAGGATTGCAATGTAGGGTCCTTCTGTCGCATGACAACCTTCATTTGGTCAAGCATAGAATCAATGCACTCATACACCTCTCCAAGGCTAAGTGCATTGGCATTCCCATATCTAAACACTTTGAAGATTGGAGCAATGATGGAGACAATATATTTTGCATCACCCCAAAAAACATCACTCTTCACCACAACCATCACCCTCTTCCCTTGCTTTGTCTTGGACTCAAGCCATCAATTCCATTCTATTATCATAACCGTTAGTTGCAATGCCTCTTACAACTCAAGCATCCTCTCCAAGAGAAAAATATGATGCATAGCTAGTCTCTACAGGTTTCAAGAATTCCTTCTTAGAGAGGTCCTAAAGAGTGCATGTGAAGTGTGGTGGTTGCAGATAAACATCTACACATCTCTAGCATCATTGACAACTATTTTGATCCAATCAATTTTCTCGTGTCCTTGAGTGCATTATGCATGGCATGCACACAACAAGGAGTCCATTATAAGGGAGTCCATGACAAGCAATTTTGGGAAGGGTGGACTGTAATGTCCCCATTTTAGCTATTTGCCCTTTGGTGACTGATAGCCTATTTCCAGAAGCCCATAGGCTCGTCAGAGGTTAAATTAGGGTTTCCTATTTTATAGGGGCTCTGAAGCATTTTTGATGGCTTGGATGTTAAAGTTTCGGATGCTTGTCAAGTGGGGTTTTCAAAGAGCTTTGCAATGATATAACATGCAAAGTGAGTTGAGCAACTTTTTAGAATTTACTATTTTTATTAAGTTCTATTTCTGGCAGTGCCATCTTGGGCAGTAGCATCAGCAGCCAGCTCAGTTTCCATTTTGGGCAAAGCAGTTTGGAGTATAGTTGGTTTTCAACATTTTTAAGGCACATTTTGGTAAAATGATTTATTTCAAGTCATTAATGTTATGTTTCCAAATTGACCCCTTGGCCTAATGTAATGACTTGAAGTTGTGTTAAAAGGTGGTACTCAAGGGTGGACGCCTCATGGAGAAATTAAAATGATTTTTTATAATGTTTATTGTGCCTTGAAGTTTGGACGCCTAAATAAGGTGAAATAAAGTGTTTTGAAAAATTTAAATATTTCAAAAAGATGAATAAGCGTCCCTTTGGAGGGAAATGTTGGGAATTTGAAAGGTCATTACTAACTCTATAAAAGAGAGGCTTTGCTCATTCATTGGCATTTTTGGAAAATTATAACAAAATGTTGTTGGATTGAATTAAAAACCTGGCTAAGGGGAAGCTTAGCAATTTGACTCTATTCTTCGGGCCTGAAACTATGGTTCCCTAGATGGTGGATTGAGAATGTGCTTCATTCAGAAGTGCACATTGAGCTTCATTATTGGAGAATTTGATGTATTTCTCATTTTTTGAGCTTGCTGGTCCATTCATGGCTAAAGGTGATTTTTATATGCAGCTCTTTGTCTAAATTCTATTTGCTTATGGGTATTAGATCTAATGAAACCTATGCTAGAGGCGCTTCAATTTGTACATTGGCAGATTTATTGAGCAAGTATCCATTTTATTTGACAAGGTTGACTTCTTTCCTAAGCCGTCCCTTGTCTTTGAAGCTTATATTGGTTTGCTGGGCAGATTTCAGCGTTGTATGTGTCTTGAAATTGTTCTTTCATGGACGCCTAACCTTTGAGAAGGTTTATTTTTCAGTCTCACTTGATTTTGGTGAGACATAGATGAAGATATGAGCAATTCGATGGAGTCTTAGCATGCTGGTCTGAATTGGGGTTTATTGAAAATTTATATCAGACCTTCATTTTCTGTTCTATGCTCAGTTTCTTGAAGTTCCAATTCATATCTGAGTTTAGAAGCTTAGAGTAACTATTGATTGAAGCTCGAGTTTTCCCTTTGGTGGCTGCTTTGAATTGTTTAAATTCAGGTTATTTGGTCGGCTAGCATTGGAATTGAAGACTTTGCAGCCTCGTTGAAGTTGGGTGAAGTGTGGTAAGAGATTCGTCCCTTTGATATGTTGTTGATTGCTGGTTTTGAAAACTCAATTGGCAGATTTTATATCAGATTTATTTCAGAATTTGATTTCAGTTCATAAATTCAATAATTGAGAGTTTTTGAGTGGGAGATCATCTATGTTCACTAAGCTTTGAAGCTATTGTAATTCACTTGTAATTTGCAGTAGTTCTTTACATTGTAAGACTGATAACAGTAGTACTGTTTCAGTCCTTCTTTACTGCTTTACTTGTGTTAAGTTTTCACATTTGTAACCCCTGGATGGTTTACCGCCAGTGTGGAAAAAGAACTTGTTAATCTCTTTGTAGCCACTGAAAAGTGATGAATTCCCACTCACGAGTGGATGTCCGCCGCAGCGGGATGAATTAGTTTGTTTTGTAATTTCTTCCCCCCACTGAATTAGTGTTAGTGTGGAAAACTTTCATGGCTGGTTCACCGCCTAGCTCCATTCAATTGTAACTTCATTTCAGTAATTGCTTAGTCTTCTCTGCTAGATGACAACACCTCTCCTTCCTTGGGATTGAGTGTGCATTAGTGGCGTTGATTGTTTGTGAAATTCTTGGGAAAAAATTGAAAGGGCTTATTTCATAATATTTGCACTCACAATGGAACTAGCAATGGTTAGGAATATTACACCACTCAAATCTATTCCTACTAGTGCAGATGCCATGTTATAGGTTTGTTAGGACACATATAACAAGTATTGGTTAGTTTGTTATGGTTTGTTGGAGATCCCATGAGTTTTTGTCAGAACATGGGACTCATCTATGTATAAATTCATACTATGTAATGCAAATGAAATTGGAGCTGCATTATAGCATTCTATAATCTTTGCCAAAAATCTGATATATAGGTCTTCAGTTGTTATTGAGTCGAAGATCATTTTGGACAATCATATTGCCATTTGATGTATAGAAAGTTGTCATGATGCTTGCAATGTAGTCCTCTAGTAACTTACTTGAAGCATTGGATAAATGGAGGTCTTAGGATTTCATTCCAATCTTGAATGTTGTCATTCCTTTGCTAGAGCAAGACAACTAGATCAAGATTAAGGTCTATTGATTCTTTTAGTGGTAGGGCAATTTAATTTTGTTATGATAATTTCATATCGAAAAATTTTGGCACAAAGAGAAGCAGAACTATGGTGAGTATCTATGGGCACAATAAACCTACCTGTTGAGATTGGTGACAAAGTTTATACCAGCTATGATGAATGCATTTTTCCCACTAACATGAATCTTATGATAGATTATGACTTTTGCAAGTTCATTGACAAGATCCCAAGTATGATTGAATCTCTCATGAAGAGGCCTCGTTGAATGCATTAAGAGCTTTGGTTGAGCATGCAAAGTAGTGTGCAAATCCTTCACTACTGCATAATCAACTCCCAATTGTGTTGTCTCATCTATTGGATGATACTCGACAACTCCCCCCTTAATTAGAAATTTCTTATTTGTTTGAACACTCAAGTTTATTTTTGGATTGTGTTGTGTGTTGGTGTGACTACTAAGATTATAAAGGTTTAACCTGATTGTTGTAATACTCATGAGCTCTAAGAGTAGAGTGGAATGATATATATTGTTGGTTAATGTTTGCACAATTCCTCTCTAGGCAACAACTCCATCAATATAATTTTGTTTGGAATTCTTTTGGCATTTGTAGTGTGCATGCCAACTGCTCGCGGGCTAGGTAGACGTGAAAAGGCAGTTGTGATGAAGGTAGACGAAGGCATAGAAGGTTGGAGGACATTCAGTGACTTCTCGTCACGCTAACGACAGGGTTGCAAAATTGTTTTAGTTACAAAACTACTTGTGCCAAAATCACTAAAGGCAAGATTGATTTTCAGGTGTCAACGGTGACTATCTCGTATCGTTTTTTATCAAAGTGGCAATGATCTATAATGATGACTACATATGCAACAACAAGAACTCAATTCTCAAATTTTTATGTTGTGATTGGATGTGTATGTCCTCAATCACATTTGTTGAGTGATAGTGATTGGATGTGTTTGTCCCCAATCACATTTGTTGGTTGTTAGAGATTGGATGTGTGTGTCACGAATCACAATTGTTAGTTGAGTGATTGGATGTGTTTGTCCCGAATCACAAAATTTGGTGATAATGATTGGATGTATTTCTCCCCAATCACAAAAATTGTTGATAATGATTGGATGTAATTGTTGTGAGTAGATGTGTATGTCCCTATTCATAACTTTGATGTTGGATAGATCTGTTTGTCCCTATCCGAACTTGTATGAACTTGGATAGATGTGTTAGTCCATATCTTTGGTTCCATGTGTAGATGTGTTTATGTAATAACCCTCCTGACTATAGAGTTATTTTTAATGCAACTGCCTGACTACTTCCTTTTGGTTTTGAATGTTTTGAGGTTTTGATAAAGATAATGCCAGGAGGAAATGTTATGCAAATATAACATACACCAATACCAGAAGGATAGTACTAAAGTAAATGCAAGATACTTTTAATTCCAGATTAGTCAATGCCTTTCATTTACAATAAACTTATACCCATAATGCCAAGCACAATAAATGCAAACCTGGAAAAATGTTCATCAGCAACTGGCAACCTCTTGGAATGGATGCCTAGCATTAAAGAGCTATTTCTCCAACATTAAAATGCCTTAGACTAATTGTTAACACCCAGCCGCCCCTGTTGAAAGTAGAATGGTGCTAAAAAGCAAGGCGTTCCAGCCTTGAGACCAAACGCCCTCCTCACAAAACGTACGACCTGGCCGAATAAGAACTGTACGGCCTGGTATTGCAGAAAGGTACAGCCCAGCAAAGACAAACTTCAATAAATTCAAGCAGCAACAATTGTATTTCTGATTCCTCAATGTTCATCCTTCAGACCCTTGCGAAGCTTCCCCAATATGCACAAATTTGACTGCTGGTTACAACCAACTCAAAGAGCAACCTTCAGAAGATATTTCACCACCTCAGGAAGTTGTCACAATGAAGATACTTCGTTCTCCGAAGCCTTGAAATTGCAGAAATTGCTGAAACCCTTGGTTTCTTCTTTTCAACGGCAAAACTCTTCAAAACATAAAATGTCCAAATGATGAATGAATAGCTTTTCCTTTGCTTTGATAGCTTATATACTCTTCACGACTTAGGTCGACCTCTAGAAGCTTCTCATCATTTAAATATATTTTAATACTTGCCTTTAATGCACTTTATAATATCTCATGAGATGGGCGCCCCTTTTAATGCCTTTTAAGTCATTTAATGGCCCCATTGACATAAAATTATAATATAACATTATAATGCACTTTTCGAATAAATAATTAATTATTATTAAAGATTAACTTTAATAATAATTAAAATAACATAATTTGCTCATTAAACATTATTCTTCCATTATGTCTTAACCAGGAGGTCAACTGCGCATCAAGGTGCCCTGCTAAAAATAGTAACATTGGACTCCATTAACCAAGTGACTTACTATAAATAGTAAGTGTGCACAACTGAGTCCCAACTCACTCGCAAAGGCCAATCGTAAATGATACCTCGATCCGGAGAAGAAGAAGAACCTGATAACTGCCAAACGGGACCCTCTAACCATGAGTATTAGCCTACGAGGGTCAAGTGGTAGGCTAATCAATGAGATGATGAGGCGAGCAAAAATGGGGACATTACAGTTTGTCCCTATCCTTGGATAAAATTCTAGTATGGTCAATCCTACTAAAGAAGCCTAGTGAGGATAGTTCCACTATTGCTTGTCACAAGTAGATGTGTATGTCCCTACTCATACCTTATGTTTTTTGATGAACTAGTGAACTTGGTCATCAAGTATTTTTAGTCCACTTATCCCCATTTGGAGAATAATGTAATATGGGGGCATTAGGAATATTACACCATTCAAATCTATCCGTACTAGTGTAGACCCTATGTTATAGGTGTTGTACCCAAATCAAATTTTTTGCTTCACTAAGGCATTTTGCTAAAAATAATCTAAACCTAGTTAAAGTGATGTCAAAAGATGGTTTTTGGGCTTTTCAAATATGGAGCTTGTGTCAATTTCATATCAGTCTGATATTGGAGAGTTTTGAAAAAATCCAAAATCTAAAGGAAAATCATCAAATTTTTCTAACTCTGGAGCAAAGAGCACTTTTTGAAAAAGGCTCCCTTGATTTTAGGGGCCCAGATCCTATTTTTAGGGTTTGTCACCTCCAACAAACATTTGTCCGGCATCACGTCAGCTTCGCAACGAGCTATCAAGCCTGTCAAACGGACCTGTTTTGCTCAAGTTACGGGAGATACAGCGGAAAATGAGAGAAACGAGAAAATGGCTAACACTGTAAGCAAAAGCGCGCCTCTAAGCCAAGGGCACCCATCTTTTTGAGACCCTAAACGGAGGTTTCAGATCAAATGACCCCTTTGACATTTGTTTCACGCTCAGTCCAGCTCCGCGTTGCACCCTTTTGCGCATCAATTTGAATTGTTGAGAACCCAGGGCGAGCAGACAAATGCAAGGTTGAATCTTGATTTTGAGGTTGTGAATTAAGCAAAAGAGCACTTTTTCAGAAAGGCCCCTGAGCTTTTCAAGCCTTTAATGCCTTCTTTTTGGTGATCTCAGATATTCAGTTTGTTCGTGTTACATCTAGCTATCCGTTGCCTGTCTCCGTCAAATCAAAAGATAACCTGGCTGCCCGCAGTTAGAGTTTCAATGATATTTTGGTCAGTTCCAGAAATGGCTATCTCTGGAGAAAAAAGAGCACCTTTTGAAAAAGGCACCCTCCTTTTTCACCTCTCAGATGATGTTTTCTTGGGAAATGTTCCTTTGCAGTTGTTTTGCGGAATGGTTTCAGCTTCACGTTGCACCAATTCGTCAGTTCTGAAAGTTTATTAGATACAGAATCTGAGGAATGCGGACATGGTAGATGAAAATGTTGAGAAAATGGCTATCTCTGGGATGAAAAGAGCACTTTTTGAAAAAGGCGTCCTTGTTTTTCAACCCTCAGATGTTGGAATTTGAATAAATGTTGTCTAGGAATTGTTGTGTGGAATGAAGTTAGCTTCACAGTGATCCGGTTATCCAGTCCTGGAACTTTGTCAAACAAAAGTTATGGAGGATTCAGTTTTCCCTTCATACGGAATGAAGATGGAGAAATTTGACTAAGTCACGAGAAAAGCGAGTTTTGAAAAGAGGTGCTTGGGTTTTGACCCGCCGGATCTTAGTTTTAGTGCTTAAATCTCAAGGTACCTTTTGATCAGTTTTGTCTGCCTTTCTGCCAATACATGAAATTGACCAATCCATTAAAATTCAGTCCACCCGGTGTCGAGGGATGAGCGAGGAGGGTCCGAAAGGCGTTCAAATCAAATTTTCATCAAAGATTACAAACAAGTCTGGCCTTCCTAGAGAAGTCAAAGTTAGGTTGCCCCGAAGAAGTTGGTCGGTGGCTGGCGGTTACCGGCAGTTCGTTTGAGCGATTTTGGGTTATCATCTCCAGTTCATACCTTGGCATGTTGAGTGTTCTTCCGATTCGCATGTGAGGTCGCTTCGATGATTTGCATGTCCCGATTAAACAGGCTGCATGTTAAAGGAGTTAACTTGTTTGCATGTTTTGCTTAAGCTGAAGTGCATGTTTGAAAACCAACTTGAGTTTGCATGCACGGCGCATTAGTTGAAGTTGTGAAGATTTTGTGAAGTTGGCGCTTCACTTTTGATTGTCAACTTCAGTTTCTAAAAGGGACGCTTTAGTTCTTAAAGCATGAATTTAAAGCTGTGAAGTATGGGGAATTTGATATTAATTGTCAAAACCTACGTGTTCGCATGAATTGGCTTTAAAACCGGTACGAAGTCTACTTTAGTAAAAGAGGCTGACTTTAGCATGATGAAAGCACCTTTAACTGAACGTCTTGGGTTAAACTAAAATTGCAGGGGATGCAATCCTAAAGCCGAAAGCATGGTGCTGGGGGTGCGAACGCTCACGGGAATTTGTTGATGAGAAATCCTATTTATTCAAGCTTTGAAAGAAAATTATTTATTTCTTCATCACAGAGCTTACAGAAATATAAGTTTCTTCCTTGAGCAGCAATTCCGAGGGTACTTCACGGTGTGCAGAATTGAAGTTCAACTTCGCTAGCGGGTCAGTTATTCCGGAGGAAGAAGATTGGACTTTGTTTTCAGTTTGCGTGATTACATCAATTTCCGGAAATTTGAGGAGATAAGGAAATTCTGCGAGCCAGAACAAACCGGAAACCAGCCTGCTTGCGTATGGCATTTCTGGCTGAAACATAATGTACGTTACTTTCTTAGCATGTCAAAGAAAAACAGCAAAATAATATTCCGGTACGGTGCGTAAGGTTTGCTTATGACAGCATCAACGAACCAAAATACATCTTAGATATTTTTCAAAGAAAATTGCCGCTGACCTTCGTTACGAAAACTCGGCACCTAGGAACTGCTTGCGTAATGGGATAAAATCACATCTTTTTGAAAATTGCATCATCTAGGTTTGTTTAGAATTTCGTTGTGCACAAAACCCATGTTCCAAATTTTCTCAAGAAAAATTGCCCCGGGAAGCTCTAAAAAGCAGCACAGGTTCGGTAGAAAAGTGGCATATCAAGCTAAGCGACATTTTTTTATGTTGTGGGTTATTGGCGGGAAATGTTGCCGGACAAAGCACCCATCGATTTTGGTGAAATTATCCTCGACGGGGAAAAGTACCCCAGCCTCACGGGGGAACCCATTTTAAACTTCCGGGAAGTTTGCGTAGAACATAAAGCAGAGTGTTCCGCGATCCAGCGAAGCAAGTTTTACCGAGGAAGAGTAGTTCAGCTACGGAATTTAAAGGGCGAAATCGTTCTTGGTACATATTTTCATCCCGGAAGCGTGAATCGAGTATCGAGTTTCCGGCAATTTGGGAAACAAAGCATTGACCGGGTTGAACAACTGTTGGAATTAACGTTCGCATGTATTTCGCGGCGGCGGTGGTACTTGATCAAGAGTTTCCGTGATTTCAACATACAACACTTTTTCGTTGAGAAAAGTAAAGCGTAGAAGCGTTGATTCTGAAGGAATAGAGATCATTCCATTTCACAGGGCGTAGAATAAAACAAAATTGGCATTAGCACGGTATGTAGAGTGAAGATGGGTACCTCCTGGCCCGATCGGTATCCTGGTGAGCGAGCTTGTTCGTGATATCTTGATGGAGATGCAGTAGTGTCTATATTTGGATCACATTTTGATGAATTCGGTAGTTTCAAAAGATAGGCGAGGATGTCAAGAATGCATGCATACAGTCAAGGAAAGTGACAGAGAATTGAAGAAACAGATTATTGCTTTGGACAGTATCAAAGTGCCAGAAGACAAAGAGATTGATGAGTTCTTGGTCGAAGTATTAGACCGAGATGACATGGAGTGATCTGCCAGTTGGAACCTACAGTTAATTTCGAGGATAGAATCAAGAGCAGCAGTTAACTCGACTTTCAGTCTTGAGTTCACTTGCTGACTTCATACATGCTTATCTCTTCCTTGAGATTATCTTCATAGGAGTTAGGGTTAGGGTTTCCAGTTAACTAAGGGTAGTGTCCAGTTAACTTTGCTTTAAATAAGGACGTGCATGCTTGCACATTGTCCATTTAGGTTAGATGTATCGGTTAACTGATGGTAGCTTTCCAGTTAACTGTATAGTTTATTTTATTAGGGTTTAGTAATAAATCTTGCATGCATTGCAAAACTGTAGTTGACTCAAGGTGATTTTAGGGTTCCCTACACCTTTCAATGTCTATAAATAAGAGTTTTTGCTCATTTGTAAATAACTTTTGCACGAGAGAGGAATATATGCTGTGCCTACCTTGCCTTCAATATTGCTCATTTTGTATCTGTTCATGCGCTTTTGCTATTATAATGAATTGTTATGCCACATAGGGTTTCATGCAATTGTGATGGTGAATTCTTTCCTTAGTTAGATCAAATCTGTTTTTGTGTTTAATAAACTTGTTCAGATTGAGATGATAGTTGCACCACCTTGCCTTCAAGTAGAGAATCTGCGCTTGGTTATCGTGTGTTGTTGTGAACAATAAACTTGTTTGGATTGAGCTGATAGTTGTGCCACCTTGCCTTCAAGTTGAGAACCCGTATTCAGTTTATCGTGTGATGTTGTTACCAATAAACGTGTTTAGATTGAGCTGATAGATGTGCCACCTTGCCTTCAAGTTGAGAATCTATACTCGTTTATCGTCTGATAGTCAAACCTTGCTCCATTTCCTCATACTCTGTTTTTCTTGAGGAAATTGGATAGATTTTAAGTAATTGGCATAGTTGTAGTTAGTAGTCTACGAAACCAGAAAATACTCAGCTGCAACATATATAGTTTTCGAGAAAGCCTTGTACCTCTACAGCTGAAACAAAAAAACAGGATTTAGTTTAGTTTACTTTCCTTTTCAAAGCACTTTTGTCAAGCACAACGAGGGAGCTTCCCCTCCTAATTTGAAGAGCACTCATTGCGTAGTGTGCATAGCTGTTCGTACCAACTCTTACTCCAGAGGTGCTAGTTGTTACGCCAACAATAGGTTTGTTAGAATACATATAATAAATATTGGTTAGTTTGTTATGGTTTGTTGGAGTTCCTGTGAGTTGGAACTCATTGCGTAGTGTGCATAGCTGTCCGTACCAACTCTTACTCTAGAGGTGCTAGTTGTTATGCCAACAATAGGTTTGTTAGAATACATATAATAAATATTGGTTAGTTTGTTATGGTTTGTTGGAGTTCCTGTGAGTTGGAACTCATCTATGTATAAATTCATACTATGCATTAATGTAATGAAAACGAAATCGGAGTTGCATTGTAGCCCTTTGTAATCTCTGCCAAAAATCTGCTAGTGGTTTGGGTTTCACCCCTCTTTGCTTCTGCACTTTCATTGGGTGCATAATCGGATTTAGTTTCACTTTCAACTTCAACCTATTGAGGCTCAACCTCATCCTCACTCATGCTATGAGAACTCATAGTGACAATGCGATAAACGGTATAAATATTATGTTTATAATTTTAAAATAAAAAATCAAACCATGCATAATGCAAGGGATCAGGACACAAATTTTCTTTTTGTTTTTCTTACTTGTAGTGGCATGAAATGCAGAAGCAGATGATACACAAACAAAAATCCTTGTTTTTAACCTTTGTTAAACAAAGATTTCACTTTTGTTTTCTTACTTCAGGTCACACAAAGTGTAAAAACAGAGGATACACAAAAGTTATAATCCTAATTTAAAAAAACTTAAAAAATAAAATATGACAGCATGTTGTTATATGAATAAAAAATTAAAATTTGATCATGATTCAATAATATTATTCATTGAATCATTTGCAAAACTAAACTAATAACTATTGAATTTAAATTTTAAAACTGAAATTTGCAGCAAATTACAATCAACAATGTAAACTCGTATTTCAATTTGAAATGAAAGAAACTAAATTAAAAAAAAAATAATGGAAGAACAATGAACCAGAAGTCTAGAAGCCTACCTCTTTGCTTGAAAAAATGCTTTCAATCCTTTGAGTTGGCATCACTCCTCTTCTTGCTCTCCCTCAATCCTATTGCTCTTCACTCTCACTCTTTCACCTTGCACTTGTAGGCTTGTTGCTCGCTCTCACTGCTATCAACTTGCTATTGATAACTTATAGTGAGTTGAGAGAGAAGGCCAATTTATACTGTTTGGGGTTTGGGTGGGGGCCATAAGCCATTAGGGTTCAAGCTTGGGCACAAGTTATCAAAAAAAAAAATTAATGTACTTTTTCATTTCTTGCACCATGGGAGACATTTAGGGGGCATCCCCTTCCCAAAAATGCAAGGATTTTGGGGAGGGAGCAAAGGGTGGTGCCACCCCATGGTTCACTTACGCATCTATTTGAAGAAAATTTCTTTAATATCTTATTCTTTCTTATCTATAATGGTCTTCATCTTTTCAATCATTGAGACAATGCAATCATATATCTCTCCCAAACAAGGGTTATCCATGTTGATAAAACAGATCATACTCAAAATGTGCTCAATGAAATTAAAAAGATATTTGACAAGATCCTACCAAATGCCATCGAGAACCCTACACTAAATATTTGTTACCCCCTTAGTGTTAAATTGCCACCATATGAACCAATTTGGCACGTGACCATGTTAAAAAGTCCCTCTCAAACCTTTACAAGTTGTCTCAAGACAATTGTGTTGAAAGTGAAATAAGTCTTAACAACCTATGCTAAAATCAAAATTAAAATTAAAATAAAAAGCAAAGAAGAAAAAGTAATTGTTATAAAAAAATAAAGTGAAACGTAAATATTAAAATGAATCCTAACTTACCTTCAACAACTCCAATTTCGAGAATGATTTGAATATGCCATATAACATGTGGTTGGTGACGAACATTTGGATATCTCCAACCTCAACATGCATCAATGCTAATTTTGTGTAACACAAGGTTGAGGAAATCAATAGCACAAGGTGTCCAAATGATGTGTGACTAGCATTCGTCAACCAATAAACCAACTTCTATACAATTTATGGTGTTGTTCGTTATGACATGAACAACATTTCGAGGCCCCACTTCCTTAATGGCTATCATGAGAATGTTAGCAATAAATGCACCATCCTTCACCTCCCCCTCACAATCTACTGCTCTCAAAAACATAGCCCCTTTAGAGGACGTTGGAATGGTATTGACCAATAGCCAATTTTTTGCATCCTTCCATCAATTGGAAATGATAGATGCCCCCATCTAGGCCTATGAATCCCTTACTGATTTCAACAAATTCTCTACAAACTTCACCTCCATTTCCAATTAGGTGTTACACATCTTCTCAAAACTTGGGCCCTTATACCATTTTGGAATCTCATCAATTGTTCTCACCATTTGTTCTCAATATAGTGAGCGAACAACATTGAAAGCCAATCTATTTGCATGGATACATCTCACAATGTGTTATTGGCAATCTCTCATGACTCACTGTAAAATGACATTTCCAATAGTCCTTTTGATCTCTTATGCATAATTGTCACGGGTTGTTATTCAAGTATGGCCAAAAATGGATGGCTCTCTACCATAAGTTCAAGATTAGATAGGGAAGGGAGGGGCTCTCATTCCTCAAGATCCCTAAAATCCTTTCTTTGCTAAAAGATGATTTGATTCACAACCAACTACTTCATCTATTTTCTCCTACTATGTAATGTATGCTATGACTTGCTCTAATGGAATGGATACACCATTCTTTCATAGGCAAGCTTTGATGCCATATCTAGGAATACCACACAATTGGGCTTTCACCTTACTATATGAACTTGAATACTTGATACCACACCCATTACAAACCATATATAACCCCCACCACCTGGAACCTATTTTGACATATTTCCATGGAGGAGAATTTGGGTTTGTTTTGAAGCAAGTTTGGCCAATGGGGCTAGAACTGGCTGCCATTGTAATCCCTATGGCAACAATTTTCATAAACAACACATTCAAAACAAATGAAAAAAAATATATAAATACATATAACCTAACTCGTTTAAAAAATTTAAGCATATCTCATAGGCAGGCTTTGATGCCATATCTAGGAATACCACACAATTGGGCTTTCACCTGACTATATGAACTTGAATACTTAATACCACACCCATTGCAAACCATATATAACCCCCACCACCTAGAACCTATTTTGACATATTTCCATGGAGGAGAATTTGGGTTTGTTTTGAAGCAAGTTTGGCCAATGGGGCTAGAACTGGCTGCCATTGTAATCCCTATGGCAACAATTTTCATAAACAACACATTCAAAACAAATGAAAAAAAATATATAAATACATATAACCTAACTCGTTTAAAAAATTTAAGCATATCTCATAGAATCATAGAAGAATGAAAACACCACAAAACAAAAGAGTCATTTGTAAAACAAAAATGTAGAAAAACAAAAACCAAAAAACTCACCTCTTTTGCAAAAGTCTTATTATATGATCTCCTTGGCAGCAAATGGGTTTTTGCCAGTGTTCCACGGGGACGCGTCCCCCCGAAAAAAACACTTTTAGAGATGGGGGGTTTAGAGGCGAGAGGGAGACACAGGGGAAGCGTCCTCCGCCCCTAACGTCTGTCTCCACCTCCACTTGTTTCCTGAAGTCTCATCACGGAGGAAACATTTCCTTTTGTTTTGTTCTGCGGAAACTCTCCAGGAAACCTCTAGGAGACTTCCAAACGTCCCCCCGACCCCAAGGAAACTTATGGGAAACTTCTAGGAAACTTTTGGGAGACTTCTGGGAAACTTCTAGGAAACTTTTGGGAGACTGCCAGGTGTGTAAATTTTTAATATTTTATTTTATTTGTATTTTAATTTTTGTTTTATTTTTTTATTTACCCTAGGGCATGTGCCGCTCCAATGATTTACACTGTACAGTATGCAAAATGTGGAAGCAGTGGTAAGGCATGTGAGCTGCCTGATTGAATGCCTCAAAGAGTTGTCATCTCATGGAATGCAATGATTGAATGCCTCAAAGAGCCATCATCTCATGGAATGCAATGACTGAATGCCTCAAAGAGCTGTCATCTCATGGAATGCAATGACGTGGGCAATGTTGATGTTATGACAGTGTCGGGCTTCTACTTCCAGGCCAGATCATTCAATGAAGAACAAATTAAATGCATAGCCTAACGGCTATTTAATTTGTTAAGGTGACTTTTGATGAAGAGGCACTTCATCATTACATATCATATAATATTTAATTATGAGGCCGACTTGTTTTCATCCGCCACCTTTGAAGAGTCACAATTTGATCAAGGCCAACATCATGAAGACGCAATTCTTGGAAGAGATATGATTTGTTTTTGAGGCCGACCTCCTTGTTTTGAAAGGACGTGATCCTTCCTTCTCTTGTGTATATATATGCATTGCTGGCTGGTCATTCACATCATCGATTATCATTCATCTTTCATTGTGCGAGTTCTTTGAGTAGTGTGATTTCCTTCAAGAGCAGATTGAAGTTATTTAAGGAGGCTGAATCTTGTCTTCAAGAAGAGCGACATTATATTCTAATATTGCATCAAGATTTGGTGCTTATTATTGGCCTTGTAATCGGCCTCTTTGTAAAGATCAATATTGTTTGATATTCAATATATAAGCGATATATTGTTGCTAGGTTTTTCCCCCTCAAGAGGAGGGTTTTCCCAGGGTATATGCTGTGTTTGTGTGTCTGATTTTGAATTAAAATCTGAGTTTTATATCTGATCATAAAAACTAACCTGGTATCAGAGTGGGTATAAGAAAGATCGTGATCAGATTTCTCATAAGCAGCGCTTTCATACTCTCTTATTGTCATGATCCCAATATTGTAACTTATGGAAAATACAATAACTCAATAAATTAGATATCAAAAGTATAAAATTTAATTTTATATATACTTATAATAATGTTAAATCACCAATATTATTTATCAAATAAGATAAAGACAAATTAGAGAGGGAAAACTATAAATATTAGAAATTTAATTATAATTATCCCAAGATAATATTATAATTAAATCATCAAAAAACTTTAATTATAAATATTCAAATATAGAATCATTTAAACATTATAATTGCATTAGATATTACAATTAATATAAATCTACAAGTATTAAGCGATTATCTTAATGGATAAAAAGGAAAAAAAGAAAATATAATAGTTAATATAAAAATACGATATAAAGGAACAACCAAAACAAAAGCAATCGTTCCTTTTGAGAGACTTGTTCTGTTCCGTCACTCTCCAATTATTGACTCTTATTTAGATATCCCTGTCGAGGCCATAAGATCCTCCGCCACATCACTTAAGGGCAAGATGAATTAATACCAGAAATTATTATCTGGGGGAGTACCGTCATCCTTAACATGTTCGTATTAATTGGAGAGAGGGACAAAGCCGTTAAATACTGAAGACGTCGATCTTGTTGATGGAGAGGCTAACAATAACGATTTCATTGCTAACTAAAATGAAGTCAAATAAACATCTTTCTACAGCACCGAGAAGGTAACGCATAGATATGAATCAGAAATTAGTCATGGGTGTATTCCAATAAGCGCTCATTAGTCACAGAGCCACGATTAGGGAAGACACCTTAACGGGTATGTCTATTCAAGGTAACGTCTCTACATCGAATGGGCACATCCTTTCCCATTAAGACAAAGCTATAAAGAAGCACCGATGAAGCAAGAGAAGAAAAGAAAGGGAGTCAGAAATTGAGGAACGACAGGAGAAGCATAGCGGCTCAGGTGAGGTTGCTCACTTAGCAATTAATATTTAGTATTTCAAAATATCAATAGTAGATACTCCTTCAGCCATAAGTTCACTATGCATTGAAGAACTATACTCTACAATCCTTTCACATGTGCATTGACTATACCTGTGAGCCGAACTAACTCCATCATAGGCTATCTATAATCCTTGGGTGACAAACTCATGTATGAAGACCACTTTATCATATAGTCTGATAATTAAGATTGTTGCTTCCTAGAAATGAGTCTAATTTCTGAAATTAATCTAATGCCTGAACCAGCAATGCCTTTTCTTCTTAACCCATATTTGTTCATGCTTCCCAATTCACATTCTAATAAAAAGTAATGTTGATAAGAGTGATAATACGTAGATAAAGGATTGTGCTCCTTCTAGACTTGAATATAAGTGATCTGATAGTATTGTTTGTTAATGATTATAATCATGGTAGGAACAGATTTGATATTTATTTTAAGAATCAATGATAAATGTAAATGCATTCTTAAATATTGACTTCTAAGTGAAATGAATACAATTATCTCCGACTTTTAAAAGAGTGTCTTCTATGTGCTTGTATGCCTACCAAAGGGGAAGGGCCCGAGAAAAGTGGTGCCTAAAAACCCCACTTAACAATCCGCTGCGGCCATGGAGGGGCGGTAGGCCTAGGCCACTTATAAGCTCCGTTGGCTTCCCCCAGTGGGTCATGTGTCTTCCGAGGTGATGACGTGGGTAGAGAAAGTGGGTGCAAGTGTTTCCTCTAAGCACGCCACTCATCAGATATCTTTATTACTTCTTATGATTGCGTTTATATTCTGGATATCTAGATATTAATGCTAACAAAAAAATGTTGTTAATATGATGAATACAGGATTCAAATCTAAGGATTATTGAGATAGGAGAAAATTCATTTGATAGAAGAACCCATAAACATAATCAACAAGCAAATTCTAGGACAAGTCCGGTAAGGGACATTACAGTGGTATCAAAGCAACTTTCTTGCCATCCTATGGGAAACTATGAAAACCTACCATAGGAAAGGCTCGAGGAACAACCTTGAGAACAATCACGATGGGGATGACCTTATAGGTGACTCCCTAAGGGACGAGCTTAGAAGCTTTATGGAGAGTAGTGAGAAGAAAACCCAAGCCCTTTTGGAGCAAAATGAAAAAACTAACCAAGCTTTACTTCAAGCCCTCCAAAATCTGAGTAGCGGTAATAATAAGGAGGCCAACTCTAAACTTTCCGAAAACAATCTTTTCACCCCCTCACGGGACATGAGCTCTAGACCCACCCAACCTCCTTTCTTGCAAAATGAAGAAAACGGTATCAATAAACCCCCCATAGAGGACGTAGATGAGATTGTGGAAGCCTACTATAGATTAGAACCTGAAAGAAGGGAGCTAGTATCTTTTAAAGAATATTGTGAAGCCAAACAAAGAGCTATTCCAAGAAGGGTGGAGAGGGACCCAACTGATAAAGAACTTCAAAGTAGAGTAAGCAAATTAACTCTCCCCAACTTTAATGGCGAAGACAAGACCACTGCCCGATCATGGGTTCAAAAACTAGATACTTATCTATCCTTAAGCCCAATGATCGAAACAAATGCCATCAAGTTTTCCATATTACATCTAACTGGGATGGCCCATGATTGGTGGCATCACGGTCTCATAACTCAAGGAAATCAACAAGTCAAGACCTATGATGACTTTACTCAAAGGTTGATCAAACGATTCGACCAAAAACACCCCAAGTGGTACTTCCGTGAACTTACTAGAGTAAGGCAACATGGGAATATTGAAAACTATGCCACTGAATTCCAAAGACTAGCAGTCATGGTCCCTGAAATTTCCCAAGAGAGACTCACTTATTTGTTCATAGAGGGTCTAAGGGGATCAGTCAGAAGTCTGGTGAGTGCATTAGAACCCACTCGCCTAGATGAAGCTATTCAAAAGGCTATTTAGTTTGAAGAAAGTGGACCAAGGGACAAATCCAAGAACTCTTCCTCATCATCCAAACCCCCTCACAAGGAGGAAGGGCCGAAAAGGGAAGATTCACTAAGGACATGTCCTTATTGTAAGGGGAAGCGAGATCATGGACATATGTGTCAAGCAATGAAAGACCTAAAAGAAAAGGGGTTGTGCTTCACCTGCAATGGACCATATTGTGCCAATTATCTCCAAGTTGAAAAAGAATGGCACTAAGGCGAAAAAGATGTTGGTTGATTCTATGAAAGACCATATTGTGCCAATTATCTCCAAGTTGAAAACAGCAAGGGAGATGTTCAAGACCTTGGAGGAGATGTATGAGATCAATAACACAAGCAGAGCGTTTGCATTAAAGCAACAGCTTCATCATATCAAGATGGCGAAAGGAGATTTCGTCATCACATTCTTCATGAAGATCACCGAGTTGAGAGATCAGCTCTCTACCATTGGGCATTTTGTTGATGACAAGGATTTGGCTATGTTGACTCTTAATGGTCTTCCTCAATCTTGGGAGCCATTCATTCAAGGAATCAGTGGGAGATCAAAACTTCCTAAGTTTGACCGCTTGAGGGCAGATTGCATCCAAGAAGTATCAAGATTGGCTGCAAGAGGTATTGGACAAAGCTCTACAAATGAAGACATTCATGTTCTTGCCACTCAATCCTCAAAGAAGAAAGGAAAAGAAGGGAAGAAAGGCTACTTCAAGAGGAATAGAGATAAAGGATCAAATGGTGCCCCTGCATCTAAGAAGAAGAAGGACCTCTCCCGCATACAATGCTTCAAATGTGACAAGTTTGGTCACTATGCAAAGGATTGTCCAACCAGACCTAAGCAGCAAGCTTCAATTGTAGATGTGGGTGAGATCTCTCCTCAGAAGGATTCAAGTGGTTTTCTATTCTATTCTACCTTATCAAGCAATGTGCTTACAGACAACACCACTTGGTTGATTGATAGTGTTGCCTCTCGCCACATCACTGGATTTAGAGCATCTATCTGATTTGATCGAGAGCGATTCTAGTTTTCAAGTCATTATAGGTGATGATGCAAGATATTCTGTGAAAGGTGTTGGGACCTCCTCTCTTCACCTAGATTTCGGCATCTCCTTGCAATTGAGTGATGTGCTATTTGTTTCGGGTATCAAGCGGAATCTTGTCTCTATTTCAGCCTTGGAGGACAAAGGGTATCAAATTGCATTCTCCAAAGGTAAATTTCTTGCATGGCCAAAGAACTCAAGTATCAAGACTGCTCGTGTGATTGGAGTTCGACATGAGAGCCTCTACAGACTTTGCACTCGTCCACTTCAGGCTTTGTTGCATGACTCATCAAGTTCGTGTGAACTTTGGCATAGAAGACTTGCTCATCTTCACTTTAGAGCACTACCAACCATGGAGAAGATGGTCACGGGCCTTCCTAAACTCAACCAGGAGCATGAAGGCACTTGCAGAGGTTGCGCATTGGGTAAGAATACTAAAGGTCCATTTCATAGTAGTGAGAGTAGATCTAAATGCATTCTAGACCTTGTTCATTCTAATTTGTGTGGTCCAATGTTTGTTGCTTCTTTGAGTGGTTTCTTGTATTACATAATTTTGATTGATGACTACTCTAGAAAGACTTGGATTTATTTCTTGAAGTCTAAAGAATCTGAGGAAGTACTTGAAAGATTCAAGGAATTTAAAGCTCAGGTAAAGAACTTGTCCGGGAAGAGGATCAAAGTTCTAAGATCCGACAACGGAGGAGAATACATCTCTGGAAGTTTCCGTAACTTTTGCATTGAAGCAAGGATTAAGAGGGAGTTTTGTGTCCCTTACAATCCTCAACAGAACAGTGTTGCAGAAAGGAAGAACAGATCTATTGTAGAAGCAGCTAAAGCCATGATACATGATCAAGATCTGCAAACCTTCCTTTGGGCTGAAGCATCTAGGACAGTTGTGTATGTTCAAAATAGAAGACCTCGCCGAATTTTGGAGAACATGACTCCCGAAGAAGCATTCACAAGTGTGAAACCGGAAGCAAGTCATTTGAGAATCTTTGGTTGTCCTGTATATGTTCATGTGCCTAAAAATAAAAGAACAAAATTGGAACCATCTAGCAAGAAGGGAATATTTGTGGGCTACAGTGAGTCTTCAAAAGCCTACAGAGTTTACATTCCAGGTTAGAAATTGATTGAGATCAGCAAGGATGTTACATTTGAAGAGGATGTTGCATTCAAGAGATCTAAGGGCACTCATATGGAGATAGACAATGAAGACCAAGAGTCTCCTCAGGATATGGAAGTTGACTATACTCCTGAGATTCAGAGGGAGGTTACTTAACCTAAAGAAGATGATGATCCAGTTGAACCTTTGGAACCTACTAATGGGCTGAGAGACATTATGATTGGTCGGAAGAGACCTCTTTGGGCCAAGCAAACAATGCAGGAGGCAGAAAGGTTTGCAGCCCTAAGAGGAACATTCAGAGAAAGCAAGAGACCTCACAAGTTTTCAAGCTATGTTGCATTGATGAGTCAAATCATTGAGTCGGAGCCTTCTAGTGTTGAAGAAGCTACTAGTCAGCAAGTATGGAGAGATGCTATGACTGGGGAGTATCAATCCATCCTCAAGAATGATGTTTGGGACATTGTACCTAGACCTAAAAGAAAATCTGTTGTATCTCCTAAGTGGCTCTTCAAGATCAAGCATGTGGCTGATGGGAGCATAGAGAAGTACAAGGCTAGGTTTGTGGCTAGAGGATTCTCTCAAAAAGAGGGAGTAGACTATGAGGAAACCTTTGCTCCAGTTGCTCGTTATACATCCGTCAGGACCATCATTGCTATTGCAGCATCTACATGATGGAAGATACACCAGATGGACATGAAGACAGCATTTCTAAATGGTGTAATTGAGGAAGAGGTATATATTGAGCAACCTGATGGCTTTGAGGTTCATGCGAAGGAGTCTCATGTTTGCAGGCTGAACAAGGCTTTGTATGGCCTTAAGTAGGCTCCTTGTGCTTGGTACGAAAGAACCGATCGATACCTGATGAGCTTGAGCTTCTCCAAGAATGATGTTGATTCAAACCTGTACTTCAAGGTAATTGATCGCGAAGCATTGATCTTGTTTCTGTATGTTGATGATCTAATTCTTACTGGAGATGATCACCTCATTATCAAATGCAAGGAGTTAGCTTCTGAATTTGAAATGAAGGATCTTGGTCTCATGCACTACTTCCTTGGTTCAGAAGTATGGCAAAAGCCGAATGAGATCATTCTGAGTCAAGGGAAGTATACTATTGACATCTTGAAGAGATTTGGTATGATGGATTGCAAATCCATGTCTACACCGATGGAGACCAATTTGCAGAAGTTAAAAGAGGCTGCAGCTAGTTCAGATTTGGTGGATCCCACGATGTATAGGTAGTTGATTGGATCATTGATGTATCTAGTCAATACTAGACCAGATATTTGCTATCCAGTGAGTGCACTTAATCAGTTCACGTGTAAACCAAGGCAAATATACCTAGTTGCAGCAAAGCATATCCTGAGATACTTGCGTGGCACAGTTGGGTATGGCTTGAGATATTCTTCTGGTGCGGACTTGAAGCTGCATGGATATTCTGATTCTGATTGGGCAGGGTGTGCTGCTGATCGGAAGAGCACCTCTGGATGTTGCTTCAGTTTGGGGTCTGCGATGATCTCCTGGTGTAGCAGGAAGCAGTCTTCAGTGGCACTAAGCATAGCAGAGGCCGAGTATATTGCAGCTTGCGTGGCAACTCGAGAAGCAGTGTGGCTTCGAAAGCTCCTTGCAGGATTGTTTGGACAATCATTGGAACCGATTGTCATTCATTGTGATAATCAAAGTTGTGTGAAGCTTTTTGTCAATCCAGTGTTTCATGACAAAACTAAACATGTTGAGATCAAATACCACTATATCAGAGATATGGTATTGAGGAAAGCAATCTAGTTGAAGTATATCAGCACTGATGAGCAAACGGCAGATATTCTCACCAAGCCTCTCTCCAGAGTAATGTTTGTGTACTTTCGAGACAAGCTTGGTATGGTGGAGAATGAAGCCCTAGCTAAGAGGGAGTCTCAACATCAATGATCTTCTTTAATGCATTTCTCTCTGTGAGAGAGATTTGAGGTGTAAGCCCTTGTTTAATGCATCTTTCTCTGTGAGAGAAATTTGAGGTGTAAGCCCTTGTTTTCCACCCTCTGGGAGTAGCCATGGTGGATGTCATGTTGAGTGACTCCATGACAACATCACGTGAGAGAGTCTATGATGATTTTCTCGTATTTGTGCTTTTCACCCTCTACGAGTAGCCATGGTGAACGTCATTATGAGATGACAACATCACATTGAGTGATTCCGTGATGGGCACTTGTGCACATTTACCATACATGGGAGTAGCCATGATGGTTGATATCACAATGAGGTGATATGTTCATTTTCCACATATGGGTGCAACCAGTGTGGGTCTTATGTCTTGTACAGCTGGAAGCATTCCTCCCTAGCTAAGAGGGAGTGTTGATGTTATGACAACGTCGAGCTTCTACTTCCAGCCCAGATCATTCAATGAAGAACAAATTAAATGCATAGCCTAACGGCTATCACGTTGAGTGATTCCGTGATGGGCACTTGTGCACATTTACCATACATGGGAGTAGCCATGATGGTTGATATCACGATGAGGTGATATGTTCCTTTTCCACATATGGGTGCAGCCAGTGTGGGTATTATGTCTTGTACAGCTGGAAGTATTCCTCCCTAGCTGAGAAGGAGTGTTGATGTTATGACAGCGTCGGGCTTCTACTTCCAGCCCAGATCATTCAATGAAGAACAAATTAAATGCATAGCCTAACGGTTATTTAATTTGTTAAGGTGACTTTTGATGAAGAGGCGCTTCATCATTACATATCATATAATATTTAATTATGAGGCCGACTTGTTTTCATCCGCCACCTTTGAAGAGTCACAATTTGATCAAGGCCAACATCATGAAGACGCGATTCTTGGAAGAGATACGATTTGTTTTTGAGGCCGACCTCCTTGTTTTGAAAGGACGTGATCCTTCCTTCTCTTGTGTATATATATGCGTTGCTGGCTGGTCATTAACATCATCGATTATCATTCATCTTTCATTGTGCGAGTTCTTTGAGAAGTGTGATTTCCTTCAAGAGCAGAGCAGATTGAAGTTATTTAAGAAGGCTGAATCTTGTCTTCAAGAAGAGCAACATTATATACTGATATTGCATCAAGATTTGGTGCTTATTATTGGCCTTGTAATCGGCCTCTTTGTAAAGATCAATATTGTTTGATATTCAATATATAAGCGATATATTGTTGCTGGGTTTTTCCCCCTCAAGAGGAGGGTTTTCCCAGGGTATATGTTGTGTTTGTGTGTCTGATTTTGAATTAAAATCTGAGTTTTATATCTGATCATAAAAACTAACAGGCAATGACTGAATTCCCATGTAGAGTGAAGATAGGTAACATGTTTGGTTTGTAAACCAAGTGTTTGGACAGAATTGTACCCAGACTATATGCTGAGTGCTTCAATATTTGGGATATCTTTCCACTCCAAATATCTTGCATATATCCTCCAACATCAAACATACATCTTGTAGGAACCTAATTTGGTCTTACATAGATGTTAAAAACTTATAACCAATGTTAACCTATTATCTTAAAAAACATCGTAACATATATTTGAAATCAAGAATACTTTTGGATGCAACTTAGGCTTCTATAGTTATATAATTATATTGTTATACATCTTTTTATAACTACTTTTTCAAGTACTACATGTATTTCAGCACTGCCACCCCCCCCCCAACCCCGGCGTCCCCAAACTTAGACCCCCCGTCTCTCGTCCTCGAAACGTGTCCCCCGCCATCCCCTTGTCCCCGTCCCCGAAACTCCGTGGAACACTGGTTCTTGCACATGCATAGAAATAGCAAACCAACCACTTTGGAACCTTCACCAATCAATCTTCTACTCTATTCATGTGATGGCAAGCAAGAATGAATGATTTTTGTGTTTTCCATTCACAATGAGATAAACTAGTTTTTTTAAGTCTTTGAAATGCTTTAGAAGGCACCTTTTTAGGGTCAAGGATTAGCTTTTCGTGCATCCAAGTCAAAGTCACTTGCTTGAAGCAATTAGAAAAAAACAAAAAACTGTTAAAAAAGTGTCAAAGGTCCATGGGTTCACCACAAGTTCTGCAAAATTCCCTCAAATTTGAAGTGGGTTCACCCGATATGAAGCCATATGGAAAAATGAAAACCATGCCCATATCCCCCAATGGACCACACTAGGATCTGAACCAAGAGCAAATCATACCTGAATCTAGGGGGGTCGCTGCGAAGAACCAACAACTTAGCCCTTCACTGCACACCCCATATGATTGTGTTATTGTTTTTGTAGTTTTTAAAACTTATTGGAATTCACACTTAACTCTCACATTGTTCAGGTCATGTTTGATGGCATCCCATATGTTCCCACCTCTTATGACTTGGACATCCCTGACCCACACAGGTCTCTTTGACATTGACACCCTTCATAATAGCAGCCACAAAATCCCTCCTTCCCAAGAGCAACAAGAAAGCCGACCTATTCAAAGTGATCAGTAAGAGGGGGCAGATAGATCATGTGACAAACACTCATAAGTTGAATAGGATCAACAGAGCAGACTCCATTATAGTCATCTAGAAGATGAGGACAATTGGCTCCAAGATAGATGAGTCGATAAAGCAAGTTGGAAAGCAAGTTGGAAGCTTGGTCAGTTGTAAAGCCTCAATTTTTGATGCAAGAGCATCCAGGCTTACCAGCTATTCTGCTTCCAAATTTTGGCTTGTTCTGCTTTTTGTGTGTTTGCTGGTATTTCTGGTTATGTTTGCAGGTCCTCTATCAGGTTTTATTCTGTTATTTTTCTTATTGTTGTATGCGGGGCCACCAGCATCTATAAAAGACCCTAAACTCTTCCTGTCTGCTGGGACCTGCACCTTTTTATCATTTGCTCGATTGGCTCCTTTCAGCTAGGCGTGAGGATGGACAATGTTAATTTTAATCCTTGTTGGGACCCATTCATTTCTAGCGCTGCCTTCTTGATTGGCTATCTCTGCTATTTTCTGCAGGGGCCCACGTGCTTGCCTCTTTTGGGATGGACAAA
>VDFB02004708.1:0-308863 GCA_007258455.2 Sequoia sempervirens | reverse complement strand
AAATCATTTCTACTTCCCCACAAAAAGCATGATTCTTTGAAATTTTCCTTAGATTGTTCTAGTCAGACAGAAGAAAAGACTTGTGATGTTACGGACACAGATTTAATGTCTCATAATCAAGACAGTCAAAATAAAAATGCTGGTCAGGAAAACGGCAAGGCTTGTGCTAAGGATACTGAAGAATTGGCTTCTTCATTTCAAAATCAAGAACAATTAAATCAAAACAGTAAGTGCAAACTTGTTTCTTTCAAGAAAAATGAAGCTTCAAATTTTGCGTTACAATGCTTTGATGAGGCAGAAGAGGTGGGAGATATTAAAGACGCAGAAGTGAGTTTTTCTTTGTGTGACGAACAAGAGAAAATGGACACATCTTTAAAGCAGGAAGAAGAGATGGTTGTGAATTTTAATGACGTAGATAAGAAATCACCTATAGGTGATGATCGAACAAAAATGAATGGTTGTTCAGATTGGTCTAAAGAGAAGGGTGGGAAATTTACAGATGCAGACGTGAATCCAGATGTCAATAGAGAGCAAACAGAAGTGGATGGTTGGAGTGATGAAAATTTGCCTGTGAAGGTTGCCGAAGAGTCAGTTTGTAGCTCTAAGAAAATTGTCGAATCACAGCAACATAAAATGCCTAGACTAGTGCTTGCTGGGCAACATGAGGGTTTGAAGTTTGCTTCAGAATGCCACAGACACAGAGATGAGAATTTAGCCATTTCTCTAGATATAAATCGTGAGTCTCCTGTGCTTAACAATACAAAGGAGAATGTTGAATCAGCAGGTCATGCTAACAACAACCAGGAATCTGTTATTATGTCTCAGGAAAGTGTTGAATTTAAGCAAGATATGAAGTTTGTGTCAGTGCTTCCTAGTAAGCATGTAGGCCTGAAGTTTCCTGAAGACCTTTCTTACCCAGGAAAATCAAATCTTGATAGTGCAATCAATGCAGATTTTAAGTCCCATGTGCATGGGAGTCATAAGAGAACAGGTAATCGTGAGGATGTGATATCTGCTAAGAGGGTGGAAAAAGCAGTTGTTTCCTCTCACAAAAGTGATGATTCAAAGCAGCATGGAAATCCAATGCAAGCTTCTCTTAAGAACACAAATTTAAGGCAAGGCAGTAGCAGTTATTCATCTCCAACTAAAATTAATAAGGCTCTAGAACATGTAAAGGCTGTAGGTGATCAGTTGGAACACAAGTCTATGCCAATCAAAGTTAAAAGATCTAATGTAACCCTACCAAAGAAAGTCCCTATTGTTGTGTCCAAGAAGGACAATGGGCAGTTTCTAGAAAAAACGAACCAAGAGCATCAACCAAGGCGTTCCGCGGTCAGCATGCTAGAGAAGGTGTCTGTTTCCCATGTGAAATCTGGATGTGATGTTTCAACTCCAAGGTCAAAAGTCATGTCAAAATATAATGCAGATACGAATGACACTCCTCCTATGGTTGCTAGGTTGGATAATGCTACATGTTCAAAGTTACATTCAGACGAAGGCAACAGAATTAGGGAGGCGTAAGTATTGGTCTGATCAATTATTTATTGTTTTCTTATTAGTATTTTGTATATTTTACGTCAACAGAAACTATTTGTGTGCTTTATAGTTTCTACTCATATTGTTCTTGACTGCTTATGCTCTCATTGTTGTTAGTTATGAAGCCGCAAAAGAAGTAAAGCTCAAAATATCATCACAACATTCAGGGTTTGCTGCATCCTCTACATCGATGAAGTTACTGATTGCAGCTGCTCAAGCTAAACAACAGGCACGCTCTGCTGCTATGCTTCCTATTACATCCATGGAATTTAACAAGTTTGCACCACCATTTGTTCTTAGCCCTTCTCCGGCTCAAAGGGGAAGTTCACATCATCGCAGTTCACCTTCGCAGCTAATGTTCTCTGGGAACTCAGCAGATGATGATGCACGTGATGTGCTCTTCCATGCTGAATCTAGAAGTCCTGAAACAAATACACATCAATGGCCTCCAATGCATATAGCTGATCGAGAAATGAGTGAAGAGCGCAAATCCAGTTCTGGAAGAAAATCTGTTAGTGGGATGCTTAATATTGATGCAGAAGCTGCTATTGCAAGAGATTCTTTTGAAGGGATGCTTGAAACACTTTCAAGGGGCAAGGACAGTATTGGAAGAGCAACACGGCTTGCTATTGAGTGTGCAAAATATGGCCTTGCAAGCGAGGTAAGCATGATTTGATTTGGTTTGCTTTACTCAATGGTTTATAACACCTGATTTGTGATGTTAACGCAATATAAATGCAAGACCAGAGTCATCCCACAATTCTTTTCTATCATTGTTCATTGTTACAAAGGATTTAGTTTGCATCACCAAATTATATGTGCGAGTTGCTTATTCTTTTGTTGTTTCATTCTTCATCAGTTTAATGTTCCTAGTATGTTGGTTTATTAATTAGTATATATCATAAGCCTGTTCACTCCAAATTATGATTTTCACAATACTATTTACGGACTTAACTGAAGCTCTATTATTGGAGCAGCGAAACAACTCCATGGAGTAGAAGGGGAGGAAAGAAGAGATCAATGGTCTGGCTATTACTGAGGGAGTGATAGGAGTTACTACTGAATGCCAATGATATGTTCTAAGTTTCTTGAATAATGTGTGGAGGAATACATGTGGGTTGGACAGCAGGTGTCATAAATCTAGGAGATGAGTACTCAGTGGTATATGTATTGTCAAATGTATGTTAATATTTAGTTGATTTCAGGTGCAAGGTTACATACCACATTTATATGGCATACAATAAAAGGCACGTACCTGATTTTCTTTATGATTTCAAGGTATATTTGAAAAGTACGGCTGGCTGACATATGACAGCAGAGAGACAAAACCCTTCTTGAATTTCAGCTGCAAGAATTTGATTATTGTTCAATTTTTTATTTTAGTATGCAATATACTGAAACAAAAATTTCATTAAATAGTATATTTATTATTTAGGAAATATCAGAAGGGGAGTTGGGGTCCAGGCTTGAGTGTAATTGTAAAAATTGTTTCATTTAAAATGTTTGTCATTATGAAGTTCTTGGAGTTTTTGTATTTGGAGTCAAGAATGTAATAATTATGGACTTTATGATATAAATTGTGTTTCCAGTTCGTCCTCATGAATCAGTTGGATTGAAACATTAAGAGATGATTTTGTTCCCCCTGTCCTGTTATGTAGGATATGTGTTGTATATTTTGCATGTTTTACATCCCTTATAGACTGTACACCCCCTCTCCCCCCACCAGTATAAACACAGAAGCTGAGTACATGCAAGGAAGTTGTATGGTTACAGAGACTGTGCTTAGATGTTGGTTTCTTATATAAACCCATAAAGATATGCTGCTACAGTCAGAGTGCAATCTATTTGGCAAAGAGTCCTACCTATTATGCTTGGACAAAGCTTAAGAAAGTATTAAGATATATTACTACAGTCAAAGTGCAATATACTTGGTTAAGAACTCTACCAATCATGCTTGGGCAAAGCTTATTGATGTGCAGTGTTATTTTGTTAGAGACATGGTTGAAGACAATAAGGTATTGTTGGAGAAGATTGATACTTTGGGAAATGTTGTTGACGTACTGTCAAAATCTATCTGTGCTGAGAAGATTTCTTGGTGCAGGCAATCAATGGGCATAACTATCTTAATGACTGATTTTATCTATCTCATTCCCCTCTAAGCAAAGTATTCATAAGTGGGAAATTTGTTGGATAATGGTGTATATGTTGCATGTTTAATACACCATTTGTACACATTATATTGTAATACCACTTAGTGGTTTCTTATATTGATGAGCCTAAAAATATTAATGCATGGAATATTGTTTAGCACAAGTGTGAAATATCTTCTTATTGTATTGTGAATGGTTGAGTTAATATGGTAAGTGAATACTATTTTTGCTCTTTTTTTCTTGAAAAAATTTCCACTGTAAATTCAGTTGTTATATTGTGAATACCATTATTTTGTTAAATGACATCTAAGAATTTTTTAGCATTGCTTCTCTTGCATAGTTTTATCGGTATTTTACCCCTCTTAGGACAGATTTGTAATTATAGAAATGAGCATAGATTAAAAACTTGCTTAATTTGTGAGAAAATGTATCTCCCTAGTCACTCGGCCAAAATTTTCAAAACAATTGGCAATTTTTTGGCAACAAACTTGCTGAGTGATCAAAAACACTCAGCAATAAAGTCAAAAATGTGCCCTTGTCTGGCAAAAATGCGAATTACCTTAGGTGTGACAGGATTCAAACGGCTTCACATGGCTTCTGCGTGCATTTCCCTCTGCCTGCAACTGGAAATAAACTCACAATTGCTGGTGACTGTAAATGGCCAATGCCCTCCTGGATATCCTCACGATTTTTCCTTCTACTGGCAAAATGTGACTGTTGGCAAAATCATGACTGCTAGTAAAATATTAATATGGATCTGTAATACTAATTTTTGATTATATGACACAATGATGTGTATTGAACTTGTGATTTTTGGGAAGATGATGTTGCAAGAGATCATAGGAAATCTTGCAGAGTTTTGGCGAGTTTTTGCTTAGTTGCCAAGTCTGATTCGAATTTGGGCCTGCCGATTTTTACCTAGTCACAAGTTTTTTATTTTTAAATTTTTAAACTATGGATATGAAGCTGTCTACAGGCCATGCTATTGTTATTCTGATGCATTTCTTACCAGAATGGGAAAAGAGAAATCAGATTTTGATAGGGACAATCCACAGTTAGGACATCTCCTTTCTTTTTCATCACAGTCCTCACTTATCGATAAAATATGAAGTTATTGCTTCAATTTGCTGTCTGAGGAGCTTCATTGGACATCTGTATAAGTTGTTTGATTAGGGAATTATTTTGAGGTTAATGTCCCGATGGTTTTGGTAGATAATGCCCATGAATGGGACTTTGCATACACTGCTGAACTGGAAAAATTTGCAAAAAATGGCCAGATTTTTGTAAAAGATTGTAGTTTGGGAAAGTTCTAAGAATGAAGAGCTTATGAAATCAGTTTTCAATTCTCTTGATGCAATAATGTTATTATACATACATAGTTGTGAGCCTCATCTCAGTATTACATGTTGCTCTAAAGACACTTTGTGATGTCAATGACCATCATAGAATTTATGTAAATTTTATTTTGTACTTTCTCAGTTATCAGGGCTACTTTTGAATCTCAGAAGTTCAGTATCTCCCTCTCCATACAAGGATTTCATTCACATGTAATTGTTTTGTATTCGCAATATGTTTAAAATAAAATAAAAATTCTGAAAGCTAGAGTAATTGAGAAACTGAGCCTCGCATGTGAGTATGATGTCTCTTGAGAATCACAGAACAGTTATCTCTAAGAGTTAAATGTGGCAAGATAATTTATTTAAAGTTAAACATATGCCATGTTTACACATGACATCATTTTTTAAGTCACTATGGGTCTCACTATTAAAACATGGGTCAAGATGTTTGATTACTTGTTGGCTTGTGGATTTGTAAGACAAACTGCAGCATTTTGGGCTAACATTTGCTTTACGGTTTCATTGCAATACTTGCCAATGCATTATAGAGTTATTATAGCTTGTATAGGAAAGATAAAGTTGTGATTGTCTTAGTGGTCGCTGTTACAATCTCAATATAAAAAGCTTGCACTAGAGAGTAGCAAATGCATAGGAAGGTAATAAAATTTGTAGTAACTAAGTAACATGTTTATGTCTCAAGATCTCTGGATGGTTTTGGTTACACAAACAAATACTGTCACTCTTGTAGGTAATGAAAATGATGTGGTTTGAGGGACTTTTGTTTTCAATTTTATGGTCTAAATGATCCTGTTGAAAATCTGATGAACTTTTCAATAGCTCTTATAGTGTACCGGTATTATGGTGTAAATTTAAAAAATTGCAATTTTGGAATGGTCATATCAATAGTTTTAGAACTCTTGCCTTGGCAAAGCTCGGCAGACCCAGATTTGACTTGGACTCATTCACTAAGCAAAATCTTGGCAAAAGTTGGCAAATTAAGAAGCACTTAGAGTCATTAAAAAAAAAAGTAGGAAAAATAAACATATCTGAAAGATTTTTCAAAATCCTGCCACAAGAAGAGCTCAAAAGAAAATGATCTCTGTGTAGGAGATAAGGGAGGGTGTGGAGGACTTAAAAAGAAAGAAATCCTCATTTCAGCTTGCAGGCCATGTGCAGAGTTTTTGGCGTGGATTTAGTCATTACCTACAGTTACTTGCCATGAGTTGTGGACAATAAATTGTTGGGAAAGTGGGCAGATTTCTTGGTATGGTCAACTACTCAAGTGCTTGTGAGTTTAACAAGTAACCTGCAAGTTTTAATATTATGGGCTATATCATATCCTGATGAAAGGATTTAATAGGCAAGTTTATGCGGATCAGATATGTGGTGCAGCTTTTATCAGAAATAAATTTCAATGATACGAGGTCAGAGATTCCTTTTCAATCCTGTGATAGTTGATGTCTTTTGTCTTCATCTTTTTGAAATTTTGACTTTTTGTTGCTCTGTTTTTTTTGCTTTAAGACACTCGTGAAAACAAATAATCTCATTTTCATTGATTCTTTAGTGTGAGACTTCAGATTTATATGTATCCCAATAATGGCATATTTTTTGAGTATGTAAATTTTTTAAATAATTAATAAGACATACCTTTGAATTGGGAAACTTAACATTAAATTTCAATTAAAAGAAATGAACAGAATTGTCATCATAGTCTGCACAGACAGTCAATTTCCATGTCCGATCTTGCTGTTTCATGCTATATTTGACATTCTTTTCATCATTTGACTTACTAACAATAAGCTACCTGCATATGATTTGAATCTTGCAGGTTGTGGACATTCTTGTTCACAAGTTGGAACATGAGCCAAGTTTATATAAAAGAGTAGACCTGTTCTTTCTGGTTGATTCTATCACACAATGTTCGCGTGGGCACAGAGGTACTTTAATATGTATACTGACTACAGTTTTGTGTTGATATTGGTTTTATTTTCACTTACATGTAGTCTAATTGTTTGTATGTGAAATAAAAAAAGTCCGTTCCATATTTTTTAGATCATATGCATTCTTATTTTCTTTGAAGGTGTTGCCGGAGATATGTATTCGTCTGCTGTCCAATCTGCACTCCCACGAATGTTGAGTGTTGCTGCTCCTCCTGGAAATGTCGCTCGTGAAAATCGCCGTCAATGTTTAAAGGTTAGTTGTATAAGTATGTAGGGATCAGATGCTAATTACATTTGCAGTTTGAACTTTGTATTAAAGTATTTATTCGCCACTGTAATTTGTGTTAATCAGGTATTGAGGATTTGGCTTGAGCGTAATATTCTTCCTGAGCCTGTTATAAGGAGGCACATTAGTGAGATTGAGTCTCTAGTTGATGATAGGACAACTAATGCTTTACCTAGACGTATGCCTCGAGCAGAGCGTGCTCTTGATGATCCAGCTAGAGAAATGGAAGGTTTGCTTGATAATGAGTATGGCAGGTGAGGAGATTTTTCTTTCTTTTAGGTTGTTTGTTTAACCTTAATTTTTAATTTTCAATAATATTTTAGAATTTCTAACAGCTTCTTTCTATTTTCCTCCAGTAATGCAAGTTTTCAACTTCCTGGGTTTCTTATGTCCCAAATGTATGAAGATGAAGAAGATTCATGTGCAAGTGATGAGCTGAAAGTTGAAGATAATTCTCCTGTAGGGATTTCTGAAGCAATAACGGAACCAACTAACAACTCACCTTATATTCTAGAAAGGCATCGGCACATTCTTGAGGATGTCGAAGGGGAGCTTGAAATGGAAGATGTATCACCGTCTTCTGAATATGATGGAATTTCTTTTAAGAATGATACAGTTGGAGCAGACTCAAGACCAGTGGGCCCTGATGGTTCTTCAATGCTGAATGAGGTCAATCAGTATCCACCATTATCACTGGTTCCTCCACTACCAGAGGATATGCCGCCAACTCCTCCGCCTTTGCCTGATTCACCACCCCCTCCTTCGCCACCTCCACCTCCACCTCCTCTCTCTCCACCCTTTGTTTCACAGCCTGTTTTGTCTATGCCATATTTATCTTGTAATGTGAGTACCTTTATTGATTATGTCATTTTATATATACTAGCAAAAATTTAGTGCATATGCTTCAGCACACCAAACAGAATGTTTTTTATTGGTGAAATTTAAATAACATTTGAGACTTGTATGCAAGCAGGAGGTTCAAGGTCAAAGTTTACCTGGAACAGTACATCAACATCAACAAGGGAGCAACCATACAGGAGGTTTAGATTCAATTTCATACAACTTTCCAGCATATCCTATGCCTGGCACAAGTGCTACTGCCTTTAATTCTTCAGCTACATATGGATTTTTACAGAGTAATGTATCTGGGATTACTAATTCTGCACCTATTGCCCAACAAATGCATGGCAGTAATATGTCTTTTCCTCAGCAGTCATACCGTCCACTTCCACCTGCTTTTGTGCCTTCCAACCAATTCTCATTTGTAGGGGCAGAAGGTCAGCACCACTTGCAACAAACATGGCAAAGTTCATCGTTATCATCTGCTTCAGAAATTAAACAATCACTACAAGATGAAAGTGGGAGGTGTATATATAGTAATATTGGTAGCATGAGACCAGAGGAACAACATTCTTTGCTAGCAAGAAATGAGAGCATGTTGACCTTATGCACAGGTTTGACAAGCACACCATATGGAAGTTTATGACTCTTAATATCTCTATTGAATTTTCCCAAGAGTGTTGATTTCACTCAGCTTCATTGCAACATGCTTCCAATAGAAATGCATGTGATTGTTTGAAATTCTTTCTTTCTTAGAGCATATACTCTTTCTTGAAAGAACCAAGTTTGAAATACAGCTACATTTAGATTTCTTTTTTATGTATGTGGACTTATTTTTATATATCAAAGAATTCTATGTGACATAACTGAGATTCATTGCAACATGTTTCCATTTGAAATTGGATGCGATTGTTTGAAATTCTGTAGCCTTCTTAGCGCATGTATTCTTTCTGGCAAGAACTGAAGTCTGAAATAGTTAATATTTGGTTTTCTTTTTGTGTATATAATAATTGGATGTGAGGGTTGAATCAAACAATGCTTTTGTCTTCAACAGGAACAGATAAACCTTTGCAGATGGCAGGACAGATACCAGTGCCAGGAGCTTCCAGGAGTTCACTAGCAGGTGTGTATTCTTGGAAAGGCAATGGGGCAAATTTGTAGCTGGGTTGTAGATGGCTTTGTTTTCCTAGTTCATGTTTTGTGCAAATCAATTGGTTTAAATATATTCATACATCTGTGTTGCAATTTATTTTGTGTTGATTGTGTAGTAGAATTGGACAGCTAACTTGGCACTATAAAATCGTGACAGCAGCTAGTTTGGTAACAACTTTGACATTACCATGCAAGTCTGCAATCCCAACACAAAATTGTTGGAGGTCCAACTGATGTCCATTTTGTAATTAGAGATGTCAAAATCAAATAAGGTATCTCGTTGTATTCCTGTAGTTCGTTTAAGGAAAATTGAGCTTTTTCTACAATTTTTTTTTTTTTTTTTTTTATAGTTTTAAATTATAATTTATACTGTTCATGCATACATTCCATCAGTGAGCTCAAAAACATATATTGATGTGTTCGCTTATGAATGTTTAGGTTGGAGCAAGTGAACCGTGCTTAGGGAGTTTTTTTCTTAAAAAAGGCTCCAGGGAAGGTGAACTGCTGTGGAGGAACCTGAAGAATGACTGCAAGTAAGTTATTAAGGATCTGGACACAGCTGGTGGAGAGAAAGAGATTATTGTTAACTGTACATACTGTACTTTTTGCCTGTATCTGCTTTTGCAGATTCTCAAAAAACATGATTTGTCAGTGAGACATATTATGACTTACTGGAAGATTCTATATGATTGGATCATTGGTTACAGCAGGCTTTTGTTGTGTCCTGTTATTTGTATTTTTTTCTATTGAATTGCCATAAACAGGGCATATTGTCCAGAGTCTTTGAGAATGGGTGCTGTATACAATTATATTCTTCTCAATGCTTCCTGTAATTCCTAATGGGATGAATGAATGCACTTTGTAACAAAACCGAGTTCCAGCTTTTTCCTTAAAATACATTTACAGTCTTAGAATGTCTTTGAATTTCAAATGTATCGGGTAAGTGGATGCTGTGATCTATCCATTCTTCCAAACTAAGTTGCCATATTGAAGAGCAGTATTTTCTTGGCTTCAATCCCTTTTCATGTGATGTTGAAAATTTCAAATTACCGATTTTGTGTGACTTGTATCCTTTTTTATTCATTGATTTTAAATTTTCACTTAGAATGTTCTGCATATTTTTATGATGAGATGTTTGGCCAAGTGCATATGATGTAATTCACTTGGGATGCATTTAAACATTTGGTGAACATACACTTTTGTATCTGATTAAATTTATTCTCTATTTCTGTTAAGGGTATGGTATCATGTTGGGGTTATTTTAATTGAACATTGTTCTGGTCACATTTAAAAATTGTCTCTTGGAGGAGAACTAGATTCTGTGGGTATTTGGGACAACCCTTATTCAAACTGAATGTTTATTAGTTGGGCACTCATGACCGGTAAACAAATAAATTATGCAAAATTTTGCAACTGATTAGCGGCGAAATGCAGCACATGTTTGCTTGCGGGTTTCAAACGAATGACAGGGGAATGCAGGGGCAGGTTTCGGGGACTGGGGCCAAGGGACTATAGAGCAAAATTTGGGGATGGTGGCTGGCAACACAAGCATTTATGAAAGCTTAACAAAACATTTATGAAAACTTAATTACATCCACCACCACCCCACCTGCAGTTCTTCCTCCACTCTCTACTAAGTCTGAGCTGTCTGTGGCATACAAATTAGGAAATATTTGATCACTAATTTCCTAAAGTTGAAATAAGAGAGCAATCATCTGAATGAAAAAAAATAATAACAGCAGTTTTAAATGTCTATTTTGCCTCCAATACCATGTAAACATTCCTCCTTTCTTCCAAAGTCAACCATTTGTACATGCCATCATCTTGTTTGTCTGTTCAAAGCTTTGACACAAGTCAAAATTGTTTCATGACAGAAACTTTGTTCAGTGTGGGGATTCCCTGGCATCCCCAGGAAGGTCAAGCAAAGCCCAGACATCCCTCCCTGGCTGTCCCAGGGATGTCAGGGAGTACCCCAACATCCCCTGCAGCTGGTGGAGGATGTTATGTTCCCATTCGCAAGTCTTGGGGATTCCCCTGTTTCTGAAACAACTTTTCTTTTGGGGGGATGGGTATCCCATGAAACACTGAAAAAATATATCATGAAAAATGGTGTGAAGATGATTCCCTCTAAAATGGAAAGTATTTAAGAGGAAAAAACACCCTAATGATAACAACAAAAAAGAAAAAATTAAACAAGAAAAGGTTAGTAAAATCAAGGTTAGAGATTAATGTGATATCTGGAGTCATATACAATTTGGAGATAAAAGTTGGATTTCCTCCTTATGTTCATCCATTTGAATTGTAGAACTTATGGTCATCCATTAGGCCATCCAAAAGATACCGTAAAGATATTGGATGGTTCTGAGAATTCAGGAGTATTTTTTGTTTATAGGTTATCGAGCATTTCCTGTCAATCATTTTGCTTTTATTTATCAAGTCTTGAATATTTTTCCTCTTAAACAAATATTGTTTGCATTGATACTTGGCATGGGCTTTATTGCTGTTGTATATCTTTGTTAATTGCTCTTATCTTTTTCTGTTTTTAAATGTATCTCGATTATATTGTAGTAAATAGGATTAACTTTTTGTCTGCTGCATTAGATGCTTTCCCTTACACATGTCTACACACCTCTGAGTCTGTCCACAAATGTTACACTCATGATTCTTAGTTCAATGGTGATTGCATATGCTTTATAGATTCATTTCTTCTGTAATTTTTTTGAGCCAGCTGAAAGAATGTCATCCAAAGAGTCAGTTGTTCCATTCTTGGAACAATGGAAAAGAAAGCCAGCCTACATTTTCCATATATAGTGAAAAATAGCAAACACGATCATGTACTATTATGCAAATCTGTCTCTCTAAGCATTCCTGTCATGCCGTACTGGTTTATGCATGCCTCTTTCTTGTGTAATATCTCTAACCAATTCGTCACCATAGTTGCAACTGAACCACTTGTTGGCTCCCAAAATTGCAGCTCGAATCTCTTAGAGAAGACACTCATTACCAGTGTAAGGGGAACAAGACTACACTGACACAGAGGCTGGGTTCGTCAACAAAGAATGGGCAGCTTTGGGCCAATCAATAAAGGGGGTAATTCCTCCTTCTTCTTTAGAATCTACCGAACTTAGGAGGGTAATTCCTAGAGGCCACTGAACAGGACAATAAGGAGAAATATGAATGAACTTAAGGTCCTTGCAACCATACCCAGAGTTATAGTGGATCTGCACTATACTGGCTGCAAGCAAATGACCTTATTGACCTCTGTTAAGCAAGATTGAAGCAAGCTTGCACATGCAACTGAAGATAGAGCAAGTACATTTCTCCATTCATGAATCATCATAATGTTACAATGTACATGTGCAACTTGGTATCCAATGTACATAACTCTTTGAATGTATTTCAAATATGAGTTCACAAGAGATGAGACTGTTTTACTGAGCTTGAGCACATTGGCAGTTTTGCAGTTACACTTAAAACTGAAATAAAAGATGTATTTTGAATGATTTGAGAGTGATATGGTAGAAAGGGAGACCATTGCAGACTGGTGCCTTGATCCAATAGGTATGCAAATTGACAATCAAAAGCTGGGCTCTTTTATCAGCAAATGAAGACCTATTAATAGCCAGAAATATTTGTGCATGAGCAATCATTGAATAATGCATGACCAAGCAAGAGAAATCCACATAATATATTGAAAAGAGAAAATCAAATACACTTTTGAGTAATTTTACAATCTCTCCATGGACCGACTAATCAGCATATTGTCAACTTAGCAAGTATAACATCTGAGATGGACTTAGCATGCCATCTCCTAAAATTGCCAATCAACCGTGGAGACAATCATAACACAATGTGATTTCTGCATTCAATTCCTTTTCCAAGAACTCACAACAAGTGAAGATATGAAAACCAGTGTAAGACATGCAAGAATTGTTGCCTTAAAACTAACTGATCAAATTACAGAGGGTTTACAACATGGCCAATCCCCCAAAACTGGCCAACCCTATTTACATATTTAAGGTTGCATATATAGCATTAAAATTCGGTATTCAACCTCCTGCAGGCATAAGATTTACACTTGCATCAATGAAGAAATCAGCCTCGGATCTGCTTCAAGATAACGTAGGAGCAAGGAAAATCTTCTGATTAATGCAAGTGACAGCTTCTATTCAAATTCAATGGTCTGCAACAACATGGGACACATGCATATCATGCGAATAATTTCGACCCATGCCTAGTCTATACTTAAGCAATAAGTACAGGCATCAACCAAATGAGGTGGTATTCACAGTGTAGAATTTTAAATTTTGTCTGTGTACATAGCTCAATGATACTTGAAACATTGTTTATAGCCTTATAGGTCACCATCAGGTTCAATCATTTTGCCAAGGAGTGGAGAAGGGCACTATACATCATAATATTTCTATTGCCAGTGTGAAAAGTGAGAAAATCCCAAAATTAGGGGCACTTAGGGCACAGTCTAAATGGCAACAAGTGAGCCAATTACCACTAGTAAGCCCAATGGACTTAAACGAGCCTGTATAGTGTAAACATGGCAAAGATAAATTTAACTACCCATGCATACGACTGCATCCAAATGAGTGCATTAAATGCTTGCTAGGTCATGCATGCAAGTAGATGAGGACATTTACTCCAATGAAAGAGTCCCAAGGCAAAAAAGCAAATGGGGTTTGCAAATTGCATGGGGAGTGCAAAAGTCTGCAGTGTAGGGGTGTGGCAAAAACGAGAAGTCCAAGTGCAATTTGCAAATCTGGGAAGGGCTGAAAGTCTGTGGGGCAAGTGCATAGTGGAGTGGTGGAGGGAGAACACAATTGGGCAATTTTACAAATGGGGCAGGGAAGCCTGCCAGAGACAAGATGAATTGGGGATTGGAAGTCTGAATGCACTTTGTAATTGTTGCAAAGTTTTGCAAAAGGTTTGAGGTTCTGCAATTCAAGATGGCTGAATGTCAAAAGCAGGCAGGCAAAAGGCAATTGTATGTGGAGAAGAAAAGTCTGTTGGGAAAACATGAAGGCGGCAAGGCACAATTTTGCAAAGGTTACAATATTGCACAAAGGCCCCAGATCTCTGCCAGGCAAAGTGGGTGGTGAAAAGAAGCAAGGTAGCAATTGCATGAAGGTTGAGAAACATTGAATGCAAATTGGGAGGCGAAAGAGTGTACCAAATTTACAAAAATATTTTGTGTGGAGAGATTGGAACTCCAGAGTGTAATAATGGCAGAATTTGGAGGTAGGCAAGCATTTTACAAAACTTGCACAATTTTGATAGAGCTTTGAAGTTCCAAAACCGACTGCATGTTAACTTAGAAATCCTCAAAATGAAAATTTTCAACACTTAGGCACAATACGAAGATTTGGAGGAGCACACAACACAAAGCATGAATTTCAGTGTTCACCAATATGACCCATTGAAGGAAATCTCTGAGCGGTTGTTACTTATGGGCAAAAGAGGACCAGGCACAACAATGAAGACAACACAAAAGCATTTTTGCGCAGGTGCTAACACCATTGACATATCATTTCTTTATTGATCACATTGTTATTGGAGATATTTCTAAGTTCAATTTAAAAAAGTAGCTAAAATCGGAAACTTAAAGGCCAGAATTTTGACTGTAGCCCATATTTTTTAGCCACTTACCTTGTTGGCTTCTCAAATATGTAAATTATGTTTGGTTTTCCTTGTACTTTCTTTCATGGATATTTTTTAGCTACTTATGTAGTGGCCACCCTCTGAAATTATAGACATGGAGTCCAGCTAGAACTCCACTAACATTGCTACAAAATGTGTGGAGGATATTAACCTCATTCGTAAGCTTTGTCCAAGCTGAATCTGAATTTAAATCCTGAAAAGGGGTATAAGTTCTCCCTTTGAACGTAAGGTTTTTGCTCCTTCACCCTCCAGGTCAGCATTGAAAGAAGACATACCAGGGAACTGGTCAGGGAGGAACGATTACAGAAAGCTACAAATGAATGGATGCATCTGGAAGATAATATGCGAAATCTGTTATGAAATCCCTGTGAATAACAGCCTTGGAGCAATGGCTTGCTTACGTAACTTGCTTGCCTGGAACTCCTTTGATGAAACCAAGCACAGCTGGGTCTTGGCTGGAGAAAATATATTGCAAACAATTGTCCTGAAATTTCTCGTACTCCAACATGACACCATTGTGCTGCACCTGGGATTTCTCCTCCATATTGAGTAAAAATCTAGAGTATCTCTCTGCAAACAGACCAACTATACCCTATATCTCATGCCACCATTTTAATACAATCTAAATTACATTATTAATACTTATGCACATTATAAATAAAAATAACATAAACCAAGTAGTTGTTTGGTTTTAATTTTTTTCAAGGATTAACTTTTCTATTTTTAAAATCCTTTTGTTCAATGTTAAAACACGAGTGTACCTGGGTAGGGATAGGGGTCCTGCAGAGAAACCTGAGGTGTATCTTGACTGTTGGAACCTGAACAATACTTTACCAGTACCAGTATTAGGGGCTTGGAAGGGGAACATGGTAATGTAGGAACTTTTTCTGTACTATTCTATTGTATTTAGACATACTTTCAAGTCCCATAGAAATACTTTATTGCTTGTGGATATTAACATAATTTCTCTCTTTATTGAATTATCTACTCAAGTATCTACCATATGTTAAAATCTGATGATAAGCTTTACCCTAACAATTATAAAATTGTCATGATATGATCGTGGGCATAATGTGACCTAGCTTTTTGCATTTTGCTAGATTATTGGATAGCAGACACATCAACATCCATCCAAAATCCAAATGATTGTAAGGTACATATATCATTGTGCAACTTGAATGTCAGAGTGCTTAAGATATACCACATGATCCATCTACTCTGATCAGTACTTTTCTCTCAGCTTTATCTTTGAGGATTGATTCAGATGTGCATTCAACTAATCAGCCTTCTTGTGCTATACAAATTGACAAGAAAGAACACAAAAGTGGCTGCACCGTGACATGCTAGCACTTTTCTTGAGCATCAATAAATACTGATACAATGATGTAAAAAATACAAATAGTATGTGAGGACAGTACAATACTACTTGTCAGTAATGTGCACATAAAACTTATGTCATTTGTACACGTGGTCTCAGTCTCACTTCTGTAATTTTAAATAATAATTATAAGGTGATTTCAATTTTGACTAAGAGTTCCAATGATTTCTTCCCTGCCGAGATGGAATGCCTTGGTCTTTCACTTGAGATAATGTAATGTCCTCTTTTTCAAAATTAACCAAGTTGAAACCCAAAACGCTTATCATACATTTTCCATGGGTTTTGGGAATTTTGCACTACGGAAATGGGATTATAATAATAAATTAAGAGGGTCATAATGTCACAAAATGATATTATAAAATGAAATAATAATAAGAGTGCCTTCAAGTAAAGTTAAAATATAATAAAAGGTCTCTTATAATTAAAGTTTATTTTGAATAATTCCTCTCAAATATCAATCAAGGTGTCATGAAGGAAATTTGAAGAGTTATGGCTTTTGGAGGAAAACTCTATTTAAGAGAGGCCAAGCAAGGAGGAGGACGCATATTGATTAAGAATTCTATTTTCTGATTTCTACTCCTTGTTGGAGCATTGGACTTTGGTTCAAATTAACCTAAGGATGAAAACCTTTTAGGTCTAGAATTGAAGGATGTAAACCTACAATTTCTTGGAGTGATTTCACACAAAAATCACCATTGTGCAGATTGGATTAATTTTCAGTTTGTAATTAGAGAAATATCCTTTCAAATCAACAGTTCATAATTGGTTTGCAGCAATCCATATTCTTCAAGATTGCTGCAGTTAATATAGTCTGAATCTCATTTGAGGCAGTGACCATTTGGGTAAATTGATCTGCTATTTAAATGGGCTGATCATATCAATTTGCAGTAACATCAATCAGCAGCGAGGTTTGACAAATCACTGTGGAAATGGTGCAGCAGTACTGAGTAAAGGTCGATTGTTATATAAATAAAATCTGCCATTTTAATAGGCTGAGTTAATGCTGATTATATTTTCTGGTTTATTGTGGTTCACCGTACCATTGCTGGAATCATCTGCATACATTTTAACTGTGGAATTAACTCTTTCATTTCTGGCTGTGGATTTATATCATTAAAGCTGTTCCTTGATCTTCCGCTTCAGACTAGATGATTTATTATACATAACTACTGCATACCTAATTTCAGTATTACAATTGAATAGCAATCAATAATATGTAATTTGGTCAGTGAAGCTAACCCTGGGAAATTATTGAGGTGGATTAAAATTGAGTAAATATCATAAAATATTCCTTTGGAGATATTACAAATAGGGAAGGTTTTATTGGAAAAATATAAAAAGAAAATCTTTTAGAGTGTGCTTTGAACCCATTTAAAGCTCATCTTGTTTCCAGTGCCATTCAAATATGCCATCTGACACACCAACCAAGCTCTCATTGGAATGAAGAAAATGAAATTGAATTGGAAAAATAACAAGAATGGACCACAAGTTACTGAATAGAACAATGAAAAGCATGAACAAAAGACAAGTTTTCAAAATAAGAAAATAATTTTGGCTAACCATGTAATATTATTCAGAAAACAATTGTCTTGTTTTTTTTCCATGTTTTTCTATTTAAACCTGAGTAAATTGGAAAACACTATTACTCCAGACATGCTGTGTCATTTCCATGTAAGTATTGTGCAACTATAGCTGAAAAGTGGATTTAGTTAGCAACTTTGCCTATTTAAGAAGTGTTCCTTTTGTATGAGGTAGTTTCTCAGTTATCTTGGTTTGGATATCGAGTAATGTTTACTTAGTCAAATGAGGCTGGAAGTATGGAACGGTATGTACTGGATGAGTGAACAGAACCTCCTCTTCAAGATGTGTTATAGCTTGTACAGCTTAAGTGGTTTAATATTTACCATCATTTATGCCAAGCTGTGCTCATACATCTAAGCAGAAGACATTGGAGCCTGTAATATAATTTATCCCTGCCATTGTAACAATTTCCTTCTAACTTAACTTATTAACCTTTGTCCTTTACTGGAGCCTCACTGGATTTTTTTGTATCCCCAGAAAAAAATTGTATTAGTTTTCTGTCATGTGTAGAATGATGAACACTACTGAACTGGTTACAATGATTTATGAAAACCCATCTGGTAAACAAATGTGATCAAATGCTGAATTAAAATGGCTGCACTCTGCAGAGAAGAGGATGGTGGAATCTTTTTTATTAGAAGGTCCTGATGATAGTCTCTTGCTAGCATCTGTATTTTTCCTCCAATATGTCTTTTGTTTCTTGCCTCTGTATTTTTCTTCCAATGTCTTTTGTTAGTCTTCTGGTGGCTAGGGCTTTTAGAAGTTGTTTATTTCTGTCATCCTGCTCATTGATCTATCTGCAACTTGCCAGAACTTTTCTCATTCTACGGTGTAGGGGTTATAAACCCTGGTTTATTCTTGATTTTTTTTTTAATTATTTGATTTTTTTAGATGTATTACTTTTTTCCCTAGAAAAAGGCTGTTTTTCTGAAACAACCTTGCCACAAGCCACATTTATAGGCTATTGGCAACAAAAGAAAATTATTCTTGTCCCAGACCAAAAAGAAAGTTAATAAAAAATTGGTACTCAAGACAAGGGATAAGAATTTTTGAAGGTTCTGAACCTCTCGAATATTCCAAAAGGTGCAATCAATAAATATTTACTTATTGTTAAAGCAAAATATATATAATTTATTAATTTATTAGATGGATGTCTTATACATGAATGGATAATAATATAGATGTGTAAGGTGTATTCAGGCAGGGACACCTCCCTACGAGGCATCTATTAACAGAATTAGATACATTATATAATTTGTGGAACTAGTGATAGTTTTGATGTTAATCAAAGAAAGCATGATCCCTGGGCTATGTTTGAACTAGAATGTATTGTGCCTAATCCTTTTGTTCATGAGATGGTGGTGTTGAAAGGCTAGAGTCATCTGTGGATGGGTTTGAGCTTGTGATGCCACATATAGAACTTTTGCTTGTTCAAATGGACATGCACAGGAGCACCACATAGGATTTATGAGGTGCTTGATATTGATTATGGAAAGTTATATTCTTTGTTTTTGATGGAACCAAAAATTCCTGAGTCTTAAAAAATAATTTTTCCGGAGTTTGAATAAAAGGAAGTGGCTGTATCCAAAATTATGAACAATAAAGTGCCCTTTAAATGTTTTGCAACAAAGTCTTGCATGGTATGTCAATAAAACTAAAGTCATGATTTATTTAAATCCAAAAATGTTAAGTTACCCTATTATTTCCTTCAGGAGTCTTTCTTTGTGAATGGTTAATTCTTTAAATACTTAGCTATTGATATCTATAAAAAACTAAACTTGAAGCTTATTATGAAAAAAATTGTTTTGCTAGTTTGAAGATTTATTATGTTTTGGAAAACTACTGTGGAGATACTGAACATTGCCAGTGGGGTCAAAAGTAGCATTATTCTCTTTTCTTCTACAAGACTACAACCACTGGTCCTGGATGATTGTGAAGTTTGTGGTGGAACTATATCCTGGGAAACTTTTAACAGAATTGAGCAAATCTGAAAGAAATTCATTAGTTAGAATTTGAAGATCAAAAGCAATGCACCCTATCCACAACTTCTCCTATCTTTCTATTTGAAGCCTGTATGTTGATAATTTAAATTGAATCCTCCAAATTGTGTACTTTATACATATTACAAATAAAAATTTGCCAAGCCAGATCAAGATAGACTTCCTATCATTGCCAAACAATCATGCTTAACCCATCTGCGGCTAAAAGGAGGTTGGAAAAAACTAAAAGACTTTGATAAATGGCTAAAGCTTTGGGTATATACAATGATGAATTTATGTGCTGAAGAAAATAAATTAATGGAACTGTGAAATCAAAACATTTGTCTATTTGGGTATCTGTAAGTGTAGGATAGATGTTTTCAGTTCACAGTTCCACAAATTTATTTTGGTTAGTTGTTTCCTATCTTTTCTTATATTTTTAACATCTGTAACCATAACCAGAAATCTCACAGAATTCTTTGAATGAAGTCATGCTTGCGAAGGTTAAATTCTTTCCATTCTATGACTAATACCTGTAGTGATTGAGATGATTCACATGAATTATTAAGTTGTCAACTTTTCTGCTCTGTTACTGGTTGGCTCAGAAAAATTCCTGGATCCTGTTCAGGATCATTCCTGGTCCAGTTTTGTGGTCCAGTCTGCTGTGGGTACTGGCAGGATGTAATTTGGCGAATCTGTGCTCAAAATTGTGCACCCTGCCTGAATCCTCTGTGAACCATTTTTTATTTACTTTTGACTTCTCCAATTTTTGTTTTTATCATCACATTCACAAAAGAAAAATGGCATTAGATTGCTACAAGGATGTACCTTGGTTAATCTGGGCCCAAAATCGCACGACCTATCTGAACCCTCTGTGAACCACATTTAGAAAAATATAAATTGTCTGATTTTTGTTTTTATCATTACATGTCACGAAAAGTAAAATGGTGTTGGATTGCAATTGGGGTTTGAATCTTCAGAAATTATTTGTTGAACAAAATGATAATGAGCCTCGTGTGTTTTTAAAGGATGCTGTTCTGTTCGCGTATGAACTACAAACCCAATCACTCAGCAGTTACTGCTTACTGCTCCTATTAGTCTGCCTTCATTGGAAGTGTGTTCTTCCCTTGCTCAGCATATGGTTTGTTTCCTTGGAGTTTATATGGTTTGTTTCCTTGGAGTTTTCCCTGCGAGATAGATCTCAGTGCTGTGATGATTTTTCTTTTGATTCTTTTGGCAAAATATAAAAATCGATAATAGAATCTGGGGGCAAAAGTTAAGGTGCTTTTGTCAGGAAGGTCCATGATTTATTTATTTTTCAAAGGCGTTTTATGTTTTAAATATGGATGCTTCAAGGATATAATGGAAATTTGGATTGAATGAAGGTGAAATAATGACTGGTATATATAATTTTTATGAATATTTCTATACAGATGTATCCAAAACCAATCCAGCTCCCCAAATTTTTGTTTCTGTATGGTGTACCCACACCCTTGTACCTGAGCCTGAACCAGTAACTTAGCCTTTGTTATTTTCAAAGCAATTTTCGATCTGGGTGTGACAAGATCTCCTGACTCCCATGTTCTTAAAGATTTTGTTAGTCATCAGTCCTGTGTGGGTTAGATTATACTTACATCACTGAAATATGCCAAGCAATTTTTGTGCCAAATTTCTGATTTTTGTAATGCAAAACTGATGCCCTAATTTCTGATTTTCAATTTCTGCTTAAACCCTAGTATGCTGATGTAATTTTCTGAGTTTTATAATGCATGAACAGTAGTACATAATGCAACCAAAAGATGCAAAAACTTGTAGCAGATAACAGTAGCATTAAATCACCAACATAGCATGATTAGATCCTTCCATATGAGTCAACAAATGCCTGATATAAACCCTCAGTTTGCTGCTACAAAATATGAATGCAAATTACAAAGTAAAGTGGGCTTCAAACATGCGCCACAACATGAAGAAACCACAATAATGCAGATGCAACTAACCCTAGCTGAGTGAAGCTGCCCCAGATACAAAAATGCAATTAAATGATGAAGAAACAATTGAAATAAACCTACGAAGGGTGCACTGGCTTGCTGGACGGATGTTAGAGCTTTGCCACCCTAAAAATCTGAATTAGAACCTCCAACTTGCACAACTCACCCTTCAAATTAGAAATCTAAATACTGATGCAAAACTGACATGAACTAGCAATTATCTCCATTGAAGCACATAGGAACCCCGATCATGAAGTTCACCCTTGAAGAAGCTAGGCTTTCGTCCAACTTCTCCTTAATGCAATAGGGTTTTTCGTCCTACAGCATATGCTGCTCAAAAGTGCAGACCAAAGTAGTAGAAGAACAATTTCGAATGATGATGAGATGCTCCACAAGATCTTGTATTTATACCTGTTTCCCTCCTCTAAGCTGGCCGACCTAGGCAGAATTGTTATTAATTTCTTATTTTTTTTCCTTCTCAAGGCTGACCTTTAAGTCTCATAGGCACCCCACTAATTCTAGCCGACCAAGACTTAAATTTTATTGCCTTCAAGAGGGTCAACTCACCATTTGCTTCCTCTTTGGCGACCTAGGAAAGGGGATTAAAAGAGGGAACATTACAATCCTCCCTTCCCGAAATTGGTTGTCCTCAATCAATGACAACATGCCACCACTTGGATCCCATAACATCACCCTACCATATGTATCAAAATCGAAAAGATGGATGTACCTCATAGAGCCATCAACACCCACCAACTCTCCAACTTTGATAAATGCTTCATGGATGTGTAGGATGCCTCTCATAGGAGCATAGAAGAACACATTAGCCCCTCCTATGTCGTTGGTAGCAATCAAAGCAGCAACTTTCCAACTATTTGTAGCGTCTTCAAGGGACTCAATCAATTCTTCATCCTTTGTTAGTTGTCCATTGCCAAGAGCTGGTCCCACATGAGTTTCTCCATGAAAATCACAAGCCTTAAGGCTGATCCTCTTGGCTGTCATAACAAGATAATATGTAGATAAAGGACAACTGTCGTACATTAGAAAATCAATCTTCGTCTCATGCTCAAGTGCAGTGTCTTCCTCAAACTCCATGAGCTCTCCTAGATCTATCATGTGCACATCAGAAATTTCTTTCTCTGGATTACAAATTAACCAATCAATGAACTCGTTAATCTTAGAGCAAAGGTACCCGAGTGTTTCTTGATCAACCTCTATGGAGTTTTCTTCTCTTATTTCAGTTACAACCTTTATCATCCCAATGCCATTAGTGCTTTCATGATACACATGCAATTTCTCCTCATGAGGGTCAATCTTAAACACATCATTCTTCCCAATAGCGTAACTAATAACATCATCACATGGTTCAATGTCTTCCATACCTGAAGCTTGGCTGGCTGCTACTTGGATATCACTTGGAATTAGCGACACCTCTTCGTTTATTTCGAGCTCGTCATACCCAATGGAAGGAGTCTTCCCTACCTCCACTTCATCAAATTTTTGTTGGTACACACAATCATTAGGAACCAACAAGCAATCTTCATCTTAAACTTGCTTATAGGGTTCCTCTTGTTCTTGTTTTGTGATGTCTCGTGGCTTCGATTTTTCTTTCTGCTCTACGACTTCCTCTTCTTTAGCTGTTTCTGAATCTTCCTCTTCCTTTCTTTTCCTCATGTAGTAACCATCAAAAGATTCTGTATCCTTGATAGTCTGAGGTTCACCTAAGTACGCATCAAAGATTCTGATAATCTCCTCACTCACGGGTATAGCCAGTCCCGCCAATCTTACATATTCTTGGTATGTTAGCAGATCCTACACTTTTGATACCTTTCATACCATCTAGCAATTTTGGAGACCACAATTTCATCCTCCTCCTCACTCATTTGCACAATCGAACCCATAGGCTGGCAGGATTGTGGCTCTGATACCACTGAAATATCCCAAGCAATGTTTTTGCAAGATTTTTGATTTTTGTAATGCAAAACTGATGCCCTTATTTTTGATTTTCAATTTCTGCTTCAACCCTAGTGTGCTGATGTAATTTTCTGAGTTTTATAATGCATGAACAATAGTAGATAATGCAACCAAAAGATGGAAAAACTTGTAGCAGATAATAGTAGCATTAAATCACCAATATAGCATGATTAGATCCTTCCATATGAGTCAACAAATGTCTGATATAAATCCTCAGTCTGCTGCTACAAAATATGAATGCAAATTACAAAGTGAAGTGGGCTTCAAACATGCGCCACAACATGAAGAAACCCCAATAATGCAGATGCAACTAACTATAGCTGAACAAAGCTGCTCCAGCTACAAAAATGCAACTAAATGATGAAGAAACAATTGAAATAACCCTACCAAGGGTGCGCTGGCCTGCTGGATGGATGTTAGGGCTTTGCCACCCTAGAAATCTGAATTAGAATCTCCAACTTGCACAACTCGCCCTTCAAATCAGAAATCTAAATGCTGATGCAAAACTGACATGAACTAGCAATTATCTCCATTGAAGCACATAGGAACCCCTGTCATGAAGTTCACCCTTGAAGAAGCTAGGCTTTCGTCCAACTTCTCCTTAATGCAATAGGGTTTTCATCCTACAACATATGTTGCTCAAAAGTGCAGACCAAAGTAGTAGAAGAACAATTTTGAATGATGATGAAATGTTCCACAAGATCTTGTATTTATACATGTTTCCCTCCTCCTCGTCAATGCTGGCCGACCTAGGTAGAATTGTTATTAATTTCTTATTTTTTTTTCCTTCTCAAGGCCAACCTCTTAAGTCTCATTGGCGCCCCGCTAATTCTAGCCAACCAAGACTTAAATTTTATTGCCTTCAAGAGGGTCGACTCACCATTTGCTTCCTGTTTGGCCGACCTAGGAAAGGGGATTCAAAGAGGGGACATTACAATCACCTCCTTTGTATTTTGTGGGGCTAATTAGGCATTTTTGATTATTCTCTAGCTTATTCAGCTGAACAAGAACATTCATGTTAAAATACATGGATTTGATCAAATCAGTGGAAATTCATGCAAACACAATACAATAGCCGAGGATTGGATGAAATCTATCTGTTGTACCTTCAACAGTAACATCATCAAATGAGAGTTCAATACTTGTAGGAGCAAAAATAGTTGATATAGTATGTTTTTTAAGTAATTCCTCATATGGTTGAATCACACAATTTGTACTAGTACAATACAATAGAAGTGGCCTAAAAAACTCATTGAGGTAGAGAATATCCAATGGAACCCTGTACTGCAGAAATAAATTATTCGCATCCAAATAGAAAATATATTTGGAAAAGGTAGCATATTATGTACATAGATAAATTCTGTAGAATATAGCAACAGTGACTCTTAACATTGGGTAACTACCGTAACATGTGCCCATACATATCATATATAGAAAGGTTCTTTGCCACTTGGTTCAGCCAGAACCCTGGCCAAACTAGAACCTGTTTGGACCAGGTACAATGTAGGGCAACAGAAAATAAGAAGTAAAACTTCTTTTTCTATGAAAAAAGGAAAAAACAATTCAAAGTCACAGCATAAAAAATAGTAGCAGCTAATGGGTGTGGCACTGGTGTTGCTTGTGGTTCTAATAAGCATCGGATGTCTATCCTAACACATGCACAAACATATCATACATGGAAAGATTCTCTGTTGTTGAGCTTGTTAACTTTGGTCAGAGCCATAGACAAACCCAAGTCGGTTTGGTCAATTTTGGGGATGGAAAATTCTCTTATCTTAATATTTTTTGGAATGGGTGTTGGTTAAATTCTAATATATATGGTTATAAAATTAAATTTTATATTAATTCATTATCTAAGTTCAAATCATATACATCTAAATTTGTACTACATGAAGCAGACCAGTGTCTTATGATGGTTTCTATATTGCTATGGATCATTCTACATAAAAGCATAGATCGTGTAGAAGCCACTCTTTCTATAAATCTATTAATGTGGTGTAATCTTGAGTGATCTTGGAGAGAATACAAGTGAGTTTGCTCTCTAACAACTGGATATAGATCTTTAATTACTGCAATTTCTGATAAGTTTACACTGTAATTGCACTACCATGTCTATTTTGCTGTCTCATGATGGCTGTGAAGTTAAAGCTGTAATAATTATTTTACAGGTTGGCAAGATGATCAATTAACTCCTTAAGCATTTCCAGCAAGTAAGCCTTAGATTGAACTCCAATTTGTTATATGGCTGCCCTGTTTTGTTTTCAAGTCTTTCTATAAATCTATTAATGTGGTGTAACCTTGAGTGATCTTGGAGAGAATACAAGTGAGTTTGCTCTCTAACAACTGGATATGGATCTTTAATTACTGCAATTTCTGATAAGTTTACACTGTAATTGCACTACCATGTCTATATTTTGCTGTCTCATGGTGGCTGTGAAGTTAAAGCTGTAATAATTTTTTTACAGGTTGGCAAGATGATCAATTAACTTCTTATGCATTGCCAGCAAGTAAGCCTTAGATTGAACTCCAATTTGTTATATGGCCGCCCTGTTTTGTTTTCAACTTTATACAATTATAAATCTATTTTTATTCACTTTTATGTTTTTAGTTTGCTTTTTTTCTGTGTGGCATTGGGGATGGTTTGATGCCCCTGAGATGCTAAGACATCGCCTTTCACTGTCCCATTTAAGGGAATATTCCAAGTTTCGTTGGGATGCCTAAAAATCTTTCAGGAAAAAAGGCACATGCTGGGGAGAGGGGTGGTAGGGGGAAGGAGTTTAGCTGAAGGGGAATGTCATGCCTCTGTACCCCTAAAATGCCTTATATATTTGGGATGGTGCTAGAGGGCAGGGTACACCTAAGCATAGAACACTGGCATGCACAAACTTTTAAAGCTTTTGTATCTGTCTCATTTTGACTACACTCTCTCAACTGCCTAGCTGATCTGAGAGAGCATTACCTTTCTTCTTTATGCTCAATGCTACTCTGGTCTTTTCATCTTCCAATTTCTCTTCATTCAGCAATTATAGAGTCTGCCTAGGGACTTATTTCTATAACTGCTCCTGCTGCTGAAGCTGTTTGAGTGCTTTATCTCAGCCTTCACGTTGTCCGTCTGCTGGTCATTTGTTGCCTTAAACTTATTTTTTGCAATATTGAGTAGTTCAAATGTTCTCAAATTGCATTTCTTTATGTAATATTAATAGATGGCATTATCAGCTTCCAACACCTCAATCTCATTCTCTAACTGCTGATTTTTCATTTGAAATTCAGTCTTCTCTACAAGAGCTTGGTTGACTCTGCTGCTCTTGCTGTAGCCATTGTATAATAATGTTGCCTCTTAGTCTTCATGCCAGTAGGTTAGCATATCCATAGCTTTCTAGATGGGCTCATAGAGTAGAGACAAACTTGTGGAAGTACTTTATTGCATGGTAGCAAAATCTTTCTTGCCAATAAATTGGCAAAAGAAGAGATAAATATTTTTCCAAAAAATGGGGGGATGTAATTGGGAAAGAATCATGCTAGGGTTAAGGTAAAATCAGAAAAAAATTTACACAGAAATTGAAAATCCCCAGAAACTCTAATTTTTTGACCAAAAACTTGCCAAAAATTGTGGAAAATTGCCAGAAATCCTAATTTTCCTTATTCAGTTGTGCTCTGCATTACTTTTCTGAGTTTATTGTGATTTCAAAACTGTTGAACTCAACTTCATGAAAAAACCATGACTTTTCTGATAAGAACTCATTTTCCTGGGTGATTTCTTACGATTTCTTGACGATTTTAACTATGCTTTATCATTCCACTCAGCTTCTAACTCTACATGGAAGTTTTGTTTGGATCTTTAGCAAGCAAACTAGTAGCTTTCATCAATATCTCTCATTGATCTTTTCTGTTAACTACTTAGTAAATTTATTTGCTTGTTTCACGTTTACACTGTAATCTGCATATAATATGTATAATTTAGCTAGATTTCATCTGCTTTCAGTAGCCTTCTCTCAGGTGACCTTAGACAATTTTGGTATGAGAACCGTTTGCCCTCACTTGGAGTACCTGAGTGAGATTCTTACTTCGGCGAAAATTTAATGCATACAAGAATTGGGTGTCCATTAAGAGACAGCCAATCCTTGCAGCCAAAATACAGCAATGATTCATAAATGTATTATGAAAGCAACAACTCAAAACAGTCCTTATTCATCAAATTTAGATTTGACCTGGCCTTAAAGACAAATAGTCCAGCAACTTGGAACTTAACAATTCTCAGTCTTGCATTTCTCACCCTCACACACAACTCATAGCAGGCTTTACATCGGTCTTTCAATATGACATCACACAGACAGCAGATTGAGATTTGATTTCCCTAATATCAAGTCACACTGATGCTGGTGTGCACCCCAGCTGCAAGCTTTCTGAAGACTCAGAATTTATTGCCAAAGAGTCAAACATACAAAACAGCTTACTACTACAAATAGCGACTCAGAAAATTACATTTTAGACATCAAACTTCAACCAAGCTTACAGGCGTTCAGCCTAGCCACAAGTATCTATGCCAACCTAAGAATTCCACCTTCCAATGACTCGGGTTCGACATTGCAGTCTAACAAATCTTTGCAGGAAAAGAGATTCAGATTCTCTACTCTGTGGCCCCTGTTGCCCACTGTACTTACTTCAGAGGCCTGTCTCCCTTATAGAGAAAAATAAAAAAGTAAAATGAGGCGGCCAGGAAGTAGTGGCTGTTAGTCAAGAGCAGTCTCCAGACAGAACATGGGTGCTGCCAGCAATAATATGCATGGTCTGATTAGGCAGAAAATTCCCATTGGAAAGAAAACGGCCAGTAGCTGTCCTCCAGCACCCAGAAATAGCCGACGCTGCAGCTCCATAACATGGATGCTGCCTGAATTTGAAGCAGATGGTAAAAAATAATTGATATTTACAGAAAAGAGTCGAATACTCTTTATAGAGATTACAAAGGTGAGATTTAGAAACTTTCTAAATCTACATAGAAGAAAAACAAAGAGATAAAATTACAACATATTACATGATTGAACATTAATAAATAATTTAAATATTATCTTAATAACCTCCCTTAATGCTCAATCTATCAACTGCACCAAGATGTCCCTTGAATTTTACAAACTTATCTGGACTTGAGGGATTTGGTGAGAATATCTACTGTCTGCTCCTCTGTTGGAACATACAACAACTGAACTGATCCGTTTTCAACAAGCCTCCAAATGAAGTGACAATGAGTTTCCACATGCTTGGTTCTTTCATGGAAGACTGGATTTTTGGCAAGTTTGAGAACTCCCTGATTGTCATAGAACAAGGGAGTCGGATCCTACTTGAGATATTTGCATATCCACAAGCATCCGACGAAGCCAAACTGCCTCACAGGCTGCCTTAATTGCTCCCCGATACTTTGCTTCTGTCAAGGGAAGAGCCACTGCCTGCTGCTTCTTACTAGTCCAAGTGATTGCACTAGATCCCAAACTGAAAACATACCCAGATGTTGATTTTCTGTCATCAACCGAACCTACCCAATCTGAGTCTGTGTAACCATTGAGTCTAAGATCGTGACTCCTAGTGTAAAGAAGTCCATAATCAGAAGTTCCTTTCACATAACGTAGCACACGCTTCGCTGCAACCCAATGATCAGCCTTGGGGGTTGTCATGAAGCGTGAAATGTAGCTCACTGCAAAACTAAGGTCAGGTCTAGTGGCAGTGAGATAGATGAGGCTGCCCACTAGTTGCTTGAACAAGGATTCATCTACTATAGGTGAGTCTGGCTTAGCTGACAATTTCAGCCGTTTTTCCATAGGTGTGGAGGCAGGTTTGCAATCTTGCATTCGAAACTTATCTAGTAGACTTTGAGCGTATTTGGACTGGGAGATGAAGATACTGCTCTCTGTCTGTCAAACCTCAACACCTAAGCAATAATGCAGAAGTCCTAAATCTATCATGTCAAATGAGCTGCACAAATCTTGTTTGATCTCAGCGATCAAATGTGTCGAGTTGCCAGTAATGATCAGGTCATCAACGTAGACAACAAGAATAAGAATATCACTACCAGTGTGTTTGACATACAAATTAGAATAAGATGGACTCCCTGAAAGCCATGATCTGTGAGGTACTTGTCAATCTTGATGTACCAAGCTCGAGGAGATTGTTTCAGACCATAGAGTGCTTTCACCATTTGCACACCTGGTGTTCTTTACTGGCAACCTTGAACCTTGGAGGCTGTGTCATGTAGACTTCTTCCTTCCAACTCACCATTGAGGAAAGCACTCTTAATGTCCATCTGATGGACTTTCCAACCAAACTGGGCTGCTAAGGCAAGGATGAGCTGAATGGTACTCATCTTGGCTGTAGGAGCAAAAGTCTCCTCATAGTCAATGCCTTCCTTTTGTGAGAACCCCTAGCAATGAGACGAGCTTTGTACTTGTCAAGGGTTTTGTTAGCTTTGTACTTAGCCTTATACACCCATTTGCAACTAATGGGCTTCTTCCCTGGAGGAAGATCAGAAAGGACCTAAGTGTGATTTTTCTGAAGACTATGATATTCAGCCTCCATAGCCTTTTCACACTCAGGAATTTCTTTAGCTTCTGAATATTTCTGAGGCTCATAAACACTGTGAATGTTGGCCATGAGAGCAAAATTAACTGTATGCTGCTATTTGCTCTTGTTTCTAGATGATCTACCCTCAATGAGCTCATCATCATGAAGATCACCAATAGTCTCAGCCCACCATTTAGGCCAGAGAGTAGAAGTGCCAACATCAGATGTAACAGGAGGAGCTGGAATTGGTAGTGGATTTGGAACAGGTTCAACAGGTGGAAGATCATCATCATCCAGAGGAAAATTAGGTTGAGCATCATCAAAAACAAAATCTGCATCATCCCTCCCATTAGGTGGACCTAATGGAAGACGAACACCCAAATCAAAAGCCTTCAAAGGTTGATCCTCAGAATGCTGCATAGACGAGGAGAGGTGAAAAGGTTCTCGTTCTTCATCAAAGACAACATCCCGATTGAAGATGAGACGATCAGTGTCTACATTAATCAACCGGTAAGCCTTATGGTTGTCACTGTATCCTGTGAACATAAGCTTTTGACTCTTGGAATCCAACTTGGGGCGCTTGGCATTTGGAATCCATACATATGCTAAAGAGCCAAAGATTTTCAAATGACTGATCCTAGGTTTGCGACCAGTCCAAGCTTCTTCAGGAGTCTTCCCCTTAAGAGTCTGTGTAGGAGAGCGATTAAGGAGATAGACAGCAGTATAGATTGCTTCTGCCCAAAATTTATTAGGAACACTCCTGTGTTGTAATATGGAGCGGGCCATCTCAGTGATTGTATGATTGTGCCGCTTTACAACACCATTTTGTTGAGGAGTGTAGGGTGTGTTTAATTGGCGTTTGATGCCCGTGTATCACAGAAGTTGGAGAAAGCAGTAGAACAAAATTCCCCCCCATTATTTGACCTAAGAGTGATTATGGAACATCCAGACTCTTTTTCTACTAAGGCCTTAAACTTCTGAAATACAGTAAATACATCTGATTTCTGTCTAAGAAAGTACACCCACATTTTATGATTGAAATCATCAACAAAAAGCAAGAAATACCTGCAACCAGTAACAAAAGGTGTATTCATTGGCCCACATACATCAACGTGAACCAACTGCAGTACCTTAGAGGCTCGCCATGAGTCACCATCTGTGAATGATGTCTTGTGCTGCTTCCCTGCCTAGCAAGTCCACAAACTCCATGATGATGAGTCTGGATCTCCAGTAAACCAGCTACAAGTCCCTCCCGAGCGAGCTGAGAGAGATAGTGCACATTTAAGTGCCCATACCGTTGATGCCAAAGACTGGTAATGGTAGAATTTTTGGCTGCCATGGCTAACTCTGGAGAATCACCTGTATCCACAAGTCTGTATAGACCATGATCCTCAATACCAACAGCCACAGTGGTGCGAGTCTCCCGATCAACAATCGAACATTTATGTGCACTGAATACCACATCCAACTGAGGAGAGTGCCACATAATCTGATTGACAGAGAGAAGGTTCAGTTCCATGCCAGGAACATAGTATACATTGAGGAATATGAGATTCCTCCCACCAGACTGAATCTGAACAGTGCCCTTATCGACAATGGTATACTCTTCACCTCCTTCAAAAATAACTGAGTCACTGAAAGGAGAGAAGTTTGTGAACCAATCACGCCGATGGGTGAAGTGTTGTGAAGCACTTGAATCAATGTACCAGGCAGAGGACTTCACATGATCTGCAGGTCTTTTAGCCATAAATGCGTAAAAGGCAGATTCCTTCTGCTTAGTGTGCTTGACAACATTCGCTTTTTGTTGAGACACTCCTTGCTTCTTCTATTCAAAAGCCAAACGCTGATGACAATCCTTCTTCATATGACCATATTTGTGGCAGTAATTACGCTGAATGTTCTTTTTCTTAGGGCTGCTCGGAGGTTGACTTGAGCCTTTTTGTTGCGAAGGTTGACCTTTCCCTTTATTCTTAGCCTCAGTCTTGGCTACAAAAGCTTGCTCTGTAGAGGATGAAGAGGCACTACTACCAAACTGTTGTTTCCAGCATTCTTGTTGCAAAAGGATGGTACAAAGCTCTGGAAACTTTAGATCAACATTAGTCGATGCAATGTTGAGGGTGTCAACAAAGTGCCTATAAGACTTCAGTAGATTTTTCAAAGTAATGACTACCATGTCTTCTTCCTCCATCTTCCGACCAATCGCCTAACTGATCATGGATGTCCTAAATCTTTGTTAGATGCTCCTGTAAGGACATTCTCTCATCCATCATGATGGAGAACAACTGGTTCTTCAAAAAGAATGCACGAATCTTGTCAGAGGTCTCGTGCAAGGTTTTCAAATGCACCCAAATCTCAACAGTTGATTTGCCAGATGGAACCTATGGAAGCTGATCATTGGTAACTGAAAGCTTAATGAGCATCACCACCTCACGATTTTGCTCATCAAACTTTTCCTGGTCTTAGCATCCGATGTTGGTTTGGTCTAGTGACCCAGAACGATCTGATCAAGGCAACGATATTCAAAGATAGTTATCATTCGTTGCTTCTAGGTATTATAGTTTCTGCCATTGAATTGCTGACTGCCTTCCAACATAATGCTGGTCAAAGATGCCATTTTTCATGCTTTCTGAGGCATGAAAAATGAGATACACAAAAGAGGCTCAAAAAGTTGAATGCATGGAACCCAAGACACGAATTCCAATGCATTGAATGTTGAGGCAGTTTCAGGCACAAATTTCGAGACAAATCTGCTTGCACAAATTTTGATGTACGAATTTCGAGACACCAAAAAAACGGATGACTACCCAAAAATCGTCTCAAAAAACCTAGAAAGAATTTGTGATCAGAAAAATTTTTCGGTTTGAAAATAGAGGGTTTTTCAAAAACCCTAGCCATTGCACCTAGAATCAAATTTTGCCCACAATTTTTAGAAAATTGTGTAAAAAACGAGCAAAAATTCAGCGCCAAAAACCTTCAAAGTCGCGTCACTCAGAAACACCAGGAAAAACGCGCTCAAACAGAGATGACAAAACATGTCGCCCAAAAACACTAGGAAAATGCGCTCAGATAGAGATGACAAAACACGACTAGGAAATAAGCAAAATCGCGCCAAAAAATGCAGATAGAAGTCACGCCCAGAATGCAGAAGAATCGTGTCCAGGAAGGATGAGAAAATGCGACCAAAAACCAGTAGAAAACGCGAAATCTAAGAGTTGCGATTTGCAGAAATGACACCAGCAAACATGTGCCTAGGAAACTTTGAAAATTGCACCAGAAAAGAACGAGAGCTCCAGAAATCGTGAGGAAAAAATCACACCAATTAGAGACCAAAACTGCGCTCAATTTTTTTTTTTTTATAAAAACGTGTTTTGAGAGAAAAAAAACCGTGCCCAAAAAATCATGATTTTCTCCTTCTCACAAGGTTGCCTGATTTTATTTAGAAACCCCACAAATTTTTTTCTCAAAAATCAGAAGAAAAATTGGCGCCCAAAGTCTCCTGCTCTGATACCATGAAAATAAGCAGATGGTTAAAAATAATTGATATTTACAGAAAAGAGTCGAAGACTCTTTATAGAGATTACAAAGGCGAGATTTAGAAACTTTCTAAATCTACACAGAAGAAAAACGAAGAGATAAAATTACAACATATTACATGATTGAGCATTAATAAATAATTTAAATATTATCTTAATACTGCCAGCCTTAAAGATAGCACCAAATTTGAAAATGCTTTCAAAAGAAGTTAATTATATTGCCAATCGTGTACAACTACCTCACACCACTCCAACAAGGAAATTAGAAAGAAGCCCCAAAAATTTGAAATTATGTGGGTCCCAAGGGGATAGCTCAACAGGGTTTGTCCATCCCAAAAGAGGCAAGCACGTGGGCCCCTGCAGAAAATAGCAGAGATAGCCAATCAAGAAGGCAGCGCTAGAAATGAGTGGGTCCCAACAAGGATTAAAATTAACATTGTCCATCCTCACGCCTAGCTGAAAGGAGCCAATCGAGCAAATGATAAAAAGGTGCAGGTCCCAGCAGACAGGAAGAGTTTAGGGTCTTTTATAGATGTTGGTGGCCCCGCATACAACAATAAGAAAAATAACAGAATAAAACCTGATAGAGGACCTGAAAACATAACCAGAAATACCAGCAAACACACAAAAAGCAGAACAAGCCAAAATTTGGAAGCAAAATAGCTGGTAAGCCTGGATGCTCTTGCATAAAAAATTGAGGCTTTACAACTGACCAAGCTTCCAACTTGCTTTCCAACTTGCTTTATCGACTCATCTATCTTGGAGCCAATTGTCCTCATCTTCTAGATGACTATAATGGAGTCTGCTCTGTCGATCCTATTCAACTTATGAGTGTTTGTCACATGATCTATCTGCCCCCTCTTACTGATCACTTTAAATAGGTCAGCTTTCTTGTTGCTCTTGGGAAGGAGGGATTTTGTGGCTGCTATTATGAAGGGTGTCAATGTCAAAGAGACCTGTGTGGGTCAGGAATGTCCAAGTCATAAGGGGTGGGAACATATGGGATGCCATCAAACATGACCTGAACAATGTGAGAGTTAAGTGTGAATTCCAATAAGTTTTAAAAACTACAAAAACAATAACACAATCATATGGGGTGTGCAGTGAAGGGCTAAGTTGTTGGTTCTTTGCAGCGACCCCCCTAGATTCAGGTATGATTTGCTCTTGGTTCAGATCCTAGTGTGGTCCATTGGGGGATATGGGCATGGTTTTCATTTTTCCATATGGCTTCATATCGGGTGAATCCACTTCAAATTTGAGGGAATTTTGCAGAACTTGTGGTGAACCCATGGACCTTTGACACTTTTTTAACAGTTTTTTGTTTTTTCTAATTGCTTCAAGCAAGTGACTTTGACTTGGATGCACGAAAAGCTAATACTTGACCCTAAAAAGGTGTCTTCTAAAGCATTTCAAAGACTTAAAAAAACTAGTTTATCTCATTGTGAATGGAAAACACAAAAATCATTCATTCTTGCTTGCCATCACATGAATAGAGTAGAAGATTGATTGGTGAAGGTTCCAAAGTGGTTGGTTTGCTATTTATATGCATGTGCAAGAACCAGTGTTCCACGGAGTTTCGGGGACGGGACGGGGACAAGGGGACGGAGGGGGACGCGTTTTGAGGACGAGAGACGGGGGGTCTAATTTTGGGGACGGCGGCGGGGGGAGGGGGGGGGGCGCAGTGCTGAAATACATGTAGTACTTGAAAAAGTAGTTATAAAAAGATGTATAACAATATAATTATATAACTATAGAAGCCTAAGTTGCATCCAAAAGTATTCTTGATTTCAAATATATGTTACGATGTTTTTTAAGATAATAGATTAACATTGGTTATAAGTTTTTAACATCTATGTAAGACCAAATTAGGTTCCTACAAGATGTATGTTTGATGTTGGAGGATATATGCAAGATATTTGGAGTGGAAAGATATCCCAAATATTGAAGCACTCAGCATATAGTCTGGGTACAATTCTGTCCAAACACTTGGTTTACAAACCAAACATGTTAATTATCTTCACTCTACATGGGAATTCAGTCATTGCCTGTTAGTTTTTATGATCAGATATAAAACTCAGATTTTAATTCAAAATCAGACACACAAACACAGCATATACCCTGGGAAAACCCTCCTCTTGAGGGAGAAAAACCCAGCAACAATATATCGCTTATATATTGAATATCAAACAATATTGATCTTTACAAAGAGGCCGATTACAAGGCCAATAATAAGCACCAAATCTTGATGCAATATCAGTATATAATGTTGCTCTTCTTGAAGACAAGATTCAGCCTTCTTAAATAACTTCAATCTGCTCTGCTCTTGAAGGAAATCACACTTCTCAAAGAACTCGCACAATGAAAGATGAATGATAATCGATGATGTTAATGACCAGCCAGCAACGCATATATATACACAAGAGAAGGAAGGATCACGTCCTTTCAAAACAAGGAGGTCGGCCTCAAAAACAAATCGTATCTCTTCCAAGAATCGCGTCTTCATGATGTTGGCCTTGATCAAATTGTGACTCTTCAAAGGTGGCGGATGAAAACAAGTCGGCCTCATAATTAAATATTATATGATATGTAATGATGAAGCGCCTCTTCATCAAAAGTCACCTTAACAAATTAAATAACCGTTAGGCTATGCATTTAATTTGTTCTTCATTGAATGATCTGGGCTGGAAGTAGAAGCCCGACGCTGTCATAACATCAACACTCCTTCTCAGCTAGGGAGGAATACTTCCAGCTGTACAAGACATAATACCCACACTGGCTGCACCCATATGTGGAAAAGGAACATATCACCTCATCGTGATATCAACCATCATGGCTACTCCCATGTATGGTAAATGTGCACAAGTGCCCATCACGGAATCACTCAACGTGATAGCCGTTAGGCTATGCATTTAATTTGTTCTTCATTGAATGATCTGGGCTGGAAGTAGAAGCTCGACGTTGTCATAACATCAACACTCCCTCTTAGCTAGGGAGGAATGCTTCCAGCTGTACAAGACATAAGACCCACACTGGTTGCACCCATATGTGGAAAATGAACATATCACCTCATTGTGATATCAACCATCATGGCTACTCCCATGTATGGTAAATGTGCACAAGTGCCCATCACGGAATCACTCAATGTGATGTTGTCATCTCATAATGACGTTCACCATGGCTACTCGTAGAGGGTGAAAAGCACAAATACGAGAAAATCATCATAGACTCTCTCACGTGATGTTGTCATGGAGTCACTCAACATGACATCCACCATGGCTACTCCCAGAGGGTGGAAAACAAGGGCTTACACCTCAAATTTCTCTCACAGAGAAAGATGCATTAAACAAGGGCTTACACCTCAAATCTCTCTCACAGAGAGAAATGCATTAAAGAAGATCATTGATGTTGAGACTCCCTCTTAGCTAGGGCTTCATTCTCCACCATACCAAGCTTGTCTCGAAAGTACACAAACATTACTCTGGAGAGAGGCTTGGTGAGAATATCTGCCGTTTGCTCATCAGTGCTGATATACTTCAACTAGATTGCTTTCCTCAATACCATATCTCTGATATAGTGGTATTTGATCTCAACATGTTTAGTTTTGTCATGAAACACTGGATTGACAAAAAGCTTCACACAACTTTGATTATCACAATGAATGACAATCGGTTCCAATGATTGTCCAAACAATCCTGCAAGGAGCTTTCGAAGCCACACTGCTTCTCGAGTTGCCACGCAAGCTGCAATATACTCGGCCTCTGCTATGCTTAGTGCCACTGAAGACTGCTTCCTGCTACACCAGGAGATCATCGCAGACCCCAAACTGAAGCAACATCCAGAGGTGCTCTTCCGATCAGCAGCACACCCTGCCCAATCAGAATCAGAATATCCATGCAGCTTCAAGTCCGCACCAGAAGAATATCTCAAGCCATACCCAACTGTGCCACGCAAGTATCTCAGGATATGCTTTGCTGCAACTAGGTATATTTGCCTTGGTTTACACGTGAACTGATTAAGTGCACTCACTGGATAGCAAATATCTGGTCTAGTATTGACTAGATACATCAATGATCCAATCAACTACCTATACATCGTGGGATCCACCAAATCTGAACTAGCTGCAGCCTCTTTTAACTTCTGCAAATTGGTCTCCATCGGTGTAGACATGGATTTGCAATCCATCATACCAAATCTCTTCAAGATGTCAATAGTATACTTCCCTTGACTCAGAATGATCTCATTCGGCTTTTGCCATACTTCTGAACCAAGGAAGTAGTGCATGAGACCAAGATCCTTCATTTCAAATTCAGAAGCTAACTCCTTGCATTTGATAATGAGGTGATCATCTCCAGTAAGAATTAGATCATCAACATACAGAAACAAGATCAATGCTTCGCGATCAATTACCTTGAAGTACAGGTTTGAATCAACATCATTCTTGGAGAAGCTCAAGCTCATCAGGTATCGATCGATTCTTTCGTACCAAGCACAAGGAGCCTGCTTAAGGCCATACAAAGCCTTGTTCAGCCTGCAAACATGAGACTCCTTCGCATGAACCTCAAAGCCATCAGGTTGCTCAATATATACCTCTTCCTTAATTACACCATTTAGAAATGCTGTCTTCACGTCCATCTGGTGTATCTTCCATCATGTAGATGCTGCAATAGCAATGATGGTCCTGACGGATGTATAACGAGCAACTGGAGCAAAGGTTTCCTCATAGTCTACTCCCTCTTTTTGAGAGAATCCTCTAGCCACAAACCTAGCCTTGTACTTCTCTATGCTCCCATCAGCCACATGCTTGATCTTGAAGAGCCACTTAGAAGATACAACGGATTTTCTTTTAGGTCTAGGTACAATGTCCCAAACATCATTCTTGAGGATGGATTGATACTCCCCAGTCATAGCATCTCTCCATACTTGCTGACTAGTAGCTTCTTCAACACTAGAAGGCTCCGACTCAATGATTTGACTCATCAATGCAACATAGCTTGAAAACTTGTGAGGTCTCTTGCTTTCTCTGAATGTTCCTCTTAGGGCTGCAAACCTTTCTGCCTCCTGCATTGTTTGCTTGGCCCAAAGAGGTCTCTTCCGACCAATCATAATGTCTCTCAGCCCATTAGTAGGTTCCAAAGGTTCAACTGGATCATCATCTTCTTTAGGTTAAGTAACCTCCCTCTGAATCTCAGGAGTATAGTCAACTTCCATATCCTGAGGAGACTCTTGGTCTTCATTGTCTATCTCCATATGAGTGCCCTTAGATCTCTTGAATGCAACATCCTCTTCAAATGTAACATCCTTGCTGATCTCAATCAATTTCTAACCTGGAATGTAAACTCTGTAGGCTTTTGAAGACTCACTGTAGCCCACAAATATTCCCTTCTTGCTAGATGGTTCCAATTTTGTTCTTTTATTTTTAGGCACATGAACATATACAGGACAACCAAAGATTCTCAAATGACTTGCTTCCGGTTTCACACTTGTGAATGCTTCTTCGGGAGTCATGTTCTCCAAAATTCGGCGAGGTCTTCTATTTTGAACATACACAACTGTCCTAGATGCTTCAGCCCAAAGGAAGGTTTGCAGATCTTGATCATGTATCATGGCTTTAGCTGCTTCTACAATAGATCTGTTCTTCCTTTCTGCAACACTGTTCTGTTGAGGATTGTAAGGGACACAAAACTCCCTCTTAATCCTTGCTTCAATGCAAAAGTTACGGAAACTTCCAGAGATGTATTCTCCTCCGTTGTCGGATCTTAGAACTTTGATCCTCTTCCCGGACAAGTTCTTTACCTGAGCTTTAAATTCCTTGAATCTTTCAAGTACTTCCTCAGATTCTTTAGACTTCAAGAAATAAATCCAAGTCTTTCTAGAGTAGTCATCAATCAAAATTATGTAATACAAGAAACCACTCAAAGAAGCAACAAACATTGGACCACACAAATTAGAATGAACAAGGTCTAGAATGCATTTAGATCTACTCTCACTACTATGAAATGGACCTTTAGTATTCTTACCCAATGCGCAACCTCTGCAAGTGCCTTCATGCTCCTGGTTGAGTTTAGGAAGGCCCGTGACCATCTTCTCCATGGTTGGTAGTGCTCTAAAGTGAAGATGAGCAAGTCTTCTATGCCAAAGTTCACACGAACTTGATGAGTCATGCAACAAAGCCTGAAGTGGACGAGTGCAAAGTCTGTAGAGGCTCTCATGTCGAACTCCAATCACACGAGCAGTCTTGATACTTGAGTTCTTTGGCCATGCAAGAAATTTACCTTTGGAGAATGCAATTTGATACCCTTTGTCCTCCAAGGCTGAAATAGAGACAAGATTCCGCTTGATACCCGAAACAAATAGCACATCACTCAATTGCAAGGAGATGCCGAAATCTAGGTGAAGAGAGGAGGTCCCAACACCTTTCACAGAATATCTTGCATCATCACCTATAATGACTTGAAAACTAGAATCGCTCTCGATCAAATCAGATAGATGCTCTAAATCCAGTGATGTGGCGAGAGGCAACACTATCAATCAACCAAGTGGTGTTGTCTGTAAGCACATTGCTTGATAAGGTAGAATAGAATAGAAAACCACTTGAATCCTTCTGAGGAGAGATCTCACCCACATCTACAATTGAAGCTTGCTGCTTAGGTCTGGTTGGACAATCCTTTGCATAGTGACCAAACTTGTCACATTTGAAGCATTGTATGCGGGAGAGGTCCTTCTTCTTCTTAGATGCAGGGGCACCATTTGATCCTTTATCTCTATTCCTCTTGAAGTAGCCTTTCTTCCCTTCTTTTCCTTTCTTCTTTGAGGATTGAGTGGCAAGAACATGAATGTCTTCATTTGTAGAGCTTTGTCCAATACCTCTTGCAGCCAATCTTGATACTTCTTGGATGCAATCTGCCCTCAAGCGGTCAAACTTAGGAAGTTTTGATCTCCCACTGATTCCTTGAATGAATGGCTCCCAAGATTGAGGAAGACCATTAAGAGTCAACATAGCCAAATCCTTGTCATCAACAAAATGCCCAATGGTAGAGAGCTGATCTCTCAACTCGGTGATCTTCATGAAGAATGTGATGACGAAATCTCCTTTCGCCATCTTGATATGATGAAGCTGTTGCTTTAATGCAAACGCTCTGCTTGTGTTATTGATCTCATACATCTCCTCCAAGGTCTTGAACATCTCCCTTGCTGTTTTCAACTTGGAGATAATTGGCACAATATGGTCTTTCATAGAATCAACCAACATCTTTTTCGCCTTAGTGCCATTCTTTTTCAACTTGGAGATAATTGGCACAATATGGTCCATTGCAGGTGAAGCACAACCCCTTTTCTTTTAGGTCTTTCATTGCTTGACACATATGTCCATGATCTCGCTTCCCCTTACAATAAGGACATGTCCTTAGTGAATCTTCCCTTTTTGGCCCTTCCTCCTTGCGAGGGGGTTTGGATGATGAGGAAGAGTTCTTGGATTTGTCCCTTGGTCAACTTTCTTCAAACTTCATAGCCTTTTGAATAGCTTCATCTAGGCGAGTGGGTTCTAATGCACTCACCAAACTTTTGACTGATCCCCTTAGACCCTCTATGAACAAATAAGTGAGTCTCTCTTGAGAAATTTCAGGGACCATGACTGCTAGTCTTTGGAACTCAGTGGCATAGTTTTCAATATTCCCATGTTGCCTTACACTAGTAAGTTCACGGAAGTACCGCTCGGGGTGTTTTTGGTCGAATCGTTTGATCAACCTTTGAGTAAAGTCATCATAGGTCTTGACTTGTTGATGTCCTTGAGTTATGAGACCGTGATGCCACCAATCATGGGCCATCCCAGTTAGATGTAATATGGAAAACTTGATGGCATTTGTTTCGGTCATTGGGCTTAAGGATAGATAAGTATCTAGTTTTTGAACCCATGATCGGGCAGTGGTCTTGTCTTCGCCATTCAAGTTGGGGAGAGTTAATTTGCTTACTCTACTTTGAAGTTCTTTATCAGTTGGGTCCCTCTCCACCCTTCTTGGAATAACTCTTTGTTTGGCTTCACAATATTCTTTAAAAGATACTAGCTCCCTTCTTTCAGGTTCTAATCTATAGAAGGCTTCCGCAATCTCATCTATGTCCTCTATGGGGGGTTTATTGATACGGTTTTCTTCATTTTGCAAGAAAGGTGGTCGGGTGGGTCTAGAGCTCATGTCCCGTGAGGGGGTGAAAAGATTGTTTTCGGAAAGTTTAGAGTTGGCCTCCTTATTATTACTGCTACTCAGATTTTGGAGGGCTTGAAGTAAAGCTTGGTTAGTTTTTTCATTTTGCTCCAAAAGGGCTTGGGTTTTCTTCTCACTACCCTCCATAAAGCTTCTAAGCTCGTCCCTTAGGGAGTCACCTATAAGGTCATCCCCATCGTGATTGTTCTCAAGGTTGTTCCTTGAGCCTTTCCTATGGTAGGTTTTCATAGTTTCCCACAGGATGGCAAGAAAGTTGCTCTGATACCACTGTAATGTCCCTTACCGGACTTGTACTAGAATTTGCTTGTTGATTATGTTTATGGGTTCTTCTATCAAATGAATTTTCTCCTAGCTCAATAATCCTTAGATTTGAATCCTGTATTCATCATATTAACAACATTTTTTTGTTAGCATTAATATCTAGATATCCAGAATATAAACGCAGTCATAAGAAGTAATAAAGATATATGATGAGTGGCGTGCTTAGTGGAAACACTTGCACCCACTTTCTCTACCCACGTCATCACCTCGGAAGACACATGACCCACTGGGGGAAGCCAGCGGAGCTTATAAGTGGCCTAGGCCTACCGCCCCTCCATGGCCATAGCGGATTGTTAAGTGGGGTTTTTAGGCACCACTTTTCTCAGGCCCTTCCCCCTTGGTAGGCATACAAGCACATAGAAGACACTCTTTTAAAAGTAGGAGATAATTGTATTCATTTCACTTAGAAGTCAATATTTAAGAATGCATTTACATTTATCATTGATTCTTAAAATAAATATTAAATCTGTTCCTACCATGATTATAATCATTAACAAACAATACTATCAGATCACTTATATTCGAGTCTAGAAGGAGCACAATCCTTTATCTGCGTATTATCACTCTTATCAACATTACTTTTTATTAGAATGTGAATTGGGAAGCATGAACAAATATGGGTTAAGAAGAAAAGGCATTGCTGGTTCAGGCATTAGATTAATTTCAGAAATTAGACTCATTTCTAGGAAGCAAGAATCTTAATTATTAGACTATATGATAAAGTGGTCTTCATACATGAGTTTGTCACTCAAGGATTATAGATAGCCTATGATGGAGTTAGTTCGGCTCACAGGTATAGTCAATGCACATGTGAAAAGGATTGTAGAGTATAGTTCTTCAATGCATAGTGAACTTATGGCTGAAGGAGTATCTACTTTTGATATTTTGAAATACTAAATATTAATTGCTAAGTGAGCAACCTCACCTGAGCCGCTATGCTTCTCCTGTCGTTCCTCAATTTCTGACTCCCTTTCTTTTCTTCTCTTGCTTCATCGATGCTTCTTTATAGCTTTGTCTTAATGGGAAAGGATGTGCCCATTCGGTGTAGAGACGTTACCTTGAATAGACATACCCGTTAAGGTGTCTTCCCCAATCGCGGCTCTGTGACTAATGAGCGCTTATTGGAATACACCCATGACTAATTTGAAATTTCGGATTCATATCTATGCGTTACCTTCTCGGTGCTGTAGAAAGATGTTTATTTGACTTCATTTTAGTTAGCAATGAAATCGTTATTGTTAGCCTCTCCATCAACAAGATCGACGTCTTCAGTATTTAACGGCTTTGTCCCTCTCTCCAATTAATACGAACATTTTAAGGATGACGGTACTCCCCCAGATAATAATTTCTGGTATTAATTCATCTTGCCCTTAAGTGATGTGGCGGAGGATCTTATGGCCTCGACAGGGATATCTGAATAAGAGTCAATAATTGGAGAGTGACGGAACAAAACAAGTCTCTCGAAAGGAACGATTGCTTTTGTTTTGGTTGTTCCTTTATATCATATTTTTATATTAACTATTATATTTTCTTTTTTCCTTTTTATCCATTAAGATAATCGCTTAATACTTGTAGATTTATATTAATTGTAATATCTAATACAATTATAATATTTAAATGATTCTATATTTGAATATTTATAATTAAAGTTTTTTGATGATTTAATTATAATATTATCTTGGGATAATTATAATTAAATTTCTAATATTTATAGTTTTCCCTATCTAATTTGTCTTTATCTTATTTGATAAATAATATTGGTGATTTAACATTATTATAAGTATATATAAAATTAAATTTTATACTTTTGATATTTAATTTATTGAGTTATTGTATTTTCCATAAGTTACAATATTGGGATCATGACAATAAGAGAGTATGAAAGCGCTGCTTATGAGAAATCTGATCACGATCTTTCTTATACCCGCTCTAATACCATGTTAGTTTTTATGATCAGATATAAAACTCAGATTTTAATTCAAAATCAGACACACAAACACAGCATATACCCTGGGAAAACCCTCCTCTTGAGGGAGAAAAACCCAGCAACAATATATCGCTTGTATATTGAATATCAAACAATATTGATCTTTACAAAGAGGCTGATTACAAGGCCAATAATAAGCACCAAATCTTGATGCAATATTAGAATATAATGTCGCTCTTCTTGAAGACAAGATTCAGCCTCCTTAAATAACTTCAATCTGCTCTTGAAGGAAATCAGACTTCTCAAAGAACTCGCACAATGAAAGATGAATGATAATCGATGATGTGAATGACCAGCCAGCAACGCATATATATACACAAGAGAAGGAAGGATCACATCCTTTCAAAACAAGGAGGTCGGCCTCAAAAACAAATCGTATCTCTTCCAAGAATTGCGTCTTCATGATGTCGGCCTTGATCAAATTGTGACTCTTCAAAGGTGGTGGATGAAAACAAGTCGGCCTCATAATTAAATATTATATGATATGTAATGATGAAGTGCCTCTTCATCAAAAGTCACCTTAACAAATTAAATAGCCGTTAGGCTATACATTTAATTTGTTCTTCATTGAATGATCTGGGCTGGAAGTAGAAGCCCGACACTGTCATAACATCAACATTGCCCACGTCATTGCATTCCATGAGATGACAGCTCTTTGAGGCATTTAGTCATTGCATTCCATGAGATGATGGCTCTTTGAGGCATTCAATCATTGCATTCCATGAGATGACAACTCTTTGAGGCATTTAATTAGGCAGCTCACGTGCCTTGCCACTGCTTCCACATTTTGCATACTGTACAGTGTAAATCATTGGAGTGGCACATGCCCTAGGGTAAATAAAAAAATAAAACAAAAAATAAAATACAAATAAAATAAAATATTAAAAATTTACACACCTGGTAGTCTCCCAGAAGTTTCCTAGAAGTTTCCCAGAAGTCTCCGATAAGTCTCCCAAAAGTTTCCTAGAAGTTTCCCAGAAGTTTCCCTAGGGTCGGGGGGACGTTTGGAAGTCTCCTAGAGGTTTCCTTGGAGTCTCCTTGGCAGAAACAAGGAAACGTTTCCCTCCAGGATGAGACTTCTAAGAAACAGTGGAGAAACTTGGAGACAGCAGGGGGACGGCGGAGGGACATTTCCCAGGCGTCTCCCCGTCTCAGAAACGTCCCCGTCTCAGGTGCGGGTGTTTTTTTCGGGGGACGCGTCCCCGTGGAACACTGGCAAGAACCCATTTGCTGCCAAGGAGATCATATAATAAGAGTTTTGCAAAAGAGGTGACTTTTTTGGTTTTTGTTTTTCTACATTTTTGTTTTACAAATGACTCTTTTGTTTTGTGGTGTTTTCATTCTTCTATGATTCTATGAGATATGCTTAAATTTTTTAAACGAGTTAGGTTATATGTATTTATATTTTTTTTTTCATTTGTTTTGAATGTGTTGTTTATGAAAATTGTTGCCATAGGGATTACAATGGTAGCCAGTTCTAGCCCCATTGGCCAAACTTGCTTCAAAACAAACCCAAATTCTCCTCCATGGACATATGTCAAAATAGGTTCCAGGTGGTGGGGGTTATATATGGTTTGCAATGGGTGTGGTATCAAGTATTCAAGTTCATATAGTCAGGTGAAAGCCCAATTGTGTGGTATTCCTAGATATGGCATCAAAGCTTGCCTATGAGATATGCTTAAATTTTTTAAACGAGTTAGGTTATATGTATTTATATATTTTTTTTCATTTGTTTTGAATGTGTTGTTTATGAAAATTGTTCCCATAGGGATTACAATGGCAGCCAGTTCTAGCCCCATTGGCCAAACTTGCTTCAAAACAAACCCAAATTCTCCTCCATGGAAATATGTCAAAATAGGTTCCAGGTGGTGGGGGTTATATATGGTTTGTAATGGGTGTGGTATCAAGTATTCAAGTTCATATAGTCAGGTGAAAGCCCAATTGTGTGGTATTCCTAGATATGGCATCAAAGCTTGCCTATGAAAGAATGGTGTATCCATTCCATTAGAGCAAGTCATAGCATACATTACATAGTAGGAGAAAACAGATGAAGTAGTTGGTTGTGAATCAAATCATCTTTTAGCAAAGAAAGGATTTTAGGGATCTTGAGGAATGAGAGCCCCTCCCTTCCCTATCTAATCTTGAACTTATGGTAGAGAGCCATCCATTTTTGGCCATACTTGAATAACAACCCGTGACAATTATGCATAAGAGATCAAAAGGACTATTGGAAATGTCATTTTATAGTGAGTCTTGAGAGATTGCCAATAACACATTGTGAGATGTATCCATGCAAATAGATTGGCTTTCAATGTTGTTCGCTCACTATATTGAGAACAAATGGTGAGAACAATTGATGAGATTCCAAAATGGTATTAGGGCCCAAGTTTTGAGAAGATGTGTAGCACCTAATTGGAAATGGAGGTGAAGTTTGTAGAGAATTCGTTGAAATCGGTAAGGGATTCATAGGCCTAGATGGGGGCATCTATCATTTCCAATTGATGGAAGGATGCAAAAAATTGGCTATTGGTCAATACCATTCCAACGTCCTCTAAAGGGGCTATGTTTTTGAGAGCAGTAGATTGTGAGGGGGAGGTGAAGGATGGTGCATTTATTGCTAACATTCTCATGATAGCCATTAAGGAAGTGGGGCCTCGAAATGTTGTTCATGTCATAACGAACAACACCATAAATTGTATAGAAGTTGGTTTATTGGTTGACGAATGCTAGTCACACATCATTTGGACACCTTGTGCTATTGATTTCCTCAACCTTGTGTTACACAAAATTAGCATTGATGCATGTTGAGGTTGGAGATATCCAAATGTTCGTCACCAACCACATGTTATATGGCATATTCAAATCATTCTCGAAATTGGAGTTGTTGAAGGTAAGTTAGGATTCATTTTAATATTTACGTTTCACTTTATTTTTTTATAACAATTACTTTTTCTTCTTTGCTTTTTATTTTAATTTTAATTTTGATTTTAGCATAGGTTGTTAAGACTTATTTCACTTTCAACACAATTGTCTTGAGACAACTTGTAAAGGTTTGAGAGGGACTTTTTAACATGGTCACGTGCCAAATTGGTTCATATGGTGGCAATTTAACACTAAGGGGGTTAACAAATATTTAGTGTAGGGTTGTAGATGGCATTTGGTAGGATCTTGTCAAATATCTTTTTAATTTCATTGAGCACATTTTGAGTATGATCTGTTTTATCAACATGGATAACCCTTCTTTGGGAGAGATATATGATTGCATTGTCTCAATGATTGAAAAGATGAAGACCATTATAGATAAGAAAGAATAAGATATTAAAGAAATTTTCTTCAAATAGATGCATAAGTGAACCATGGGGTGGCACCACTCTTTGCTCCCTCCCCAAAATCCTTGCATTTTTGGGAAGAGGATGCCCCCTAAATGTCTCCCATGGTGCAAGAAATGAAAAAGTACATTAAATTTTTTTTTTGATAACTTGTGCCCAAGCTTGAACCCTAATGGCTTATGGCCCCTACCCAAACCCCAAACAGTATAAATTGGCCTTCTCTCTCAACTCACTATAAGTTATCAATAGCAAGTTGATAGCAGTGAGAGCGAGCAACAAGCCTACAAGTGCAAGGTGAAAGAGTGAGAGTGAAGAGCAAGAGGATTGAGGGAGAGCAAGAAGAGGAGTGATGCCAACTCAAAGGATTGAAAGCATTTTTTCAAGCAAAGAGGTAGGCTTCTAGACTTCTGGTTCATTGTTCTTCCATTATTTTTTTTTTAATTTAGTTTCTTTCATTTCAAATTGAAATACTAGTTTACATTGTTGATTGTAATTTGCTGCAAATTTCAGTTTTAAAATTTAAATTCAATAGTTATTAGTTTAGTTTTGCAAATGATTCAATGAATAATATTATTGAATCATGATCAAATTTTAATTTTTTATTCATATAACAACATGCTGTCATATTTTATTTTTTAAGTTTTTTCAAATTAGGATTATAACTTTTGTGTATCCTCTGTTTTTACACTTTGTGTGACCTGAAGTAAGAAAACAAAAGTGAAATCTTTGTTTAACAAAGGTAAAAACAAGGATTTTTGTTTGTGTATCCTCTGCTTCTGCATTTCATGCCACTAGAAGTAAGAAAAACAAAAAGAAAATTTGTGTCTTGATCCCTTGCATTATGCATAGTTTGATTTTTTATTTTAAAATTATAAACATAAAATTTATACCGTTTATCGCATTGTCACTATGAGTTCTCATAGCATGAGTGAGGATGAGGTTGAGCCTCAATAGGTTGAAGTTGAAAGTGAAACTAAATCCGATTATGCACCCAATGAAAGTGCAGAAGCAAAGAGGGGTGAAACCCAAACCACTATCAGATTTTTGGCAGAGATTACAAAGTGCTACAATGCAACTCCGATTTCGTTTTCATTACATTAATGCATAGTATGAATTTATACATAGATGAGTTCCAACTCACAGGAAATCCAACAAACCATAACAAACTAACCAATATTTATTATATGTATTATAACAAACCTATTGTTGGCGTAACAACTAGCACCTTTGGAGTAAGAGTTGGTACGGACAGCTATGCACACTACGCAATGAGTGCTCTTCAAATTAGGAGGGGAAGCTCCCTCGTTGTGCTTGACAAAAGTGCTTTGAAAAGGAAAGTATACTAAACTAAATCCTGTCTTTTTGTTTCAGCTGTAGAGGTACAAGGCTTTCTCAAAAACTATATATGTTGCAGCTGAGTATTTTCTGGTTTCGCAGACTACTAACTACAACTATGCCAATTACTTAAAATCTATCCAGTTTCCTCAAGAAAAACAGAGCATGAGGAAATGGAGCAAGGTTTGACTATCAGACGATAAACGAGTATAGATTCTCAACTTGAAGGCAAGGTGGCACATCTATCAGCTCAATCTAAACACGTTTATTGGTAATAACATCACACGATAAACTGAATACGGATTCTCAACTTGAAGGCAAGGTGGCACAACTATCAGCTCAATCTGAACAAGTTTATTGTTCACAACAACACACGATAACCAAGTGTAGATTCTCTACTTGAAGGCAAGGTGGCGCAACTATCATCTCAATCTGAACAAGTTTATTGAACACAAAAACAGATTTGATCTAACTAAGGAAAGAATTCACCATCACAATTGCATGAAACCCTATGTGGCATAACAATTCATTATAACAGCAAAAGCGCATGAACAGATACAGAATGAGCAATATTGAAGACAAGGTAGGCACAACATATATTCCTCTCTCGCGCAAAAGTTATTTACAAATGAGCAAAAACTTTTATTTATAGACATCGAAAGGTGTAGGGAACCCTAAAATCACCTTGAGTCAACTACAGTTTTGCAATGCATGCAAGATTTATTACTAAATCCTAATCAAATAAACTATACAGTTAACTGGAAAGCTACCATCAGTTAACCGATACATCTAACCTAAATGGACAATGTGCAAGCATGCACGTCTTTATTTAAAGCAAAGTTAACTGGACACTACCCTTAGTTAACTGGAAACCCTAACCCTAACTCCTGTGAAGATAATCTCAAGGAAGAGATAAGCATGTATGAAGTCAGCAAGTGAACTCAAGACTGAAAGTCGAGTTAACTGCTGCTCTTGATTCTATCCTCGAAATTAATTGCAGGGTCCAACTGGCAGATCACTCCATGTCATCTCGGTCTAATACTTCGACCAAGAACTCATCAATCTCTTTGTCTTCTGGCACTTTGATACTGTCCAAAGCAATAATCTGTTTCTTCAATTCTCTGTCACTTTCCTTGACTGTATGCATGCATTCTTTGACCTCCTCAGCTGTCTTTTTGAAACTCGTTGAAATCACTGAAAATGTGATCCAACATAGACACCACAAAATCTTCATCAAGATATCACGAACAAGCTTCTGAAACTCAGTTTGTACAGCCTCGAGATCAGCGTAGGTACCATCTTCACGAAGATAATGGCACGCGATTTGAGTGACTTTGGCGGCTCCGTAAATGGAATGATCTCTATTCCTTCTGCAACTTAATGCTTCTGATGCTTTTCTTGATTCTTCTCAACGAAAAAGTGTTGCATGCTGAAATCACGAAACTTGACTGCGAACACTCTGGTTGCGAGAAATACACAAGAACGTGGAATTCCAACGGTGTCCAACCTGCATCTATGCTTGTCAAATTGTTTGAATCAACCCTTGGATGCAATTGATCTTCATTGTCAGCTGATCTGATGAAAACATAAATTAAGACCGATTTGGTCTTGAATTCAGTCTAGTTGAACTGCCTTCTGAAAAACTTGCCTGTTGACTGTGAACACGGCTATGTTCTGACAACTTTCTCTGGAAAGCTAAAATGGCTCCTGGTGAGGCTAAAAATACCCTGTCGGAGGATAATTTTCACCAAAAATTCTGAGATGTGGGTTTTGTCCGGAAAATGATTCTAAGACAACCCACAACATCAAAATTGCGAAAAAATGTCGTTTAGCTTGATATGCAAAGACTCTTCAGTCGAGAACTGCAGCGGTTTTTAGAGCTTCCTGGGGCAATTTTTCTTGAGAAAATCTGGAACATGGGTTTTGTGCACAACGGAATTTTGAACAAACCCAGATGATGCAATTTTCAAAAAGATGTGATTTTATCCCACATGCAAAGAAATCTTCGGAAAAAAGCACAGAGCTTCAGAATGAAGGCTGTGGGGCAATTTTCTCGAAAAAAAATCTAAGACATGGGCTTTGCTGCTGATGCTGAAATATGCGAACCCAGATGGTCAAATTCTGCATATTTTGCCGTTTTCTTTGACATGCGAAGAAAGTACCTAAGATGAGAAATAGAAGAAATAAGACAGAAGATAGAAGGTTTTGTTTGTTTTGCTTCGGTAGAATTCGCCTATCTCTGACTTGGAATTGATGTAACTTGCATGCAAATTGAAAACAAAGTCTGGAATCTTCTTCCTCTGAACAATCTGAATCCGTTGCTATGAAGGATGCTTAATTTTGACACCTGTAGCACCTTTAAATTGCTGCTCGCTCAAGAAGAATGTATATTTCTAAGCTTGTGATGAAGAAATAATGGACGCCAAAGCTTTGAATAAATAGATTTTCATCACTGAAATTTGTAGCAAATGCAAGCAACCTTGAAAATTGCGCTTGGCTTGTGATTGGACCTCATTTTAGTTAATTGAAGACTAAAATGAGTTAAATAAAGCTTCATGCTAAAGTCGCCTTACTAAGACTTTAGTTGCAAAATTTATTTAAAGCACCATGCAAATTAAGCTTCAGTTGACAATTAATATCAAATTCCCCATACTTCACATGCTTTAAATTCATGCTTTAAGAACTAAAGCGTCCCTTTTAGAAACTGAAGTTGACAATCAAAAGTGAAGCGCCAACTTCACAAAATCTTCACAACTTCAACTAATGCGCCGTGCATGCAAACTCAAGTTGGTTTTCAAACATGCACTTCAGTTAAGTGAACATGCAAACAAGTTAACTCAACATGCAAAGTCAGTTAACTGGACATGCAAACTAGTTAACTCGACATGCGAACTGAAAGAACACTCAACATGCGAAGAAATGAACTGGAGATGACAACCCAGAAATCGTTCAGTCTAATTGAAGTCAGAACTCAAGTTAGGGCGCACCAGTCAACTTCTTTCGAAAACTCAACTTTGAACTCTCTAGGTGTTTGCTAGACTTAGCCAATTTTGATGAAAATTTGGATTTGAACGTCTTTCGGGACCTCTGTTCATCTCCTGACACTGGGTGACTGACTCCACGGATTGGCTGGCTGACAAGTGTATCGCAAAGCAGGACAAAAACTGATCAAAAGGTACCTTGAGACTGAACATCATAAAACTAAGATCTGAAGGGTCAAAAACCCAAGCGCCCTTTTCAAAAACTGCTCTTTTTCTCAGACTTAGTCAAATTTCTTCATCTTCATTCCGTATGAAGGGAAAACTGAATCCTCCATAACTTTTGTTTGACAAAGTTCTAGGACTAGATCACAGGTTCACTGCGGAGCTGACCTTATTCCACACAACAATTCCAAGACAACATTTATTCAAATTCCAACATTTGAGGATTTAAAAACAAGGGCGCCCTTTTCAAAAGGTGCTCTTTTCATCCCAGAGATAGCCATTTTCTCAACATTTTCATCTTACGAAGGTAAACCAGATTCCCTCGTATCTTGCATTCAATAAACTTTCAGAACTGACGAATTGGTGCAACGTGAAGCTGAAACCATTTCGCAAAACAACTGCAAAGGAACATTTCCCAAGAAAACATCATCTGAGAGGTGAAAAAGGAGGGCGCCTTTTTCAAAAGGTGCTCTTTTTTTCTCCAGAGATAGCCATTTCTGGAACTGACCAAAATATCACTGAAACTCTAACTGCGGGCAGCTAGGTTATCTTTTGATCTGATGGAGACAGGCAACGGTTAGCTAGATGTAACACAAACAAATTGAATATCTGAGATCACCAAAAAGAAGGCATTAAAGGCTTGAAAAGCTCAGGCGCCTTTCTGAAAAAGTGCTCTTTTGCTTTATTCACGACCTCAAAATCAAGATTCAACCTTGCATTTGTCTGCTCGCCCCGGCTTCTCAGCAATTCAAATTGACGCGCAAAAGGGTGCAACGCGGAGCTGGACTGAGCGTGAAACAACCGTCAAAGGGGTCATTTTATCTGAAACCTCCGTTTAGGGTCTCAAAAAGGTGGGCGACCCTGGCTTAGAGGCGCGCTTTTGCTTACAGTGTTAGCCATTTTCTCGTTTCTCTCATTTTCCGCTGTATATCCCATAACTTGAGCAAAACAGGTCAGTTTGATAGGCTTGATAGCTCGTTGCGAAGTTGACGTGATACCAGACAAATGTTTGTTGGAGGTGACGAACCCTAAAAATAGGATCTGGGCCCCTAAAATCAAGGGAGCCTTTTTCAAAAAGTGCTCTTTGCTCGAGAGTCGGAAGAATTTGATGATTTTCCTTTAGATTTTGGATTTTCTCAAAACTCTCCAATATCAGACTGATATGAAATTGACACAAGCTCCATAGTTGAAAAGCCCAAAAACCATCTTTTGACATCACTTTAACTAGGTTTAGACTATTTTTAGCAAAATGCCTTAGTGAAGCAAAAAATTTGATTTGGGTACAACACCTATAACATAGGGTCTACACTAGTACGGATAGTTTTGAATGGTGTAATATTCCTAATGCCCCCATATTACATTATTCTCCAAATGGGGATAAGTGGACTAAAAATACTTGATGACCAAGTTTAGTAGTTCATCAAAAAACATAAGGTATGAGTAGGGACATACACATCTACTTGTGACAAGCAATAGTGGAACTATCCTCACTAGGCTTCTTTAGTAGGATTGACCATACTAGAATTTTATCCAAGGATAGGGACAAACTGTAATGTCCCCATTTTTGCTCGCCTCATCATCTCATTGATTAGCCTACCACTTGACCCTCGTAGGCTAATACTCATGGTTAGAGGGTCCCGTTTGGCAGTTATCAGGTTCTTCTTCTTCTCCGGATCGAGGTATCATTTACGATTGGCCTTTGCGAGTGAGTTGGGACTCAGTTGTGCACACTTACTATTTATAGTAAGTCACTTGGTTAATGGAGTCCAATGTTACTATTTTTAGCAGGGCACCTTGATGCGCAGTTGACCTCCTGGTTAAGACATAATGGAAGAATAATGTTTAATGAGCAAATTATGTTATTTTAATTATTATTAAAGTTAATCTTTAATAATAATTAATTATTTATTCGAAAAGTGCATTATAATGTTATATTATAATTTTATGTCAATGGGGCCATTAAATGACTTAAAAGGCATTAAAAGGGGCGCCCATCTCATGAGATATTATAAAGTGCATTAAAGGCAAGTATTAAAATATATTTAAATGATGAGAAGCTTCTAGAGGTCGACCTAAGTCGTGAAGAGTATATAAGCTATCAAAGCAAAGGAAAAGCTATTCATTCATCATTTGGACATTTTATGTTTTGAAGAGTTTTGTCGTGGAAAAGAAGAAACCAAGGGTTTCAGCAATTTCTGCAATTTCAAGGATTCGGAGAACGAAGTATCTTCATTGTGACAACTTCCTGAGGCGGTGAAATATCTTCTGAAGGTTGCTCTTTGAGTTGGTTGTAACCAGTAGTCAAATTTGTGCATATTGGGGAAGCTTCGCAGGGGTTTGAAGGATAAACATTGAGGAATCAGAAATACACTTGTTGCTGCTTGAATTTATTGAAGTTTATCTTTGCTGGGCCGTACCTTTCTGCAATACCAGGCTGTACAGTTCTTATTCGGCCAGGTTGTACGTTTTGTGAGGAGGGCGTTTGGTCTCAAGGCTGGAACGCCTTGCTTTTTAGCACCATTCTACTTTCAACAGGGGCGGCTGGGTGTTAACAATTAGTCTAAGGCATTTTAATGGTGGAGAAATAGCTCTTTAATGCTAGGCATCCATTCCAAGAGGTTGCCAGTTGCTGATGAACATTTTTCCAGGTTTGCATTTATTGTGCTTGGCATTATGGGTATAAGTTTATTGTAAATGAAAGCCATTGACTAATCTGGAATTAAAAGTATCTTGCATTTACTTTAGTACTATCCTTCTTGTATTGGTGTATGATATATTTGCATTACATTTCCTACTGGCATTATCTTTATCAAAACCTCAAAACATTCAAAACCAAAAGGAAGTAGTCAGGGAGTTGCATTAAAAATAACTCTATAGTCAGGAGGGTTATTACATAAACACATCTACACATGGAACCAAGGATATGGACTAACACATCTATCCAAGTTCATACAAGTTCGGATAGGGACAAATAGATCTATCCAACATCAAAGTTATGAATAGGGACATACACATCTACTCACAACAATTACATCCAATCATTATCAACAATTTTTGTGATTGGGGAGAAATACATCCAATCATTATCACCAAATTTTGTGATTCGGGACAAACACATCCAATCACTCAACTAACAATTGTGATTGGTGACACACACATCCAATCTCTAACAACCAACAAATGTGATTGGAGACAAACACATCCAATCACTATCACTCAACAAATGTGATTGAGGACATACACATCCAATCACAACATAAAAATTTGAGAATTGAGTTCTTGTTATTGCATATGGAGTCATCATTATAGATCATTGCCACTTTGATCAAAAACGATACGAGAGTCACCGTTTACACCTGAAAATCAATCTTGCCTTTAGTGATTTTGGCACAAGTAGTTTTGTAACTAAAACAATTTTGCAACCCCATTGTTAGTGTGACGAGAGGTCACTGAATGTCCTCCAACCTTCTATGCCTTCGTCTAGCTTCATCACAACTGCCTTTTCACGTCTACCTAGCTCGCGGGCAGTTGGCATGCACGCTACAAATGCCAAAAGAATTCCAAACAAAATTATATTGATGGAGTTGTTGCCTAGAGAGGAATTGTGCAAACATTAACCAACAATATATATCATTCCACTCTACTCTTAGAGCTCACGAGTATTGCAACAATCAGGTTAAACCTTTATAATCTCAGTAGTCACACCAACACACAACACAATCCAAAAATAAACATGAGTGTTCAAACAAATAAGAAATTTCTAATTAAGGGGGGAGTTGTCGAGTATCATCCAATAGATGAGACAACACAATTGGGAGTTGATTATGCAGTAGTGAAGGATTTGCACACTACTTTGCATGCTCAACCAAAGCTCTTAATGCATTCAACGAGGCCTCTTCATGAGAGATTCAATCATACTTGGGATCTTGTCAATGAACTTGCAAAAGTCATAATCTATCATAAGATTCATGTTAGTGGGAAAAATGCATTCATCATAGCTGGTATAAACTTTGTCACCAATCTCAACAGGTAGGTTTATTGTGCCCATAGATACTCACCATAGTTTTGCTTCTCTTTGTGCCAAATTTTTTTGATATGAAATTATCATAACAAAATTAAATTGCCCTACCACTAAAAGAATCAATAGACCTTAATCTTGATCTAGTTGTCTTGCTCTAGCAAAGGAATGACAACATTCAAGATTGGAATGAAATCCTAAGACCTCTACTTATCCAATGCTTCAAGTAAGTTACCAGAGGACTACATTGCAAGCATCATGACAACTTTCTATACATCAAATGGCAATATGATTGTCCAAAATGATCTTCGACTCAATAACAACTGAAGACCTATATATCAGATTTTTGGCAAAGATTATAGAATGCTATAATGCAGCTCCAATTTCATTTGCATTACATAGTATGAATTTATACATAGATGAGTCCCATGTGTTGACAAAAACTCATGGGATCTCCAACAAACCATAACAAACTAACCAATACTTGTTATATGTGTCCTAACAAACCTATAACATGGCATCTGCACTAGTAGGAATAGATTTGAGTGGTGTAATATTCCTAACCATCGCTAGTTCCATTGTGAGTGCAAATATTATGAAATAAGCCCTTTCAATTTTTTCCCAAGAATTTCACAAACGATCAACGCCACTAATGCACATTCAATCCCAAGGAAGGAGAGGTGTTGTCCTCTAGCAGAGAAGACTAAGCAATTACTGAAATGAAGTTACAATTGAATGGAGCTAGGCGGTGAACCAGCCATGAAAGTTTTCCACACTAACACTAATTCAGTGTGGGGAAGAAATTACAAAACAAACTAATTCATCCGTTGCGGCGGACATCCACTCGTGAGTGGGAATTCATCACTTTTCAGTGGGTACAAATAGATTAACAAGTTCTTTTTCCACACTGGCGGTAAACCATCAAGGGGTTACAAATGTGAAAACTTAACACAAGTAAAGCAGTAAAGAAGGACTGAAACAGTACTACTGTTATCAGTCTTACAATGTAAAGAACTACTGCAAATTACAAGTGAATTACAATAGCTTCAAAGCTTAGTGAACATAGATGATCTCCCACTCAAAATCTCTCAATTATTGAAGTTATGAACTGAAATCAAATTCTGAAATAAATCTGATATAAAATCTGCCAACTGAGTTTTCAAAACCAGCAATCAACAACATATCAAAGGGACGAATCTCTTACCACACTTCACCCAACTTCAACGAGGCTGTAGAGTCTTCAATTCCAATGCTAGCCGACCAAATAACCTGAATTTAAACAATTCAAAGCAGCCACCAAAGGGAAAACTCGAGCTTCAATCAATAGTTACTCTAAGCTTCTAAACTCAGATATGAATTGGAACTTCAAGAAACTGAGCATAGAACAGAAAATGAAGGTCTGATATAAATTTTCAATAAACCCCAATTCAGACCAGCATGCTAAGACTCCATCGAATTGCTCATATCTTCATCTATGTCTCACCAAAATCAAGTGAGACTGAAAAATAAACCTTCTCAAAGGTTAGGCGTCCATGAAAGAACAATTTCAAGACACATACAACGCTGAAATCTGCCCAGCAAACCAATATAAGCTTCAAAGACAAGGGATGGCTTAGGAAAGAAGTCAACCTTGTCAAATAAAATGGATACTTGCTCAATAAATCTGCCAATGTACAAATTGAAGCGCCTCTAGCATAGGTTTCATTAGATCTAATACCCATAAGCAAATAGAATTCAGACAAAGAGCTGCATATAAAAAACACCTTTAGCCATGAATGAACTAGCAAGCTCAAAAAATGAGAAATACATCAAATTCTCCAATAATGAAGCTCAATGTGCACTTCTGAATGAAGCACATTCTCAATCCACCATCTAGGGAACCATAGTTTCAGGTCCGAAGAATAGAGTCAAATTGCTAAGCTTCCCCTTAGCCAAGTTTTTAATTCAATCCAACAACATTTTGTTATAATTTTCCAAAGATGCCAAATGAATGAGCAAAGCCTCTCTTTTATAGAGTTAGTAATGACCTTTCAAATTCCCAACATTTCCCTCCAAAGGGACGCTTATTCATCTTTTTGAAATATTTAAATTTTTCAAAACACTTTATTTCACCTTATTTAGGCGTCCAAACTTCAAGGCACAATAAACATTATAAAAAATCATTTTAATTTCTCCATGAGGCGTCCACCCTTGAGTACCACCTTTTAACACAACTTCAAGTCATTACATTAGGCCAAGGGGTCAATTTGGAAACATAACATTAATGACTTGAAATAAATCATTTTACCAAAATGTGCCTTAAAAATGTTGAAAACCAACTATACTCCAAACTGCTCTGCCCAAAATGGAAACTGAGCTGGCTGCTGATGCTACTTCCCAAGATGGCACTGCCAAAAATAGAACTTACTAAAAATAGTAAATTCTAAAAAGTTGCTCAACTCACTTTGCATGTTATATCATTGCGAAGCTCTTTGAAAACCCCACTTGACAAGCATCCGAAACTTTAACATCCAAGCCATCAAAAATGCTTCAGAGCCCCTATAAAATAGGAAACCCTAATTTAACATCTGACGAGCCTACGGGCTTCTGGAAATAGGCTATCAGTCACTGAAGGGCAAATAGCTAAAATGGGGACATTATAGTCCACCCTTCCCAAAATTGCTTGTCATGGACTCCCTTATAATGGACTCCCTGTTGTGTGCATGCCATAAATAATGCACTCAAGGACACTGGAAAATTGATTGGATCAAAATAGTTGTCAATGATGCTAGAGATGTGTAGATGTTTATCTGCAACCACCACACTTCACATGCACTCTTTAGGACCTCTCTAAGAAGGAATTCTTGAAACCTGTAGAGACTAGATATGCATCGTATTTTTCTCTTGGAGAGGATGCTTGAGTTGTAAGAGGCATTGCAACTAACGGTTATGATAATAGAATGGAATTGGTGGCTTGAGTCCAAGACAAAGCAAGGGAAGAGGGTGATGGTTGTGGTGAAGAGTGCTTTTTTTGGGGTGATGCAAAATATATTGTCTCCATCATTGCTCCAATCTTCAAAGTGTTTAGATATGGGAATGCCAATGCACTTAGCCTTGGAGAGGTGTATGAGTGCATTGATTGTATGCTTGACCAAATGAAGGTTGTCATGCGACAGAAGGACCCCACATTGCAATCCTACAAAGAACATATTTAGCCAATCATTCATGAGAGATGGGAGAAGTTCAACACTCCCTTGCACATGGGTGCCTATGCGTTGAACTTGAAGTGGTACATGCAAGGCTTGATATAATTATACCCATATAGGATGTTGAGGTGAAGGTAAGGTTCATGAAGGCCATCCAAAAGATGTATGATTCTATAGAGGCTAGCATCATTTGTATTGAGTGGACAAAATTTGCCACTCTTAGGGGTTATTTTGAGGAGGCCAAGTTGGATAGCGAAACTATGGCACATGAGCACCCAACTTTGTGGTGGACCATGTATGGGGTGACTTCTTTGACTACCTCTCTAGCGATTCATTTGCTATCTCATGTTTCTAATTCTTTTGTTGGTGAGAGGAACTAGTCTACTTATAGCTTCATTCACTCCATTAAGAGGAACATGCTTACCTCTAGGAGGGCAGACAAGCTTGTGGCTATACATAGTGCCTTGCGTCTCGTTTATTGCAAGATACTTATGTACAAGGAGAGCCCAACATCGTGATGTGATGTAGATCCAGAGGAGCTAACACATGTTGATGATGATGCTACATAGATAGGGCCAGTTGGTATTGGTTTGGAGGAGCTTGAGCATGTGGAGTCCAATAGTTCTAGTGATGGGGAATTTGGGGATGGTTAGTGTTATGCCCTTACTTCCATAGTGCATATGGTTATGAATAGTCAGCTTGTGGCTATCTTAACTCTTAATTAAGTCATATTATCATTAGTATATTGTTATTTAGTTGGTTGGGTCAGCCTAGGTCTTATATAGGTGTGTCTAAATTAGCCTAGGTGATATCCTAGGCATAAATAGGTATATATAGAAGGTTGTGAGTCTTATTTCATCATCAAGTTGTGAAGTGTGTTCTCATTAGAGATATTTGGAAGTTTTCCCCCTCGAAGTGGCTTGTTATTCTCAGTTATTATCAAGTATTTGCAGCATATTTCATATCATATTCTTCTATTGTGCAAGTTATTCCATAACAAGTGGTATCAGAGCTTGATCTTGGCACCGTAGAGGTAAGGTTTTTTCTCAATATTGTAGGCGATTTTGGGAAGAGCATATATTTTAGATTTTGGCGATTTTTTTTCCTAATTTTTAAAGGGTTTTTGAAGAACATATTAAAGAAGCTACAGTCCAGATTTCAGAAGAATTGGAACAAAATTAAGCGAATTATTGCAGAATTAGGGTTTCTACACAATTTTTTTGGAATCTGCATATCTTGCACATATTGTCGAATTGGAACCTGATTTTTATTGGGTTTTTGGAGACATACTAAAGGAGCTTACAGTAATAAATTTGAAGGAATTGGAGCAGAAATAAGCAAGTTATTGAAAAATTAAGGTTTTCACAAATATCACTCTCAAGGTTGCAAATCTACTTATTCCTTGGAGATCTTTCTAGGTGAGAGTTATTTTGGCCCTAGTAAGTTACAGTAAAAGTTTCAGAGAATTTAAGTTTCATTTGTGTGATTTATTTTAAAATTAAGAGGCCTCACTTCACTACATTTTGTTATTTTGAACATTTGTCATTGTAATCATCATTATGCAATTTTGAATATAATATAAATTTTGAATTCAACATTGTCATTGTAATCATCATTATGCAATTTTGAATATAATATAAATTTTGAATTCAACATTGTCATTGTTAATGTTCACTTCAAAGTTTAATTGTTTAATGCAATCATTGCAATGTGTTTACAACTTTAAAGTTTATTGTTTATTGGCTTGCCAAAGTTTCATTTGTAATTCTTATACTTATTCCTTATACATCTTTTTATACTTATTTTTCAAGTATTATTTTGCATCGCCCCCCCAACCATCCCTAAACTTAGGCCCTTGGTCCCCTCGTCCTCCAAACTCGTACCCCCATTCCCCTATTAGGAAATTTTGTGGAACCATGAAAATTATAGAAGAGAGGTGGAACAAAATGATGACTCAATGAGATCTTCTTGCCTCTGTGACGAGTCCATAATACTTTAGTGTTTAGATCCTTTTTGTGCCATTGAGGATCACCTCATGTAGAGATTTCGAAGTTGTTGAAGGTTACAACACAACATTTTGTTGACTTTTCTCCAATCTTGATTTGTTGATTTGGCCAAGAGTGAGTTCATTGATTCTATACACTCCAATGGTTAAGCTATTGAAGCTCTTAATAACAATTTCAAGAAGGATGCTCATAGTTGGTGGTACTTCCATGGCCAACAATTCCAATACCTATAACCTCTTGTGTTCAAAGTTTTATTGCAGGTTTTATAAATTTTAATATTTTAATCTTTCAAATGTTATTTATAATTTTTCTAACTTTTTAGATTTTATGACTTAAGTCTTTAACTCTGTTTCAATAGGTTGGTAGTTCATATGCATATGGGAGGAATTGAAGCACATATTCCTTCATCCACTTTGTGAAGTGCAATTGATTGCACTCAAAAAAGACAAGGACTTAAGTGTAGGTGCATGCCAACTTGCACCTCCTTTCATACAAACAAATAAATTGGCGACATGAGGAAGTTGGATATAAGCTAAAGCACATTGACTTGGATATTTTTGCTTTCCAACTTGCTACACTTGATGCTGAGGACAAGCTAGTGACATTGCTTGTGGTTCTTCTAATATACCAACACCTACATCATCTAATATTGATGGTCTTGATGATAATTTTGAAACCCATATGACACTAGAGCTTGGTCAGTGATGATTGATTGTTGACATTGCTATTTTTAATTTTAATAGATATCATCACATTTGAGTTTGACTATTTGACATCATAGTATTTTTAATTTTTATGGTGGTTTTGTTTATTATATGATGCAATTTGGTATGTTAAACTTGCTTAGTTTTGCAAATATGTATATATTTCCTTTTTTTATATGTTTTTGTATTGATGAGCCCAACCCCCAATTCTTATTTATTATCAATTTTGTGAACAAAGCCCTTGAATTTGAACTTGAATCAAAACTAGTACCAGCATTGGTAACCTAGGTTGAGGGAAAGCAATCACAATATATTAAGATTGTATAGCCCCTCATTGATACAGCTATTGCTAAGCTAATGTAGGGAGAGTCAATGCTCTATGGTCTATGTATTGGACATCTTGTGTTGCATTTGCAACTCCTCTATAACACTAGTTAGGATTGGATAATGCAATTGGCTTCTATGTCCTACATAACCAAGTGTCTAGTTTGAAACCAAGATGGTACATGACTGGAAGTAGATTTTTGTGCCCAATCCAAGTCTGTATATAGTTTAATTGTTTCATAGAAGGGTGCTCAAGTAGTTGCACTCATGAAGGGCACTTGTTGGGTCCCAAAACTACTACTCCACAATCCTAGAACTCTTCTTATCTTCAAGGCCATGGATTTGTCATCAAGAAGGTGAAACAACAACTCATCGACAAATTAAGGAGGACTAAAGGCTAATTGGCGAGAGTGGGTAGCATTGCTTGCACTTTGGGCTTAGCTAGACCTGGGAGGGTATTCCTAGAGGATTTCAAACCTATTAAAATGTGGCATGGTTGTAACAATCAACAATTATGCCCAATGTAGACTTGACTCATATATTTGTCACTAAGTCAGGACAAACTAGTTTCATAAAGCCTCTTATATAGCTAATAGAACACCTTGCACATGCACCTATAGATGACGACAATATTATAATCCTCAAAGATGATTTTGTTTAATATTTCATACAAAGTGGCAAGGTGCAAACATGCATGGCATGATTCTCTAAAGTTTTTAGCAGTTTGGGCTTGCTTGAAGTTGTTCCTTGGTTTGTATTTATGAATCACGAACATGCATTAATCCTAATTGACTCCTAATCTACAAGGACAAAGGGCCTATTTAAATAAGGAGTGTTTGGTCCTTAACCAATATGGATTGCTGCCCACTCCATTAGGCAATACAGTCATGAACAACAAAGAGGGAGGGAATACATCCAACAAAATATCAGTAGGACTATTGCATTTATGTACAAATCGAATATTACATCATATAGAATGAACATACATAATAATCTATCTAAGAATTGCAACAACCAGTATGCAACAAAGGAATGATCATTGCAAAGCATTTGTAATGCATTAGGTGTTGTCACACGTACATCAAACCCTCATTACATTCGCACTGGCAGATATGGTAAGAGGAATACATAACCGTGATTACAATATTTCCCCGAATCATTATAAATTGTTATGAAGACATACCATTACATGCAAATGTGCTTTACAAAACCCTTCCAACGTTTCATAGGAGGTATGCTAGCATTTTCAGCTCAAACCTTCAACATTTGATTGCAGACGAAAAAGTTGGCTTAATGATCAACCCAACAAAAGACCCTACCCAACATATATATATATAACACTCAAAAAATGCCTAGAAGCATTTTTGAAATTGGTGGTGGTTGGGGGAATTGAATGTAGTTCACTACTTTGAAATCTACAGTAGAGAAGAAACCCTGCCCAAAATGAGTGGCTTAGATTTCATAGGGACAATTTGGTCGCTGAGAAGCCAACTACATTTATGGTGTCTTATAAAAATAGACGAAGTGTACGAAAGTAGGTTGTGGCATTTAAATATTTTTGCTTTTTTCTTTCTGCGTTTTAAGCTTCATTACATTTTTTATCTTTTACTTGTCAGAGCATTTAGCCTTTTCTTGAACTTTGTTGGTGAATCAGCAAGTTCACACAGCAAGTTCACATGTGAACTTGCCAACACATTGAACAACATTTGGCCTTTTAGCGAGTTCGAGAACTTACGAACTCACCAACAACTTCTCTCTTCAACTTGTTAACACTTCGCAGAGTTTGAGAACTCACAAACTTGCCAACATTTAGAACTTGTTCCCTTCATGCCCTTTTCTTTCTTCCTTTTCACTTTCTCTTATGAGTTTTGATGAGGTGGCAAACCTTATTGGATTTTTCATGAGTTCGTAAACTCACCAACATCACAAACTTGGCTGGCCCTTTCTTGTTGGCATGAAATATTCCAAGCCAAATTTTTTTACTTTTTCAAATTGCAGATTACAAACCAATGCACCCGTTAAGGTTAGCAGCTAAACCAAAACGTGCTGAAGCAACTCTAACCAGAATGTACACCAGGATCCCGATGTGGGCAAGGTGTGAGCATTGGTCAGAGGATCTAAATCAAAATGCTTATGCAAGAACCCTAACCAAGAATGGCGCCGATGATGGCGAGCATATGGTCAGAGGATCCCTGAATCTAATGTACTGAAGCACACTCGACACCAAGTATGTGCTACTCACTCCAATACGGAAATGAGGCGACCATATGGCGGAGATAACAGAAATTACAATGCTTGAAAGAAATAACTATAATGCTGAAAGTACTCGACACCCAAAATGTGATTTCTAACCCAGAGTGGGTAAGGAGCTACCATAGGGCGGAGATAAAGAAATACAATTGCAATTACAAAATGTAAATATGAGCATTACAAAACATGATTAAGCAAGATGAAAGAACTGCTGTCAGTACTATTGTCAGCTTACAAAATGATAGAGAATTCGCTTGCCAAGAGCATAGGAATTTGAAAGATTAGCATTACATCATATAAGAACTCTCCGTGGCTTGATTAGAGATGCCAGTTCAATAAATCTCTCAATGATCAAATAATAATTCTGTTTTTCCACAAATCTGCACTTTTAAATTAAAAACCAGCAACCTAGGAATTCACTCATATGCTCATATCTCTCTCATTTCTCACCCAAATGATCTCAAATCTAATGCAATAGACCCTCAAAATGATGGCGCCTAACTTAGTAATAAGAAATGGCATCTAAAAATGGTTATTAATTAATGACACGGATCCCGAGGCACTCCAGAAAGTGCGCCCTACAAGGAATGACGGATTTGCTTTATAAAATCATACGCTTCATATTAAAATCTGCAAATATTCATGAAAGGTCGCTTCCAACAGAGAAAACCAATGAGACAATACCCAGAACGACTCTTTGTGTATTTTATGACTTATGATTAAAAACATCAATCTGCTACAATGAATGTGCAACTCCAGAAAACCACTAATATGCATAAAACTGATTTACATATCCTCACAAAGACTAAAAATGCAGAAATCTCACAATAAAACATTCAAACTACACTATCTCACCACTAGTCGCTATCTTTCAAGCGAGAAGCAATGCCCAAGCTAGGAGGCCTTCATTCCTCGAAGCAATCCCAAAGCCAATCCGGCAGCATAATATTCCTGTAGATAAAAGATGCCCAAATGATGATCAAAGTCTTCCTTTTATAATTTCTCGTTGACTTCTCGAAACCCTAAACTCCTCTTCAAGTCAAAAACCCTAATCTCTTGCAAAGATGGCGTCCATTTCCTTCAAGCTCAATATTGACTTTTTTAAATAAAATCAATACTTTAATAAATGCGTCCACTTTATAGCTTGATTTGACTTTGGGTAAAATATAAAATATAAAATAATCTTTAATGAAGGCACCACCCTCAAAAAGACCACTTTTCAAAACAACATAAAGTCAATAGACTAGGCCAAGGGGTCAACGTTAAAATATAACATTAAAACGTGACTTTTAATTAAATAGCTCAACTTATCTCTCCAATTGTGCCCCGAAGCCATAAATGAGCAAGCCAACTGATCAAATTGAAGTAGGAAGTCAACCATGCTGAACCCAACTGTAAAACTGCCAAAAATAGAATTTACTAAAAATAGTAAATTCCAGAAAATGCTCAGAATGCCGAAATGAACATACCACTGTGAAGCTCTCTGAAAACCCAGAAAGAATCCGCCATTGAATCCACCAACTCTGAGCAAAGACATCCTTAAAAATAGGAAACCCTAATTTTACCCTTCGAGTAACCTACGGGTCTCCGGAATAGGCCAATGGTCACTGGAAAGATCATGCTCGAGAAGGGGACATTACATGGCATTTTGACAAGTTGGTGAACTCACAAACTTACTGACATTCTCACTTTGTTTTTGATTAGATAAGCATGGTTAGGGCCCTGATCCTGGACATTCTCACTTTATTGATTTTTCAGGGAGTTTGAGAATCAGAAACTTCTTGACATTTTCAATAAAGGCACAAAGGGAAAACGTATACTTACAAAATTTGAATTTTGACAACTTGGGCGAATAATTAAAGTATAAGGGGGAAATCAACACAACACAGAGCCATTTTGAACATAGGGGCCCACTGAAAATTTCTTAGATCAGGTATAATTGATGGGCAAAATAGGGCAAGGGTAATGATTTATACGGATTTAGCAAATTTTGAGGCCTACAAAACTAGGCTTTGACACAACCCTTGGGGTGGATTAGAAACATCCAAATCATTTGGTGTAGGAATGTTGTTGGGAATTAGTGTTCACGTAGGTGTTTAGGTTAGCTATAAAGTTGTTGACAAACAACTTAATATTATTGTTAGAATATAATATTGTTAGTGGGGTTTGTTAGAATATTATAGGATAATATATATTATTAGTTGTACGAAAGATTATAGGTATGTGAGTTGTTAAAACAACTCATATTATTAGGGACTGGTTCCTATAATTTACGAGACTAAACTCCTATATAAGTGTTATGAATTTGAATAAAAAATAAGGAGCACGTATTATTCTATGTAAAATATTTTCAGCTTCATTTGTCTCTGATCAGATTTCCTATTATGGTATTAGAGCTGGACTGGGTGTAATTCCCTCACAGGAGTACCCAGGAACATGAGAGAGTTGTGAGTGTTCATCTATATAGATTATGATTAGTGTAGGAGGGTAGATAGCATAGGAGAGCGAGTACAATTTTATTGTTAAGAGAAAAATGGCTTTCTTAGCAGCGAGCAAGGTTGTAGGGGAAATTGTGTAGCTTTCATGCACCACTCAGACATAGTTGTAGCTGCACCATTGAAAGCGAGAAGACTAGGCGTTCACAGGCCATACGTGTTGGCAGTTGTCAGAATAATAAGAAATGGAGGAAGAGGTATCGCCATTGCTTGCATTCAAAGCTTCCACCTTAGTCCAATAGTTGTTAGTAGACTCGCTGCTCGACCGAGCACTTCCCATTTCTGAACGCTTTAGAGCTCTCTTCTCCCTTCGCAATCTGAAAGGTTCAATTCTGTGCTAGGCACTCATTGTTGCAACTATGGATCCTTTAAATTTGTTGGTACACAGGGCAGCATTTGAATTGGGGCAAATGCAAGATGCAGAGGCAGTTTTGACTCTCAAAGATCTTTTGCTAAATTACTCGATTCATCCTATTGTTCACCATGAGGTAGCAGAGGCCCTTGGCATTATAGGACTGGATGATTATGTACCCCTCTTGCATAATAGCTTAAAGTTAGATCCAACACAGGAAGTGCAAGAAACATGTGAATTGGCATTGAAACGCATTGAGAAAGCAAGCATAAAAATGGAACTAAAGAAATTAGCACAAAAAACAAGTACCCTTTCCTCTCTATTGATCCTGTAGTGCCTGCATCTTATGAGACTAGCATAGAGGAACTTATGAAAGTGCTTTTAGATGAAGAGAAAGGCATGTACACAATGCAATCGTGAAGAAGCTGAAGCTATTGATGCTATTGTTGCAACATTAGAAGCCTAAAGTGCACTACTTCGACATGAGGTAGCTTGTATTAGAACACTACAATCCTTATCAAAGCAAGGACTATATGAAGAGCCTGTTTGGAGGTCCATGGTTGAACTTGTACTTTTCAATCTCCAAAGCATAGATTTTAAATTGTATTATTTTTTAATGGGGTCTATTCTCATGAGTGAGTTAATTGTTGTGTCAAAAAAAAATAAAAACATTATTTCAATTGTAATTGGATGCACTCTCGCTTGTATATGCCATCCATTTTATAGGGGGATATTCTAAAATTGAGCTTCAAAGTCAAATTTGCTAATTAAGTATCAAACGTACGGGAGGATGGAGGTAGAGGAGGTTGGAGGATACTCAACGACCTCTCGTCAATTGCTAGTGATGGGGCCACAAAATTGCATTGGTGACAAAATTATTTGTGCCAAAATGATTAAAGCCAAGATTGGTTTCCAAGTGGCAGTGTGTAATGTCCCCATTTTTAGCCCTACACTTTCCAGTGATTGATAGCCTATTCCCTGTGTGGTTGGCTAGTCAGAGGCAAAATTAGGGTTTCCGGCTGCTTGATGGTCTCTTTTGAAGATTCAGGGGTTTGCTTGTTGGAGTTTGGCTGTTTGGATTCTGGATTCCTTCGGGGTTTTCAGAGAGCTTCAGTTCAGCTGGCTTCTCTCTGCAGTCAGCTCAGTTGGTATGATTGATTTTGTCCTTTGATGCATTCTTTGGAGAGATAAGTATTTTAATAAGAAATAATGTTATATTTTGATGTTATGACCCCCTTGGCCTAGTGAAACAACTTTAAGTTGTTTTAAAAGGGGGACTTTGATGGGTGACGCCTCATTTGGAGGTGAATTTTAATATTCCAAAGGTTGAAAATAGAAGTGGCAAAAAGGGATGCCAACCTTTATGAAAGTTAAATTTTAATTGATTTACTCAATCAAGGGAAAAAGGTACGCCATCTTGAAGGAAGACTTGGTCAAGTCAAAACCCTAAAAACATCTTGTGGAGTGGGTGTACCTTCTGGAAGCATCTGGAGGTGTCTTCTCAAAATTATAAAAGGGAGCCTTGGGTCTTCATTTGATCATCTGATGTTTATTGCAAAGTTATGTTGCCGGAACGGTTAGTGGATTGCTTCGAGGAAAGCATACCTCCTAGCGTGGCACAACTTCTTGCTTGAAATATAGCAACTAGTTGTGATATTAGTTTGTAGTTGGTTTTCTATCTCTTAGAGTGCATTTCTTGCATTTTGTAGTTGTTATTCAAGCATATAGTCATATTAAGGAGTTGTTGGAGTTGTACTGCAGGAAGTGGTTTTCATTCATATCACAATATATAAAATAAGCATTGTTCTAGGTGTTTGTCTAATCTTTTTCCCTACTTGTGGCGACCATTCTTGCAAGTTTGTGGATTTTTTGATGTAGGTTTGGATTTTTCAAAGCAAAATCGCCCTTGCTTGCAGGCCATGCCATTTGCCAAAGCTTTGGTTTTCGTGCAAAAGTAAATAAAGGTTATTTGGGAAGGTTTCAGTGTCTTAACTTGGGCGCCATCATCCTTAGAGCATTTTGCATTTGATATCTCGTCATTTGAGTGAGTTATGAGTTAGATATATGCATTTAGGTGAGTTCTGCAGTTGCTGGTTACTTCATTTTAGTTGCAGGTCTGTCATATCAGATTTAGGAAATTCTTCCATTGGGCTGGGATTGAGTGTCTGAAGTCATATTGAACAATCTGGAGAAGTCTAAATAATTGCAGCTTGATTATCTCACAATACAGTGTGCTTGCAGGAGAAAGTCTTCATTGTAAAGCTGTCAGTAGTACTGAACAGCTAGCATTTACATTTTGCAAGTTTTCTAAAGTATTCCCCCTATTAGTGGAAGAGGATGGCTGTGCCGCCTATTTACTTTGCTTAAGCATTCTCATCCCCACGATCATGGAAGAGACTGGCCTTGCTCAGGTCTGCATTGTATTTACTTTTCTGTTGCTCCGCCATATGATAGCACCTTTCCATCTTGGTTAGGAGTGCACATGCTTGGCGTTGGGCTTTCTTTCCAGTACTTCATTTCCTGTTATTAATTCTCCGCCATATGGTAGCTACTTACCCACCTTGGGTTAGAAAGCACATTCTTGGCATTGAGACTTTCCTTCAATTGCTGGTTTTGATTTGGGCTGACCTTTAACGAGTGCTTGTTGCATTGTAATTGCTATCTTAAAATTGAAAAAATTGGGTAAGAATTGAGTTGGCTCATTACACAGTGGCAACCGTCTCATATCATATATGATTAGAGTGGCAATGATCTACAATGGTGGCTGCATACGCGACAACAAGGACTTGGTTCACAAGCTATGTAAGTTGTGGTTGGATGTGTATGTCCCCAATCACATTTCTTGGTTGTTAGTGAATGGACGTGTTTATCTCCATTCATGAGGTAGCGAAGTGATTGGAAGTGTTTGTTCCCAGTCACACGAGTTGGTGATTATGATTGGATGTGTTTGTCCCCAATCATAATTGTTGTGAGTAGATGTGTGTGTCCCCGTTCATGACTTTGATGTTGGATAGATGTATTTGTCCCTGTCCAAACTTGATGTAAGACCTTGGATAGATGTGTTAGTCCCTATCCTTGGTTCCATGGTTAGATGTGTTTGTCCCTATCCTTGGATGAAAGTACACTAAGCGTAGTGAGGCTAGTTCCACTATTGTTTGACATGAGTATATGTGTATGTCCCTACTCTTACCTTGTATTTTTGGTGAGCTACTGAAAGTGGTCATCAAGTATTGTGATGTACTTTCTCCCCATGTTCACACTAAGGGGGTGTTGGGAATTAGTGTTCACATAGGTGTTTAGGTTAGCTATAAAGTTGTTGACAAAAAACTTAATATTATTGTTAGCGGGGTTTGTTAGAATATTATAGAATAATATATATTATTAGTTGTACGAAATATTATAGGTATGTGAGTTGTTAAAAAAACTCATTATTAGGGAGTGGTTCCTATAATTTAGGAGACTAAACTCCTATATAAGTGTGATGCATTTGAATAAAAAATAAGGAGCATGTATTATTCTGTGTAAAATATTTGCAGCTTCATTTGTCTTTGATCAAATTTCCTATTAAATGTTTGGGACATTAACCACTTGATGATAAGCAATCTGAATGGTACCATGTTCTGTGGTGTTTTTGGGACAGGGATGGTAGGGGCATTTTGAGGGTGGTAGGTGGTAGTCTGCGAGGCCATTTTTTGGGAATAGCAGTATATATTGCTGCCCCCAAAATGCATCCCACTATCTCTTGCCATCCTTGTCCTGGAAATGTTGTGGAACATAGTGCTATTTAGATTGCTCATCATTAAGTTGTTCACACACACGCTTACATGGGAATATAAGTATATATTGCTGCCCCCAAAATGCATCCCACTATCTCATGCCATCCTTGTCCTGGAAATGCTGTGGAACATAGTGCTATTCAGATTGCTCATCATTAAGTTGTTCACACACACACTTACATGGAAATTCAAAATTTTACTAGTTTTAGCTATACATAACATCAAGATTCAATTTTAGACATTCACATAATGCATCGAATTCAATACTCAATGTTTGTAGATTCTTGTATAGCAGCAATAAAAATAATAATATTTAATTGTTTTCATTATTACAAAAGGCCCCAAGGCTAGAAAATGACAAAACATTCAACAGTAGGAATGGCAGTAAGATTATAGATAAAATTATACAATTGTTAAAAAACTAGAAGTCTTACAATAACGCTTCATCTTCTTTCCTTCTTCATCATAGTTGCTAGTACAAAATGCATTTTGGTTTTTGGTAATTGTGTGTTGCAAATGGATGTGAGGGTTAGATATAGGTTGGGTTGGGGGGGTATTGGGGAATCTTTTGAGACTTTCATACCTTTTTTTCCTTTAAAGAAAAATTCTATTTTTTTTAAATGCAAAAAAAGGGGATGTTTGGGTACCCCTAGGACAATCAAGGGAATTTTGAGGATGGTCAGAGGTCCTCGAGACGTAGTATTTCATCAAGAGGTGTTTTAGGGACATATACCCAAAAGTTGAAATGGGGAGCGTCCCTTTTTGTCTGTCTCAGGCACACCATAGTTGACGGGGACACCATGGGGGAGGGTACAGGGAGATGGGGTCTTATGCAGGGGATGTCCCTGTGTAACACTGTAATACTACCTTGGTTGTCACAGTAGAGTACAACTTATCACTCCTTTTGAAGATTAAGCTTTTCCAATAGCTCTTGTATCCATGCTAGCTTTTGTGTAGCATTCCTTGCTCCTCTATATCCAATCAACATAGTGGATGATGCAGTTGCCTTGTACTTCTTAACAACTGAGTATTTATATCTGATCCAAGATTACACACAACTTGAAGAAGATAGTTGCTGGAGCTGTTCAAAATGGGCTTAGGTGTTGTTCAATTGAACTTTATTGTTGAGGACTGTTTGGGGCCATGATTTTAAATTGACATGAATTTTAATTTGCACATGAATCTGTACACGGCAGAACATTGAGTATTGGTACATGGACTCCACCATTCCTTGCTGCTATTTCTAGAATTTGGGTGCTGAAGCCACATGTTCTGAAATCTTAAATTATTTTTTCTTGACCCGTTGGATTCAGTGATATGTAGGTAAACGGCGTGGTAGTCTGACAATGTGGTATCAGAGATTCTTTTTGTGATCTGTCTTGGGTGCAAGGTCCAAGCTCAGGACAGCAAATAGAGATCAAGTTTTTCAGCTACATATTGCGGACCTTTCCTTCTGTCGCACTGTTGAAAGTTTCCATTCAGAAAATCAGTGTCTTTGACGTTAATCTGGGGAGTGGTTCATACCGATGATCCCTGTGTTTCTCAGTAACTAATTTAATTAGATTGGAATCCCCATCCATTATTTTGTGTGCTTTTACCAATTTTACAATCAGGTCCATTCATCTGTTATTATCAGTGTTGCCAGGAGACTGGTATGCTAGACACATGCTTGGAGATATCAAGAATAAAAGAATGAAAAAAAACCATTTCATCTTGTTGAACTTTGACACCCATTCAAAATTTCAAAATTTATTGTACTCTGTTACTATCAGTGTTGCCAGGAGACTGGTGTTGGCACTGGTACAGGAGACATGTACTTGGAGATGCCAAAAAAAAGAAAAGATAAAAATCATTTTCTCTTGTTGAACTTGACATCTATTCGAAATTTCCAAAGTTATTATTTATAATTATATTTAAAAAAAATGTGAAATATATAATTATAAATAATAAAAATTGATATTGTGAGTAGATTAGGTTTTTTGATATTTCTTTGACAGTCAATTCGTGACATAATGGCTTAACTCATAAACAATTAAAGTTCAAAACATTAAACAGCTTCACCAGGCCAACAAGGTCATGGTTTCACAGCTGCAGAAGCTGTCAGACCTTAAGCAGTCCTACATAACTGTCAATGGATTAAGCTACACAGCCTCTGATGGAAAATTTTGTAGACATGGATGATCGGGAAAGTATTGTCACAACCTACAATAGTTTTGTGACAAAACTAAAAACATAGGTGAGTTATAACAATGCAGAGATACAATTTCTTAAGCACAATGTGAAACAAGCGACTGAAAACAAGGAGAAATTGGAAAGGCGCTTGAAAACAACAGAGCAATAAAGATAATAACCATGATGGTCTGTTTCACAGGCAGATCTTCCACAGCTGAACTATCTCAGTTGACATTTAATGAAGTCCTTGAAGATGGTAAGAACTATACCAAAGTTTTAATATTGCAGATGAAGAGTGCAGTGGGACCTGGATGCAGCTGCCACTGCCATTGTGCCAGCTATCACAATCAGAAAACCAAATCAATTGGGACTTCTTCTATCTCATAACCAGTTTCTGGTACAGTAGACGTGTCCCAGGGGTTGGGAAACTTGTTTCCTTGCAAGCCTGGTTATTACGTGTTTGGTTTCTTCTTGTGTATAGTATGGAAGGATTTAGATAGTGAGAACCAGGAAACAAGATTCATCTCTAGAGATTTTATGTCAATAGTAATGCTTAAAAACATGGCTTTGGGAATTCAAATTCAAACATATATATTTTTGCTTGGACTCCATATGTTGTACCCCAAATTAAAATTTTTGCTACACTTAAGCATTTTGAAGAAATGAGTAAAAGTCTTGTCAAAACTGTCAAAAAAGTCAAAATTGGGGTTTGCATGTCTTGCATGAGGGGCAAAAACTTGAAATTTTCAAAATCTGACGATCTGGGTCTACTCAGAGCGACCAAGTCTACAAAACCCAGATCTCAGTTTTTCAACCCTACTTCTTAGGAAAATTGTTATTTTTAGAAACTTTTTAAAAATAGAAACTTTTTCTGGGTTTCTTTTGAAACGGATGCTGGCAAAATTTTCTAAAACTAGAAAATTTCTAAAAAATAGAAAGTTTGGCTTCTAGGGTTCAAACTGATTTGATTGGTTGAAAATACTTCCTCATCTGGCTGGTGCAGTCAGAATCACAAAACGATCAGTCTTACCCTAGTGGGTCTATTCTGCTTTTTCAATTTCAGAAAGCATTTCGGGAGCTCCGAAGCCATTAATGGAGGTCAGTCAGCTGCCAAGTGTCAGATTCAAACATTAAAACGATGGATGTGCACACAGATCGAAGAATGGAGAAAGGAAGCTGTGAAAGTTAAAAAAATGCAAATTTTTGATAACACTGGAGACTCCAGGTGCCCTAGCTCAATCTAGGTGCCTCAGTTTAGTCTAGGCGCCCAAACACTCATGCCTTAGAAAATTTTTCATCTCCAACGAGCAAGGCAAAGGCAAGCACACCAAACGAAGGAGGAGGTCGAAATTTGCAGAATAAAAACTAACTCTGACAACCATGGGCGCCCCAGGAGGAGATAGGCGCCCAACTTTTTAGGGCATCAAATGGTGAAATTAAGGTTTTTGCTCCCAGGCAATGTTGCTCAGATTCTTCTTAGCTCCGCAGTGAGTCCGGCAACACAGCCATTAGATCAACCGATCATCCGGAATTCGAGATCAAACAGGGAGGTCTCAACCAAGTGGCAGAATGCAAACCATGAAATATCAAAAAATATTCAAGTCTGGGAACTCGGGGCGCCCTAGGTGGTTAGGGGCACCCAGCCTTTTGGAGGACCTAATCCAACAATTAGTGTTTGCAAATGTGCTCAATCTCTTCAGGATTCTGCCAGCTTCGCAGTGGATGTCTTCGTCAGATCATCAAACTTGTTAATCACCAGCAAATCCAGATCAAGTTGAAGGTATAACATGAAGGTTCAAGTTTGAAAGATGAAAATCAAGCAAAAAAGGCTGTCTAGTGATGGTGCGCACCCCAAAAGGAGATAGTGCCCAAGCTTTTGAGGGCCTTAATGGATGAATTTGTAGTCGACACCTCTAGCATGATTTCCTCAGATTTGAAGCAGCTCTCCAACACAATCATCAACATGTTCTTCGGAGTTGGCAGTCATCAGATATCGAAGGCGGAACAGAGGGATAAACAAGAGTAAAATGACAGAAGTCGAGCAAAGGTGAAAATCTCAGAATAAATTTTAACACTGGAGGAGTTGGGCGCCCCAGCTAGCCAGGGGTGCCCAAGCTAGCCAGGGGCGCCCAAGCTTTTGAGGCCTCAAATCAACTTTTCTGAGGATGTAGCTTCCAAGAGACCCCCCATAGAATCAATCAGGCTATCGAACAAATCCAACGGTCAGCCGATCGGATTAATCTAGCTCCCAGAATCAAGAATTCATCAAAAGATCAAAGGGAAACAAGCAAAACTTGAAGAATGGAAAAATGACTTAACACTGGTAATGGTGGGCGCCCCAGAAGGAGATAGGTGCCCATGATTTTGAAGGTCAAAACGAAGTTTTTAGCCAAAGTTGCGTCCAGGACAATCTCGCTAGATTCAATCAAGCTCTGCGATGAAACATTCAGCTCGTTCGTCGGATCAATCTTGAAGCCATAAATCAAATCCAAACTGGGGTTAAAAATCAAGAAAAAGTTGAAATTTTTAGGAAAATGGCTAAGTCTGAAGAAGATAAGTGCCTCTAGCCAAGAAGGGCGCCCAAGGAGCCATGCCTTAGCCAAATTTTTCAAAATTTCAAAATTTCATGGAGAAGAAAAATCATCCAAATTCAATGCACAAGCTCAGACTAGGGTTTGAATGGTTTAAAGCAAAATAAAGTAGATTTTCTCGAGTCTAAAACTTATTTAAGATGCCTTTGCCATTCATTTCTTCATAATTTTTGTAGGTGGCGTCCAAGGGAGAGAAGAGCAAACATAAAAGTTTTTCTTTTTTAGGATTCAAGAGCCAAAGCTTGCTGATTTTTCAAAGTTCATAAAATTCAGACCAACAAACAAAGGAGCTCGCTTTTTCATCCAGAACATCAATTCTTTGAAGGAGGTCAAGGTTTTCAATTTTCAGTGATCTGGGTCATCTCAACTCATGATTCTGAACAATTTTTGAAGAAATTTTTCAAGTTACAGCAGCTGCTTTTTTCATGCATGTTCAAGAAATCATCAAAATTTTATCTGGCTCCTTCTAAAGATACTTCTGAACAAAACCCAGATCACAGTTTTTTTGAGGAAAATTTCAGATTCTAGGGTTTGCTACTTTTTCAATCAGCCGTTAGTATTTTCAACATTTGATCAACTGGGTTCGTCTCAAATGTGCTTCTGAATAAAACCCAGGTGCCAGCTTTTTTCAAGAAAATCTGAAGAAATTATGGTTTACTGCTTTTTTAGTCTACACTCAAAATTTTCAAAAATAGGCGATCTAGGTCTTCTTGTAACGAAATTCTGAACAAAACCCATATCTTAGAAAGTTTTTGAAAAAATTTGTCCGTTTGAAGAAGAAAAACCAGCAAGCTAAATTTAGAAAGTTGTGCAAAACTTGTCTGAATATAGGCGAGTTTACAGTCAATCTTCAAGGTTTTAAAAATGGAGTACACTCCCCTTGAGTTCAAGACCAAATCAACACTATATCATGACTTCATCAAAACAGCTGAGATTGACTTGCACCATATCAAACCAATATTCAACTTGCGAGCATTGGAAGATGCAGGCAATGTTGTAGTCAGGCACCTTAGTCACTCTGGAATACTTGCAGTAGCATCCATTCCTATTTCAGTGCAGAGTCTGGAGTTTGTAATTGCTTGCATCAAGCATTACAATCCGGCGACTCGGGAGATTTAGTGGGTAGATGGTAGAGTGATTTGCAGTTTGAACCCAGACATGATTGAAAAATGCTTCTCAATTCCGCCTTGGCCTGAAAGTGTAACTATCTCCAAGGAAGAATGTGAAAGAATATGGGACATGCATAAGGAGAAATACAGGAAGAAGATTGCACAAAAGTGGATGAAAGAAAAACATAAGACTTTGCCAAAGAACGTCAAGTGATGGGAATTCAAAGATGAAATTGCTATAATCATCACCCTGCTCAACCGGATCATTGGTCAAGAGGATGCTACAAAGTTCCAACCCTGGATGTTCTATGTTATACCTCATATCATGAAGAAGACAAAATTCTATGACTGGTCTACCTTAATCAGTGATAGCCTCCATCAACAAATAACTGAATACTTCCAAATTCATGAGTTCCACATGGTCTCCTACCTTGTCTACCTAGTGGCCTTCCAAGGTCAATTCAGAGGGTTGAGTATTGACGGGTCTCTGAATGTACAACACGTCTACAATTACTATCCTTAGTTGGAGTTCACGAAGTTGTCACACCATTACAAAAGGGTAAACGAGGCTTTCTTGATGTATACAGTGCGAGACTTGGATAATGAGTTGCACGTACGTATTTCATCAACTGCTAGGGCAGCAATGGCGGAGTGGGCAGATTGGTTTATTCAGTTTCCTACCTTCACCTACATCAGAGTCTATGACTTCTCTAGTGCTCCTCATGTTGCCGAGGTACCCATCAGATGAAGTTGTTTTCATGGAATTCCTAAGGCAAGTATATGAAGTCCACACTGTTTTGCGGAGTAGAAAGAAGCCTGCCTTCAGTTTTCCATTTGGGTTGGGAATTTACACATGCAAATCAGCAACAAATGCCAAGTCCGTGGGTGATGAGTTGGCTAAACTTGGTCTCAAGCCATACAGCGAGAGATGATCATATGAGCTGTTGATGCGTGTTTTATGATGCAACAAACATTCTAGAATAAAGTGTCAAAGACGCTCTATCCCCTCTTGAAAAACTACCTTGTTAGCTAAGACTGGAAGAAAGATCATACGACAATTCCAATGTTTCAGTTAGGTGTGGATGAGTTCTGTGGTTTGATGTGATTTGCTGGTAACACAAAGGGACTTACGCTAGGCTTGTTCAATTCACAATGAAGGTTTAGACAATGAAGCTCTATTGTTTGGGTCATGGATCAAACAAATTGAAAAAGGAGATAAGGTTTCAGAAGTTCTAATCTACTTCCTAAGAATTCAAGAGACGGTATCGACTTGGTGAAACGAATAACCATGCTTTGCTTCGCCACGCTCAACGACAACTACACAAAGGGGGTGCAATCTTCAAGGGAATGTGCTTATTATTTTCACGTCATGAATAACTACCATCAAATTGAACAATATTTATCCAGACAGAAGTTAAGCATCCACAAAATAAGCTTAGGCTAACTTTACGCATTGAATGAAAATCATTCATTCAAAGAAAGTATGAGCAAAAGTTTCGCCACAAATCAATACTTATCAAATCTTGCATTCTTCTAACATACATGAAAAGAAATCTAAACTACGATGAGGGATAAGAACCATGCCAACTCCAAAATAAGAGAAGCAATCACCATCAAAACAATGCATGCATTACTTATTACTTTGGCAGTCATACAACAATTGCTTATCTCAACATGTTTTGCAACATGCTCCCATGCTTTACAAATGAGGGGGTGAGCTCAATTTATAGGCTCCCCGATTACAATTCAATGGCCAAGATTGATTTAGGATCAACGACCGAGATTACAAAATAAAACCCTAATTAGGGTTTGCTACCCCTCGACCAATGAGAAAATTACATTCGAAGACACTTGTCCTTTTTACTAAATATGAACCAACAAATAAAATAGAAAGTTGTTGCATGTTGATTTGGAATGATTTGATTGGTTGGAAGATGACAAGGCGCCACCTCAACGTGCTGGATGCCTTCCTTGGTCACTCTGGTCTTGTTCCTTAGAATGTTTTCCTTGCGGATGACTCTATCGTTTGTGCTTTGATCTTGGATGACTTTGGCTTCTTCTTCTCACCTTGCCTTGGAAGTCTTGCCTTGGAGCAAGTGTTTAGACTTGAAGTTATTAAGTCTTTCTTCCCGGATTGCTTTGGAATTCCTTCCTGAATTATCCAATTTGTGTCAAGAAATTGTTTAAGTATGAAAATTTGTTTGGAACACTCTTCTTGTCATCATCTGATTCTGATTGGAAGCTTGTCTTTAATTCTTTAGGAGATGAAATCCTTCAAGAAGTTGCCCGGATTGCTTCAATAGGTCTGGGATTGTAGATGAAACCCCCCCGAAGATGTCCGGATATTCTTTCAAGTGCCTTGAATAATGGAAGAAATTGGAACCTTCCCTGTGAAGAATTTCCATACGCAGCCAAATTTTGGCTACTTTGTAATACCTTCAAGATTTTGGCCATTTCTGTGCTCAAATAAACTTCGCCGGTAGATTTGTCTTCAATTTTGAATTTGGCTTGTGTAAGTTGGATGTACTTGACGGTGTGCCTGCCGTTGTCTTCATGATGCCAAATTCTTGGCAGACTTTCTGTTGGTCTTGCAATGTGCAAGGGTGGACTCCCCAAGTTTTCTTTCATCTTCCTTCAAGTCGGACTTTACACTTTCTTTGCCATTTTCCTCTTTGAAGATTCGCCTTGTGTAGTCATCTACCTGTAGCAAAATAAAACAAATTTATTTTAGATTTTCTCTCTCCTAAAGATAACTTTTCAAGATAAGCTTTGAAAGATTTAAATTTCATTTTCAAGCTTTTAATTTTCTTTCCGTCCAATTTCATTTGGCCATTTGGCCGTAATTTTCTCTTGGCAAAATGTTTGACTTAGAAAAAATATTTCTCCAAGTATGGTGAATTTTCTTTAGTCCAAGCATATTTTAAATATTTTGCAACGTCCATACTTAGGCAAAAATTTTAATTTTGTTCTTCCTTCTTAACATGGTGGACTTCATCTACCTTCAAGCCATTCTTTTCTTTCAAGGCAAATTTTTATTTGTCTTAAGCCATTCGATTTTTTCTTGGCTATGCCTTAGCCACTCAATCTTTTCTTATGGCGGACTTTGCTTGTGTTCATGCCATCAAATCTTAATCTAGGCGGACTTGGCTTGATTCTTTTCCACTTTCTTTGGAGCGGACTTCATCAATTTCTTAGCCACTTCAATCTTTTCCCAGGGGCGGACTTCACTTCTTCTCAAGCCACTTTCATTATGTCCAAGGGTGGACTTGCTTCATGTTCTTGCCAAGGGCGGACTTGGCTAAAGTTTATGCCATCTTATACTTTGGCTAAGGGCGGACTTGACTAATATCCTTGCCACATCTTCTTTTGCTTATGGCGGACTGCACCATCTTTCATGCCACTTATGGGTGGACTTGGTACCTTCCCTTGCCATTTCATCTTTTGTCCAAGGCGGACTTCATCAAGTGTTGAACCATTCTTCCATGTGGCTGGGTGGACTTCACCCATTTCCTTGCCACTTTCATTGCTTGGCCAAAGCGAACTTCCTTCCATTCCTTGCCATTGGAGGGCGGACTTGCCATGACTTCAGGCCATTCCATTTGTTCAAGGCTGGGCGGACTTCACCCCATGGCTTGCCATTCCAATGCGGACTTGGCTTACCCTCTTGCCATTACCTTCTAAGTGGCTGGGCGGAGTTTGCCAAAGCTTTTGCCATTAGTGCAGGTCGAACTTCATCTTCAGCCATTTGTCTTTGCCTTTATTTCAGCTTGCTGGTTATGAATCTTGGCCATGCTTCTATGAACTCTTGCCATGAATTGCAGTCATACCTGGGCCATTTTGCCATGAATTTCTCAGATTTTTCAGTCTCCTCCATGAATTCTTTCAGATTTCTTCATGGTTTTCCAGATTTTTTCACCATTCTCTTCAATTTGTTGACTGATTTTTCATTTTATTCACCATTTTTCTGTGATTTTTTCCAGAATTTTAACAGTTTTCAGAAGTTTCTCATGAATTCATAAAATTTTCAAGTTGATTTTCTGAGAGTTCTGTTGAGTTTTTCGAACTTCTGAGTGGATTTTCAAAATCCAGACCCCTTCCCAATATAGAAACTTTCTAAAAGTAGACCCTAAAAAATAGGGATCTCAGAATTGCTTAAAAGTGCCAAAAGTAGGTCCTAAAAAATAGGGGGCCAGAGTGAAAACCCTAAAAAGTAGGAGGTGTCAGATTTGACCGAAATGACAGTTGATCTTCGTCTCTCGGGTCCTCTAAGTACTCTGGTGATGTTTGGATGATGATTTAGGCTCAAATTCTTTCACTTGACTCGGGCGACTCTTAGAACTCAAACTCCTCATTGTAAAAAGACTGGTGATAAGTAGTTGCGATGCCAAGGCAAAACCAAAAAGCAAAAAAAAAAAAACGAAGGGTCCCCATTTGCAATGGGGCGATGTATGAAAAGGTCACAACATGACCCTCATGGTGTCTTCGCATCCCGGCTTGAGAAGAACTATGCTCGTGCTCGCACTTGAAGATTTTTGGGCCAATTGCAGAGACGAGTTTGAGGTACAGAGGCGCAGTTACAATAGACTTACTCTCCATCAAATGAAAGATTGCTTGTCAGAGGATATCGAGGGACTTTCAGATGATGATGGAGATGTACTTCTCCCAACGTACACTCGAAAACAAATTGAGTAATAGCCTCTTCCACAGGTCAACTGGGCCAACAAAGAAAACATCTCGGTGGAAGAAAGGACACGCCAAGTCATTGAGTACATCAAGACTTTCTTGGTCCTCAAGAGGAAGAAATCCATTCCAGTAGCAGAGCCGCCAAGAATACAGTCATCACTTCCTTCTTCAAGAGCACAACCAAAGATGAAGGGTGTAAGTCAATTTCAAGAAGGTGTGAAGGGCAGCAGATCAACGAAGAACGTAAGAAGGTTGGACTTCTCAAATATAGTCATACAGGAACAACCAACAGTTGAAGTAGAAGCTCCTCCAAAAGAAAGATGTGCCTTTAACACATGATTCTCCACCATTGCCAAGGTCTTCACCAATTCACATTGATCTAGAAGATGAAGAAGATGAAGGAGTTGCAGCTGAACCTCCCAGGGAAGTTAGTAGAGATACCACATCTTGGCTTGAGAGCTCCCTGGGAAGGAAGAGAAGAAGACCACCATATCAGCTGAATTTTGATGACCTTGACAACGTTTATCAGAAAGCACCTAAAAAGAAAGCAAAGAAACAAGTTCATTTTGAGAGAAATCTTGATGGTGAGATGATCATGGAGACTGCTACACCTCCTAAAGATAGAAACAGAGATGAAGTGAATGTAGATGATTTCATAATTGTTAAGGTCGATCTTGGCAAGAACACTAGACATGCAGATGTTAGTTTGTTCAAAGTTGCATTTGAAACTCTTCAAGAAAGAGTGTTCAAAGATGGGGAAGATAAGGCATCCCTCAAGGCTAAAATCAGGCAACTCAGGCTATACATTTCTAATCTTGTTCATGGCACTTCACAGGCTACTCAGTTGCTGCCCCAGGTTCTAGAGACTGTGATGAGCCTTGCTAGCTCACTGCTCAAACCCCTGTCTTTTTCTTAAGTCTATTTGTGTTTTTTAGTTTTTTAGAGAAATTTTGTAGACAAAAGAGAAGGTGCACATCATATAAAAGCTCATAGAATGAAAACTTGAGCAAATCTAATCAAACTGAAATTGTAGAAGGTGTTTAATAGCACCAACAATGGATTTAAAACATATAAACATACCCGTAAGCCTCCAGATTTTTTAAATAAGAAAAGAAGCCAGTTTGCCAGTCTATACATGAAAATCTGGCAATATTCAGAATAGGATGATACAAAGTCTGAATCCAGCTGGGAAATTGGGGCAAATGAAAGGTAGATGCCAAGTGTTGATGAAGGTGAAGAGAAACCCTCAAGAAGGAAGGCATTTCTCCATGTAGTTGGTACGCCCTAGCTCAAACAGCCACGCCTTTCAAGCAAAAGAAGCCCAAAAACATCTCAGATGGTACGGCCATGAAGCTATGATGCCTGCCATGAAGAAAGGAAGAACACCATCCACTCAAACCCGCTATTTCTGAAGAAGAACACTTACAAAATTCTGTTAAAGCACTGCAGAACTTCTGAATGAAGCTCTCTCAATTTGCACCAATTCAACTGATCTCTAACAGTCTCACAAGTGCTCACACTGAAGAGATTTCGTTCTCCAATGGTGGATTGCTGCAAACCTGATCACAGGATGAAAGCAAAGGGAAAACCTCCAAGGCAAAGTTGAAATATTCAAAATAGATGAGTTTTTCATTGCCCTCAACCCTTATATAGCAAAGGAGGTGAAAACTCAAGGAGGCCATACATTTTAGGGTTTTAGATCATTTAAATTTTTGGAAATAAACTCAAGTTACTTTCCATAGTTCTAACTTTGATTTTTGGCGCCTCCTTTAAGTGATTAAATGAAATACTTTAAAACACTCACTTTAGACTTATTTAAGTGATATAAAAATTATAAAATCAATTTGACTTTATAAAAAGACTTTAAGTTAAAATATAACTTAAATCACTTAAGTAAGCCTATCTCCCTCAATTCTCCACACAATTCAGTGCCGTCAGAAGCAAACAAACTCCTGTATTGCCAAGGCCTGCAATGAGCCAATCCATGTTCTCAAAGAATGAAATCGACCGAACTCTCCAGAAGGTACCGCTGACCCTCTAACCAATCCAGTTAGCCCACAAGGGTCCAAGAAAAGGGCTAACACACTGCATCAGGTGACAGACTAGAGTGGGGACATCGCAGAGACACCAATTGATCATCAACAACTGAGGCAGTTGGTAATATGTGGGAAGCAAACACAAGAATGGATCGAAGGATTCATCATTAGAGGAAAAGAAATCTTGGCACAGATGTTTCAGCTAAGGGACAATGCTCATAACTTATGTCAAGGGATTCGAGGATTTGAACAATCAATGGTAGAGGTGAAATCTAGGCACGAAATCATCATTGCAGATTTGGATACAGCTTATGGCTCAATGGTTTCAAGAGAACACAAGAAGCAAATCCTTGCATGGAAAGAACATCACATCTTCAAGATGAGAACCTATGAGAGGATATTTGAGGAGTTTATTGCATACAGACAAAGGGTGGTTGAAGCTTTTCTGTTCATAAGTGAGTTTTTTGCAAAGATTCCTTCTCGGTGTTGTCATGATGATGGTTCCTACGTTGGACTTGACAAAGTGCAAGCCCAGTTTCAGAGTGTTGTCTGTGGCAGTGATGGCAACGATCAAGTTGGTGGAAGGATGAGTCACATTTCCATGATGTCATCAAAGTTCGAGAAAGCGGCCAATGAGGTTGAAGATTTTCTGAGATTGATTGTAGATGGCGAAGAAATTCTAGAAAAGCGAAACTTTGCTATAGATAGTATTGATGAACCTGACAGAGACACAGTTTCCAGCTTTTTGGCGGATGTGATCGAGATTTAAAGCAACAATTTTCTAGAAGCTTTCTTTCCGTTTTCTTTCTATTCTCGTCTCAATTCTTATGTACTCTTTGAAGAAGAGAAAGAAAACAAAATGTAATAGTTGGCATTTCCTGTTTTTATGCTTTAGTAGGTGGTTAGATGTTTATCTTCTTTAGTTTTAGAAATAAAGTGCTTGCATGTTGGCAAGCCTTAGTTGTAAAAGCAAGGAGATTTTAGGGTTCCCTACTCCTTTGCTTGTCTATAAATAAAAGTGTTTGCTCATTGTTTTCTTAACCGTACTTGTGACAACAAATTGCTGAGCCTATTTTGCCTGCAAATTGTTGTTTAGTTGCTGTTCATTTTGTGTAAGAACAAGTTTGCAAGTCTCTTTTAGCTGCAAGTTCTTGTTCAGTGCATGTTTTTTGTGTATTCTTTTGTTCCTGAGATTTGAGAAATAAAGTCTTGTGCCTACTTTGCCCTGATATAATGTCTCAAATTTCCGTTTATTGTGTTATGCTTATATGATCTTAGTTTCAGCTTGCATTGAAAGTAAGTAGATGTATGTTGGAAAAGAGTTTATTTAAGTATTTTGTTAGAGAATCAAACTTTGTCCATTTCTAATTCGCTTGCTCTGCGTTTACTTGAGAAATTAGAAATGTCATTAGAGTAGGCTAGTCGTAGTTGAAATTCTAAAACAAAAAATCTCAGCTATGGCGCTTGAGTTTTATAACCTTGGGCTCTTAGCTGAACCAAAAAGATAGGCAAATTAGTTTTAATTTACTTTCTTGAACACCATCAGAAAAGAGGGAGCTTCCCCTCCTAATTCGAAGAGTAGTTTATCTGTGCATGGCTGTCCATTTCTAATCCGCATTCCAGAGGTGTGAATTAAAACGCCAACACCATAGAACTGCTATTTTCCAGCACTACCTTTTCGTTCTTAATAGGGTTGTGTCTGAGAATGCAGTTTAAGTTTTACGCATCCTTGGTAGTTTTACCTATGTGATGGATGTTCAAGAGCATGATTGAAGGGTGGGTTCTTGCACCTTGGGTCTAGCGACACTACATTTAATCACTTAAAACACCTTTTTAAATAATTAAATATAAGTGGTCTTTTAATTTATAACTCAAAAGTTGTTTTTCGACAACTTAATTTAATTATGTAATTAATTTCTTTTTTTCCATCACCCCATTAGCCTATGGGAAAAATTGCGAAAAAATATGCTAAGGGTCATTGGTGAACTTACGCTCGAGAAGGGGACATGACAGTTTCTCCATAGAGTTGCTAATTCTCTGTAAAGATGATTCTTTGCAGAATTTTTTTAGCAGAAGTGGAAGTTGGTGCCAAACTGGAATCGTCCTTGGAATGTAAATTGTAGGTTTGAAATCTAGGGTTGATGGCTATAAGCCTATATGACTGACCATATTTTTTCTTGAACTACAGATCTCCTTTTCCATTCTAGTGGCAAAGATGGCCATAAAGCAACTCTCAGCCATCATTAGTAGATTAATGGAGTCTGGAGATCTCCATTGCTCATACGCTAAGTACCCCTTGAAACAAGAAGTAAGCATTATTTATTATAGAAACAATAAATGATCGTCCACTTCCTCTAGCAGAAAGTAAGTCTGTGGTGCGGCATCTATTTTCAGACAGCATCAATATTTTTGTCCTCAAGGGAAAGCTGTTCTAACTATTATGCTTTGTGCAAGATGTAGGAAGGGCTTAAGAGATTGCTACCATAAAAGAGGTCTGAAGTGAGGCCACATATTCCTCCTCGCAAAAAACCTGGTGTGGAATGCAACAGTAACAGGACCAATTTAACATAGATGGGGAGTGCGAGGATTTTCATGAGGGAGCAGGCATTAGATTCACAGAAAGCATGCCATTATGGATGGTCAGTCTGGTATCAGCTCCTGTACTAGTTTCAATGATGTTGTTAAGGCCAATACAATACAAAATTCTGTGTCATGTGTATGCAATGATTCCTCAATGAAGCTGTTCTTTCAATTTAAATTTGAAGCTCTAGACATGGCTGATAAAGTTTATCCTGCAAGGAGCACCTTCATGGCAATAGTAGATGCCGAAGAAAACAACAATAAGTCAATCCCCAGTTTTAGAAGAGTAGTGATCCATATGAACTCCTCCAGTTTCTAGAAGAGAAGAGACTATAATTATCAATGAAAAAGTCATAATAGGGTAAATTACTGCCCCAAAATGAGTATTTGGTATCAAGCCTGGGAGCAGTCTTTATTATATGTAGCTCTTATAAATCTGGGGGCGTACTTCATAAATACCTTGGAATTTGTATTTCTGGGTCAAATCATATTTTTGAAGGGCTTATGCAGAAGATTCAAGTAAACCGGCAAATTCATCCTTGAATTACATAAGATGACTTCTGAAAATCACAGTTAACACTGAAGCTACTCAACAAGAGCCATAGTTAAACTTCATATAGCTGCAACAGCCACATGGAGACCCATAAACCATTAAAAAATTGGAAGATGACTTGCATGGAAGGTTCTCTCATGTGATGTTCTGTAGCCAATCTGGATGGTCTGACCCATAGGAAAAATCGGTCGCCCAAACACTAGACATAAGACCTTTGATACCCATTTTATTCATGATTACCATTTGAAAACGTGCTAAATTTCCATTTTGAGTAGTGGGTGGCTACTATAAGGAGGGAAATCTGTGCCATGGGGCTCAGGATGGTGGCTCAAAGGATAATACAATAACCTATCTAGTAAATTAATATGGTAAAATGAGCATGCAACAGTATATAGTGCACAAATCATAACATATTTCATATTCACAAAGACAGTGTTATAACATAATAATACTCTTACAGTCAATATGAACAGTGATAAAGCATGTGTACAAAGAGCCAGAACAGATTAGAATATATGTGTTTAGAGGCTAGAGGGTACATGGCCTGACTTGTATGCAATTCTGCTGGTCCCTTGATAATTATGAGTTTTGGGCCCAGTTAGAATATGTAATTACGTATTGTTACAAAAAAGATGCTTACAATCAAGTATTGTTACAAAACGTTGGGTTCCAATAATAGCTCCCAGGTTCAAAAAATTCAATCAATCTGGGAGGTCAAAAACTCACAAAATTGGAATTTAAATAAAAATCCTTAAATCTCCTATATGAATTGAAAGTTCTGGACCAAAGTGTAGAAATATGGATCTGGTGGGATTTGCGAACTCTGGTTGTAGTAACTGCTGGCAGCATGTCATCCCATGGTTGTAATGGTTCTTTTCCAGATACATAGTGCGTAGACAGTTATGCTGACTTGGTGTGAGCCTCAGAAACATGATTTGACATTGATGTAGGAGCATCCAACACCACAGGCAATATTGCATCACCAAAAAATATATTAATATTGAATTTTGGCTTTCTTTTTTATATTTTTGTTTGTTTTACTGGTGGTCAAAATGGGTCCATATTGCTTCAACAATATTATTTTATCGTCCCTATTTAACCGCAATATATTCTTCCAAGTTGGAAGATCTTGTAGGGGCCACCTAAGGTCTAGTGCATAGTTGGAAAACTCGGACTCGCCGCGGACTCGGCAGCCCAAAATATGACTCGGACTCGGGGACTCGGCACAGACTCGGGAAAAGACTCGGCAAGGACTTGCAAAAAAAAAAACCGTAGTTTTACAAAAAAACAAGAACAAATTAATGCATTTAGAGAACATAAGAGCCTAATTTGATTATCAAACACTTATAATTCAAAGATTACACATGTCATATGATCATCAAACACTCAATAATTGAAATTTCATCATTCATAGTCATCAAATACTCATAGTTTCAATGTAGAACAGCATCATAAATTTATAAATGTTTACATATAATCATGTCAAAAAGAGGAAAACATTAACAACCACATATAATCTACATCTTCCTTTTTCCCCTCCCAATGGTACTCAATTTTGGAGGCCTAGAACTAGAAGGTGCCCGTGCTATAGTATCCAAACGAGGACTAGGAGATCGAGAAGGGGAAACATGATATTCGAATGTGTCTTCATCGTCCTCCATGGCATCCAATCTTGCTGCTTCTTCTTCTGCTGCTGCTCTCTCTAATTCAGCAAGATCCTCATCAGTAAGGAAGACATCAGCCTCATCATTTTGTTCATCAATAGTCCATTCACCATATGGATCAATGTCATCCAAGTCGATGGACTCATGTGAAACACCCTCCACCTTTCTAGTTCGAAGGCGAAGGTTGTATCGAACAAAAACTAAATCATTTAGGCGCTGCTGAGTCAACCTATTCCTCTTCTTTGTGTGAATGTTCTCAAATAAACTCCAATTCCGTTCACACCCAGAAGCACTGCATGGCTGTGACAAGACACGTATGGCTAGCTTTTGAAGATTTGGTGTGCTAGCACCATAGTTCTCCCACCATAGATCTACAAAAACATGTTTAAAAAATATAAGTATTAAGAAATAAGAATAAAGTAAAGTTTAAAACTTTAAACAATCTATATGTAAGAATCAAGTTTCTAATTTCATTTTTTACCTGGTTGTTGTTTTCCTCTCCTTTCAATTGCTTGTTGGGAGGAAAAGAGTCTCCCCTCTGCACCTTTGTAGACCTTGAATAGATAAAAGAAAAAGTAAATCAAATATAGAAAATTCATAGATAGTCAAGGCTCAACATTGCAAATTCATAAATAAGATGTAACAAATCTCACCTCCAACTCATCAAGCACTTTATCTCTCAGCTCAGGATCAGGCACCATCCTATCAATGCATATGACAAGACCTTCCATGACCTCCTCATCCGCCTTAAATGTGTCCGAGAAGTAGAACTTCGGATTCAAGAAGTAGGCAAAGGCATGGATCGGCTGGTGGAGTTGGTGTGTCCATCTCCGATCAATGATGCGCCATATGATTTCATATTTCTTTTTGTTTCCGCCATAGTAACGTGATATGGCCTCTTTGGCCCTATCCATGGCCTCATAGATGAACCCCATTGGCATGCCATCTCCATCCACCATACGAAGAACCCTCACCAAAGGTTCTGTCACCTAAAAAAATGAAAACAAATGTTAAATCATAACAAAATTAACCCCTCAAAAAAAAAAACAGCAAATAGATTATCATGTATAATTTATTTTTGTTGATTGCTACTTACCCCCATCAACTCCTCTCCATTTTTGATGAATGTCTCATCAAAAACTATGGCAACAATCCTCTCCCCTTCAGGTCTATTGGAAAATGAGGACTCCTTCCAAGCATCAGACACGAACATTTGTTTGAGATGATTAATGGCACCAAGAATGCTTTGCAATGTGAGGAAGTGGCTAGCAAATCGTGTCACTCCAGGTCGCACAAGGTCCTTGCCATTTGTAAATTTCCTCATCAAAGAAAGCACCCAAGTATGGTTGTAGATAAATTTTGTAACACTTTTTGCATCTTCAACCACACTTTTGACCCATGAAATCTTCCCAATGTCCTCTAGCAATAGGTCTAACAATGTGCAGCACATGGAGACCATGCAATTGTGGGATACCTCTCCATAAGTAGTCTACCTGCAGCTACATATGCAGCTGCGTTGTCCGTGATGATTTGGACAACATTATCAACTCCAACCTCCTGGACCACCCCATCTAATAGATTGCATAAAGTCTCAGCATTTTTAACTTCATGGGAGGCATCTATTGATTTTAGAAACACCAATCCACCATTAGAGGCCACTAAAAAGTTAAGGAGAGTTCTATTTCGTCCATCTGTCCACCCATCAGATAAAATGCTGCAACCTTTTCTTCGCCAAAATTTTTTTTGCTCATCAACCACAAACCGTGTATTCTTTACGGCTTCCTCTAGCAATGGCCCACTCAAATCTTTAGATGATGGGGTCTTAAACCCCTTTCCTGCAACTGTAAGGGCATTCACCAAACCTTCCCAATATGGGCTGTTTGCAACATTGAAAGGTAGATTATTGTAGTACCAAAAGTTTGCAGCAGCCATCCTAGCTTCTTGATGCTTTTCTTTATTCCAACCTGTACCTTCAAGTGAAGGTTGTGCTCCTGGAACATTACGTGGAACAAAATAATTTGGTCCTGATGAAGGACCCTGACTAGCAGTAGAAAAAGAACCATCAGGACTCTCCCCAAAAGATGAATGTGGAGCACGGAAGCTTGGACTTGCAACACCATGGGGCATAGAGGGTGCAGATTGGGATTGAGATCCACTCATCGCTGATGTTAGGGCATCTTTTGTTTTTTGTCTTTCCTCTTTCTTAAGCTCATATTCAGCAAGAAGGGCCTTCATCTCTCTAATGATCTCAGGAGTGGTATTCTTGCATCCCTCCACATTTTGCCCAGGGATTCTAGCAAGGTGGTATTTTAATCTGTTTATTCCTCCTGTCATCCATTTGTTGCATTCATGACATGTCAATTCACCTTTTTTATTTCCTGGAATTGCATACTTCCATGCAGGGTCTTTTTTTACTCCCTTTGGATTTGAAGACGACATTGCTGTTTCAAGTTCAAAATGAAAAAAAAAATCAGCTAGGGTTTGCTAAAAAATCAGCAAATAAATGTGATTCAAAATTTCAAAGTTTCAAACATTTGCAAAAGAAAAAAGATGCAAAACCAAGCTAGAAAGTAGAAACAATAAGAATTAGGCTATTAAGGAAAATAGAAAAAAAATTGGCAGCATTTCCCCTTATTTTTCTTGATTTTTTAAATTTTGAATGCAAAAAAATTGAAGAAAACAAACAAAAAGCAGTGTTAGATCACTTACCTTGCTCGATTTTGACCTTTTTGGTTCGTTCTCCCTTCTTCTATCAATCCCACAGCAATTTGCAGACCTGGTTTTCAAGAGTGATAGTCAAAAAATGAAAAAAAAAAGCAAAAAAATCGTGGGTTTTAACCCGTTTTTGGACTCAGCCGCGCAGGAGAGTCCTGGGTCGGGACTCCGGGGGACCGAGGTCTCGGGGAGTCTGATTCGGGAGTCCCTCCTCGACGAGCGAGAGGGCTTGGCCCAGGGTAGGGACTCGCGAGTCCGTGGCGAGTCGGCCGAGTCCGCAAACTATGGTCTAGTGTATGAAAATTTCCTAATTTGTTTGGCTACTTAGGTTTTAGAAGAAGATAAATTAGGTGGTTCCCCAAGGTGTAATACCCCTTGTATTGATGATATTTTTACAATTTCTCAGTTTGACATATGAGACATTTTGTCAAATTGTTGGCACGCTTTGTTTATATGTAGTTTCAGATTTACTTTTCACAAACAAGATTCATAATATAATTTGCATTTAAAAGGAAGGAGATATATATTCAATTCATCACAATATGAAACTGATATGTCATATGCAAAGAAAATGGTCTGATACAACTGAGATAACAGAACACTATGGCTTTTACAGTCTGATATTATGTAATATTCACATTACATCTCTGACCTGGGAATGGAAGTTCACACAGATTGTAATCTTTAGAGACTCGTGCCTGGAATAGAGGAAGATATTTGGCCTTCAGAAGATTAAATGCTTTTCAGACTTAGCCCTATTCCTTAGTATGGGCGGCCAGAGAAGTTGCAGCAGTCATATAGGTTGACGGCTGGCTATTTCGATCCCTACTTCTGACACGACCCCAGTAGTTAGTGACTCATCTCCAGTCATCGATGCCATGAAATTCCCTAAGTCACAGCTTATGCAGGTGCTCATGGTGACCACAGACCCAGCCGCTATGGAATATAATGAATGGCAGCAGGATTAATAAGGTGGCGCTGAATATAACCCTGTCCAATATGCTACTCGCTGCCCAACACATAGTCTCGACTCTCAACCAACCATGTCATGTCCCCGGAAACGTAACATAACGAGCATTGGAATAAGTAAATAAGATAAAAATAAAGTACATGTTAAAATTCTAAACATTAGTAATTTAATTATAATTATCACAAGATAATATTATAATTAAATTACCAAATATAATATCGTAAATAATAACAAATATATTCTAAGAAACATATAATATAAATTATAAAATACTATAAGTACCAAATACAAAATTATAAACATCATTACAATTATAATAATATTATCTAAAAATACCATTATGATTATATAAGGGCGATTAAATATCGGGTTGTAATTACCGTGACCATCATGTAAATGAGGCGACAACTATTATACAGAGGGAGCGATTAACATATGAACAACAGTGATTATTTCATTTGAAAAAACATAAACAACGATATTATAAATCCCCCAGTGCATTCACTCTTCAGATGCCAAATGGATATTCTCCTTTGGTATCCTCTAATGTAGTCTTCCAGCTATCGAGAACATTAGAAAAGGGCAAGTCGAAGTCGAGCTGCACATTGATGCCGATCCGTGTGTATTTGTGGAAGCTATCATATCGGGAAGGTTCGCAGAATATGTATCGGGGCTTTCCTGATAAGTTATTAATATATCAATTGCCTGCGTTGATCCTCAAGCTAAGACAGGGATTTGAATAATCAACTCTGATCGCCATCCTCCTCCTTGAAGTCATGGCCATCCAACGATATAGTGCATTGGCGGAGTATTGAGGACAACCATTGGCTACAGTATAATATCGAATGATAGAATATTATTTCCAAGATAGGCAGACCATTATAAATGGTCAATCTAGATGCCAATTTTGAAGCTACAGTGATCATTGTATCCTAAAGCGATTATTTTACCCAGGAGTGATTGGTTACATGAAGGTAGCGAATAGTTTTAAGGGCACATAATGAAAAGGCAAGAATTAACAAAGAGTTGTGTCCAATAAATGAGGTCACCTCTCTTTGGAGGAGGTGTGAAGAGGATATAAAAGGAGATGAAGGATTGAGAGTCAAAGGGGGATTATCGAATAGAACACTTTTCAGATGGAGATATATACACCTTCTAACAGCACAGATATAAGCAGAGATAAATTATATTGAGAGTGGTGAAATGTAATGAAGAGCAGTAGTGATGATAAAAAAATGTACTATATATATTCATCAATATTTGGGTGAGGAGAATAATGAAGAAGTAACTACTGCAGGTGTAAAAGAATAAGGACATCAATGGGACTAATCAAATCAGACAAGGCAATTGAAGCAGATCAAACATAAGTATTTGCAATTACTGTTATGAATACAACCATCTTATGTGTTAATAGGACAAGATTTAGGGCAATCCAAAAGGGGACATTACAGTGGTATCAGAGCATAATCCTACCATCCTGTGGAAGAACGATTAATGCAAAATCATGAAAGAAATCAAATTTAATTATGCCATGGCAGCATTTATTCAATCAAGGTGCAATTAATTAGTTAATGACTAGTTAAGGAGGCACGATCAATCTGATCAAGAAAACAAATAAGTTGAAGAGACATAATTTGAGATACAACTTCTCACATCATGCCTCAAGTGATATAAAGGAGATCAAAACCTGTCCAAGGGAATATGCACTTTAACAACAGATCCAAAGTGTTCTAAACAGCCTTGGAGAGGGATGCATGAGGCATCAATGCGGTCAAAAAGACTTTATGAGGGACGCATGAGTCATGATTTGGACAACGCAAGATCGGAAAAGCAAATTAGAACTTGGGTGGCTACAGATAAGTAAAGTTACTCCATATTGTGTAGATTGATAAGTAAAATTGCTTAGCCAAGAAAAGTTTTAAAATTTCAGATGGGATCAATTACTTCAACATTCTTGTTATTAATATCTAGTGTAAATATTCAATTGAAATATATTCTTATCAAACATTAAGAACTAGATACTTTGAATGTTCCCGCAATTGTAAATTTCTTCATTGTCATTTATGATTGATTGTTTCTTGGAGGATCGAAGGGTCACCAAGGGAATTGCATCAAGGATCCAGAATAACTGAGAGGCTTCGGATGAAGGTTAGGCAATTTCATGGGAAAGAAAAAGCGCAAGGAACTCACCTTTCTTACCACGACCGAGAGGAACTAAGGAAGGAGGGCCTTGCCTTGATAACAAAAATGTATGGGAACCAAGGCACCAATGTAGTCAAAAGACCTTACAAGAGTAGTGCAAAGGGAGATAGCACCGAAGACCTCTTCTAGATATGCCACCCAGGAGGGGACAAGATGAGACCACTTGGGCCAAGGGGGTACTTGCCTTTGGGGTATCCGAGGGTATTGCCTTTGGGTCTAGAGGAGTTGAGCCACCAAGACAATGAAGTCCTCTTCTAGATACGCCACCCAGGATGGGACAAGATGAGCCCACTTGGGCCAAGGGGGTACTTGCCTCTAGGGTATCCGAGGGTACTGCCTTTGGGTCTAGAGGAGTTGAGACACCAAGTGTCCTATAATGGTGGTCATTGCAACCGATAATGGTGGTCATTGCGACCGATAATGGCAGACATGGCGACCGATAATGGTGGACATTGCGACCGATAATGGCGGTCATTGCAACCGATAATGGAGGACATTGCATCTTATAATGGCAGTCATTGCAATCAATAATGGAGGACATTGCGTCCTATAATGGTAGTCATTGTGACCGATAATGGTGGTCATTGCAAACTATAACGGAGGACATTGCATCCTATAATGGCGGTTATTGCGACTGATAATGGCAGTTATTGCAATTGATAATGGAGGACATTGCGACCTAAAATGGAGGACATTGCATCCTATAATGGAAGATATAGTGTTCTATAATGGAGAATCAATGTGTCCTATAAGGGAGAGCCAATGCGTTCTATAATAGGGAGGGGACTAAGCAAACCCAAAGAGGGTAAATCATAATAGAAAGGGAAAGAGTTGGCATGATGGATCCTAGGCTCCCCATCAAGTCATGCTTCCTATACTCTCTTACGGTTGAACCCTCCAAGGACATTAGGATACTTTACATAAGTTTACTAACATCTAATAATATACTACTTAGTATTGATGAGGTGAATGAGGGTGAATGATTCTAGTTGTGTGCAAGCCCCCGATCGTGACTTCAATCAAGATGAAAAGATTCCCTCAGCCCTTGTTTATTTAGATTTAGAAATTGGACAAATTTAGGGCATTCCCAATTAAGGGAACTAAGATGTTTGGATCAGCCCAATCCTAAGTTGCTTGAGGATAGGAAAATTTGGGAGGGGAGGATTGTCATGTCCTTGGAAACATAACATAATGAGCATTGGAATAAGTAAATAAGATAAAAACAAAGTACATGTTAAAATTCTAAACATTAGTAATTTAATTATAATTATCACAAGATAATATTATAATTAAATTACCAAATATAATATCGTAAATAATAACAAATATATTCTAAGAAACATAATATAAAATATAAAATACTATGAGTACCAAATACAAAATTATAAACATCATTACAATTATAATAATATTATCTAAATATACCATTATGATTATATAAGGGCGATTAAATATTGGGTTGTAATTACCGTGACCATCATGTATATGAGGCGACAACTATTATACAGAGGGAGCGATTAACATATGAACAACAATGATTATTTCATTCGATAAAACATAAATAGTGATATTATAAATCCCCCAATGCATTCACCGTTCATACGCCAAATGGATATTCTCCTTTGGTATCCTCTAAACACAGTCTTCCAGCTATTGAGAACATTAGTAAAGGGCAAGTTGAAGTCAAGTTGCACATTGATGCCGATCTGTGTGTATTTGTGGAAACTATCATATCGGGGAGGTTCGCAGAATATGTATTGGGGCTTTCCTGATAAGTTATTAATATATCAATTGCCTGCGTTGATCCTCAAGATATCACGACTAAGATAAGGATTTGAATAATCAACTCTGATCACCATCCTCCTTGAAGTCGTGGCCATTCAATGACATAGTGCATTAGCGGAGTATTGAGGACAACCATTGGCTACAATATAATATCGAATGATAGAATATTATTTCCAAGATTGGAAAACCATTATAAATGGTCAATCTAGATGCCAATTTTGAAGCTATGGTGATCATTGTATCTTGAAGCGATTATTTTATCCAGGAGTGATTAGTTACATGAAGGTAGCGAATAGTTTTAAGGGGACATAATGAAAAGGCAAGAATTAACAAAGAGTTGTGTCCAATAAATGATGTCAGCTCTCTTTGGAGGAGGTGTGAAGAGGATATAAAAAGAGATGAAGGATTGAGAGTCAAAGGGGGATTATGGAATAGAACACTTTTCAGACGGAGATAAATACACCTTTAAATAGCACAGATATAAGTAGAGATAAATTATATTGAGAGTGGTGAAATGTAATGAAGAGCAGTAGTGATGATAAAAAAATGTACTATATATATTCATCAATATTTGGGTGAGGGGAATAATGAAGAAGTAAATACTGCAGGCGTAAAAGAATAAGGACATCAGTGGGACTAAACAGATTAGACAAGGCAATTGGAGCGGATCAAACATAAGTATTTGCACTCAAGGGTAGAATCAGTAGTTATTACAATTACTGTTATGAATACAACCATCTTATGTATTAACAAGACAAGATTTAGGGAAATCCAAAAGGGGACATTACAAACGATAAGAACCTTCGATAGCTTCAGTATGATATGGAGACCACATTTCCTTCCATGACCCCCCTAGTTATCTTCCCATATAAACTGAAAACTCTGGTATATTTGAACCAAATATGATAATCAATTACCTTCAGCATACGCACTAGGATAACAATACACCCCAAATAGTATTATTATTGGCTATTCAATTGCTTTCACGATAACAATCAGACTATCCCCAATAATGAAAATGCAGACTGCTCTTGGCCTAATAAGCCAATAAATATTATTGGCTACAATTGGGATTTTTATCGATTTGTCTTTTCGTGGCTGCACATTCACTAGTGGTTTGTCTTATCTACCTTTAGTGCATTTTGTCTTATCTGCAAGTATATGTCAGCTGGCATGAACTATAGCTGGAGCAAATCTGAATATAGATTCTAGAAATATTATAATAATATTTAACACCTCATCTTAATCCACAAACCACAACAAAACCTGAAATTTGTCTTCAAACCAGAAACCCTGGAATAGACCAAATACTCTGAAATTTTGTTTTCAGAGAAGAACCACAATTTCCACCAAATGATCTTTGAAGCCCAAACGCAAATCCTAAATTGTATCCGCTTGAAAGAGGATTTCAGGTTTTGTCCAAACGTTTGATCTTGAAACTCGATGGTTTCTGTCCTCAAGGCCCTTGTAAGCTAAGCTCTCCAATTTCATACAATCTCCAAAAGATAATATTTTCACATGATGATCAAATGATTTTTCCTCAACCCTTTTTAAAGGCTTAGCTCGACTTCTAGAAGATTCCTTTTAATTAATAAAGTGACTTTATTATTCTTTTTATTTGAGTCACTTTAATATTAATGTCCAAAATATTAATTTAGGACAAAAATAATATTTAATTACTTAAATTAATTAATTAAATATTGTTTGGTTGGAAATCGGGGACATTATAGTCCTCCCTTCATAGAGATTGCTTGTCCCCAAGCAATCCATACCCGAGTGCCATGGTCAAATACCCAGATTCCAAATGAACCTGTAGAATCCTTCGCCATGCTTTTGTTGCACTACTTTGATGCCATTTGGAAATTTTGTGTGCCAACTCTCTATTTTCTCATTTGAACTTAAACCCAAGTCCAAACTTGCCAAACTGTTCCAAAGACAATGGGAATAGTCTTCTGTTATCTGCCAAACAATGGAATGGTGAAGATGACCAGCTTCCATAATCTATATAGCTAAAATCCCGACTGAAGTTGGTTGCATAAACAACTGGAATTCCAGCATCTGCTACTGTCATGTCCCCGAAATAGGACACCAAAATATGAAAAATAACTAAGCATATTAATACGAATGAATAAATTAAATATATTAATATAATTATAATTATCAAAGATAATATTATAATTATAATTATTAAGTATAATATTACAAATACTAAAATATAAACACTAAATAGTATAATCATTATAATATATAAATATAAATAAGTAATATTACAATTATAATTATATATAGATCTAAATACTAATACAGGAAAATCATATTAAAGAAGCTAATATATAAAGCCATAAACTATAATAAAGGAAAATATATAACAAAGAAATAGAAAGAGAAAGATAAAATAAAATATAAACTATAATATATAAATAATACCAAAATAAAGACAAATACTACTGATTTCCTAAGCCTAAGCAATTAAAACAATCAAACACTACTTCTTATGGATCGGTCAAAAGAGCTGACCCTTGATGGTGACGATTCCAAGCAAAGAAGCAACGTTTAGGGGAGAGGCACATCCCAGCATAGGCTATGAAAGAAGAAAAGAGAATCTATGTATTGGATACATCTGCGGAAGTTTCACATAGTCTCATATCAGCCCGACTAGTATTTCAGCCACCTTGCGAGAGGAGTAAAAAAAGAAGGAAAAGGGGAGAGAATATGATAGACGCCTGAGCAAGAGACATTTTGTCATCTCGTGAAATTAAGAATTGACGGTAGAAACTATTGGGACAATATCAAGATAGGAGTATGTGATATCCGCTGGAGCTAGGAGACACGTCACATGTGGTTGCCGTCCATTCTGAAGAAATGGAGCTATCAACACCAGCCGCATAAGCATTGAGGATTGGAAGATATCGTGGGATCTACAAGAAGGGATGTAAGCCCTCTCAGGATCGATGCTATTCATGATTACCATCAAGACAACAAATTTAGGGTTCATTGGCGCAACCTATTACAATACCATCAGGACGGGTTACTAAACATTCATGAAGTCAGGAGACACAACTTCTGATAAAAGACGGTTAGTGTTGGGTGAGGTCTACAATTCATCATTTCCATGTTCCATACTTTTTTGATAATTTGCGTTTAGATTGTATGAACCATTGTAGTGCTGCATCATTTCAACTACATTGTAGAATTGGCTCTTCTTGAGGACAGTAAGCAGTTTATGTTCTCATCATGTATAGATTGTTGGGAGTCTTGTTGCTGTCATATAGTAACCTTTGATGTAATTCTTGCATAACCCAATCTGCACATTGATCTGAGCTATATTTCATCTCATAAGAACATTTATAATTGTAAACTGCTTTTCTGTTGAGAGCTATCTTCTTGAGGGTATTGTTGTAATCAGTTTACATAAGGAGAGTGAGCGTATGACAACTGTTTGTCATAATGACAATTGATTATAGTAGCATACTTGCATGAATATCCAGTCTTCTATTTGCATTTGGAAAGTCACAAAAGCATATGCATTACATACTAATTGCATTGGAAGTCATTTGGGATCATTTAGACTAGCATCTGTATGCTTTTCATCACCAAACACAAGGAAACCACATACAACAGATTGCATGAAAACTGTTTGACGAAATGTCCAAGCTTGAAAACTGAAAAAAATACATCAGATTTTGCTAGGGACATTACAGCTACCACTTGACACACCACAGGGACAACATCTGAAATCACCCAATCAGCCTTAGTTGATTTTAACCATTCTTCTGTAGTCAGTATTAAGACATTATTCTAATGGTTCTGGAACTCCATCCCATAAGCCTCTCGGGTGGAAACATTCTTTTCATAATTAGGGTTGTCATGTGAATGGTCCAAAAGTTCTACTTTTTTCTGTTGATGTCATCACCGCTTCTTTTCTTACCTGCTTCTCTTGGTCCATGTGAGCAACCCCTTTAATTTTCTGTAGCTGTTGTTTTGATCAGGTAGCCAACAACTTGGCTTCCTTTTCCCCTGTAAGCCATTCATCACACATATCCAAGTTCCCCACAACATCAACTGTGCTTGCCCGTGTCGTGTTGACTTTCTTCCCTTTCTCTTGAATGCTAAACTCATGCAACGATGCAGATGGATCTGAATTTGTAGCCAAGGTTGCTGCTATGAGACTCCCCTCCTTTTCAGCTACAACTCCTTCCATGAAATCATTTTGGAGCTCGGTCACGCATGCCTTTTGAAATAAAGCATTTTCTTGTACCTTATGATTGGATTTGACATCTCCGATACTCAAACTAGCTTCACATGTATTTATGGGATGTCCCTCTTCTATTAGATGTTCTTCTTCTATTGCTGGAATATCTTTTATGTCTTTTTGTGATTCTAAATTTTTTGTTGTTTCCATCATTTCTCCTATTTTTACCATAGGAGGCATCTCCACAATTTGCTCTTGTCCTTGATCCTGACACCTATGGCTAGGTTTCCAAGCTTCTTTGTATACAAAGAAAAGTTTCTTTCTTACGAGATCATTTTTGCTCTCCCTAGGTTCACTTGTAGGTTGCAAATCACGAGGAAGAAGTTCTTTCTTCCCAATTGGTGAGCGAGGCTCCAATAGCTCCGGGTGCTCTAACAATGTTGTTAGATTCCTCTGATATCCTTGAAAGACTTGCAAAATTTCTGCCATGAGTTCCTAATTAGACTTAGTCTTTCCCAAAGAACAAATTGCTGAGACTGAAATAGATGAGTGCTGGTCACTCAACAAGCAATCTGAAATAACATTCTCACTAATTACCCTTAGGCTTGCAGGATGCATAGCTCTAATACCATTGTCATAACCCTTTCTTGTATTGACGATATTTTTATGATTTCTTAGTTTGACATATGAGACATTTTGTCAAATTTTTGGCACACTTTGTTTATATGTAGTTTCAGATTTTATTTTCACAAACAATATTCATAATATAATTTGCATGTAAAAGGAAGGAGATTTATATTCAATCCATCACAATATGAAACTGATATGTCATATGCAAAGACAATGGTCTGATACTGTCTGATATTATGTAATATTCACATTACATCTCTAACTTGGGAATTGAAGTTCACACAGATTGCAATCTGTAGAGATTCGCGCCTGCAATAGAAGAATGTAATGAACTGGACCATTTTTTTTTTTTTTTGATTACAATAGGCAATGCAACACGCACCCGTTAAGGTTAGCTCTAAAACCAAAACGATGCAGAAAGCAACTCTAACCAAGGATGTACACCAGGATCCCGATGTTGGGCAAGGTGTGAGCATATGATCAGAGGATTTGATGCAATACTGAACTGAAAGAGAACTCTAACCAAGAAATGCGTTTAGGAAAGACGAGCATATGGTTAGAGGATCTTATGCATGTTGAACTGAAAGTAACTCTAACCAAGAAATGCACCGAGGAGTGGCAAGTATGTGGTCAGAGGGTCCCTATGAATTACTTGACTGGAAAGTAAATAGGCGGCAAGCCAGCCTCTTCCACTTATTTAGCGGGAAGTACAAGTAAGTAAAAGGAGAAGAAGTGAGAATGCTGACAGTACTACTGTTCAGCTTACAATGAAATAGAGTGCCTGCCAAGAACACAAGATTAGAAGCTTATTAATTCTACAATAATGTTTAGCTGCTCTCCAATGCTCACAAGACCACTTAGAATCAATTTCTCACTCAACTAATGAATTCCCACAATCTCATATAACTGATTATTGACTGAAAATGCTCAGACCAGCAACTCAACAACTCACTATTATGCTCACAATTCACTCAAAACTCACCCAAAACACATGAGACAAAATGCATAATGCTCCTAGGATGATGGCGCCCAAGAAGGAACAATAAAACCAACCCAAAAGACCCTTATTTATTTTGCACGGAATTCCAAGCATCTCTAGAAAGGTACGACCCTCAAGGAGGGGCGATTTTGCTCCATAAAATCCAACTCTTGATAATAAAATCTGAAATTTGGCACTCAAGGTCGCCCCTAGCAAGAAATCAGATTGGTAAAATACCCAGAATGAGAATATCTTTATTTTTGAATCTATGAATAAAACTTACAATCAGCTATGATAATCAACAACTCCAAAATATGACTAGAATGCAAGAAAACTGAACTAAGATGATAGAAACTCAAGTACAATGCTAAGACAACTCAACTACAATCTATCTCTCAACTAGTTGCTATCTTTCAACCAAGAAGATGAGCCGAGTGCTAGGAGGTATGCTTTCCTCGAAGCTTTGCCTGAAATCAATCCAACAACATAACAGTATGGTAGACAAGAGATGAGAAAATGAAGAGAAGAGGTCTCCTTTTGTAGACTTGCAAAGCATCTTCCAGAAGCATCTAGAAGGGCGCCCAAACCAGTCAAAGCATTATTCAAATTTGAGTTGACTCTTATACCTCCAAAGTGGCGTCCAAAACAAGAAGGCAACATTTGACTTTATTTTAAAACAATCTCCTCATCAAAGTTGGCGTCCCACTTCAAGCATGATTTATGACCTTTAGAAATATTAAATTACCTCTAGATGAGGCGTCCACCCATGAAGTCCCCCTTTCAGAACAACTTTAAGTCATCAAACTAGGCTAAGGGGGTTATAACATTAAAATATAACATCATTTTAATTAACTTATCTCTCCAGAAAATGCATCAAAAGGCCAAAAACAACTACACCAACTGAATTGACTGCAAAGAGGAGCCAATTGTACTGAAGCCAATAGGACCACTGCCAGAAATAGAATTTACTAAAAATAGTAAATTCAGAAAGTTGCTCAAAACACCATGCGAGCTATACCACTGCGAAGCTCTCTGAAAACCCAAAAAGAATCCGCAAACCAATCACCAAACTTCAAGCAATAACCTCCTCAAAACACGAAACCCAAATTTTCACCCTCCGAGTAGCCTACGGGTCTTCGGAATAGGCTAACGGTCAACTGAATTGATCACAATTGAGAAGGGGACATTACAGTCCGCCCTCCCCAAGAGTGCTTGCTCTCAAGCAATCGCAAGTCTGGATGTTGCAGAATCTCCTCATTCTCCCAAGTTGCATCCTCCAAAGGCAAGTTCTTCCACTTCACCAAGTATTCTTTGATTGTTCTTCTTCTCAAAGAACGCTCTCTGGAATTAATAATCTTCTCTGGAATCAAAATCAGTTGTCCTTCGTCCAAAGGTGGTAACTGTGATGAAGCAACAACATTGTGTCCAAGTGCCTTCTTGAGGTGAGACACATGGAAGACATTGTGAACCTTGCTACTCGATGGTAGCTCCAACTCATAAGCCACTGCTCCAACCTTTCTGATAACTTTGAATGGCCCATAGAAGCGAGGTTTGAGCTTCTCAGCTCCACTCTTCTTGAGAGTAGACTGTCTGTAAGGTTGAAGTCGAAGATAAACCATATCTCCAACCTCAAATGAACGTTCAACACGCTACTGATCAACGTCCATCTTCTGCTGATTTTGTGTTATTTGAAGGTTGTTCTTCAAGGACTTCAAAATATCTTGACTTTGCTGCAACAAATCCTTGGCTTGAGGGGCTTTGCTATCACCAAACACCAAATTAGCAAAGGTAGGAGCCTCATAACCATAGAGAGCCATGAATGGAGACATCCTTATTGACATGTGGAAGGATGAATTGAAGCAATACTCCCCTAGGTGAAGCCATTTCACCCATGCCCTTTGCTGCTCCGAGACATAGTTTCTAAGATAGCCTTCCAACCACTTGTTCACTATCTCCGTTTGTCCATCAGTTTGTGGGTGATAACTAGTGCTTGGAGTGAGCACCGTACCATTCATCCTGAAGACATTTTGCCAAAAGATGCTTAGGAACTTGCTGTCCCTATCACTCACAATGTTTTTCGGCAACCCATGCAATTTAAACACTTCATGGAAAAACAAATCTGCAACTTGAACTGCTGAAAATGAACTAGTGATGGCAAAAAAGTGAGCAAACTTTGTTAATCTGTCCACTACAACATAGATACAATCTTTGCCTTGAACCTTTGGCAACCCAGTGATGAAGTCCATTGATATGCTTTCCCATTTTTGGTTGGGAATGGGAAGAGGTTGCAGCAGACTAGCTGGAAGAGAATGCTCATTTTTGTTCATCTGACAAGTGGGACACTCCTTGATGTAGCATTGGACTTCCTCTTTCAGCCCCTTCTAAGAAAACCTCTCTCGAATCTGCCTATATGTCTTGAAATAACCTTGATGACCAGCAAGTGGGATGTCATGGAATGTCATCAAAATCTTCTTTTTGAGCTTAGAATTGGCCACCAAAAAGATTCTTCCCTTGTAGTGTATCAAACCATCAACCCCTTTGTACCTTTCATCATGAAAAGTACCTTCAATGATGCTGGTTGCAAACTGATTTTGGCATAATCAGCAAGCAACATCTCCTTCCAATCAACAGTAAGCTCACACAATGAGCTCAAATGAGGCCTCCTAGATAGAGCATCCGCCACAATGTTGTTTTTCCCCTTGACATACTCAATGTCAAAATCGTAAGCTTGAAGCTTACTCACCCACTTTTGTTGTCTTTCGTTCAAATCCTTCTGATGCATGAAGTGCTTGAGACTATTGTGATCAGTCTTGACCACAAACTTACTCCCTACCAAATATTGTCTGAACTTAGCTAATGCATGCATAAATGCAAGCATTTTTGTCATAGATGGAGTAGGTCCTTTGAACACCCCTTAATTTTCTACTTTCAAACACAATGGGATGCTTATCTTGCATCAAAACAGCCTCAACACCTTCTCCGGATGCATCACACTGTAACTCGAAGGGCTTGGAGAAATCCGGTATGGCCAAAACCGGACAAGAACTCATGATCTTCTTGAACTTATCAAAAACACTTTGAGCCTTTTCTGACCAAAAGAAAGCTCCCTTTTTAGTGAGGTCAGTAAGGGGAGCAGCACTTGAGAGTAGCCCTTCACAAATCTTCTGTAAAAGCTGCAAAGACCCAAGAACCCTTTCAAATGAGTCAAGTTTTCTGGAGGTGGCCAATCAATTATCTCCTTGATCTTTTCAGGATCAACTTTCACCCCATCAGCACTGATTATGTGACCAAGGTAGAGCAACTCTTTCATTCCAAATTCACATTTGGATTCTTTGGCAAACAAGCTCTCTACTTCCAAGATACTAAGCACTTCCTCCAAGTGCTTGAGATGTTCTTCCCACGTCTTGCTGAAGATGAGGATATCATAAAAAAAGATCAACACAAACTTCCTCAACTGCTTCTGAAAGACTCTGTTCATATAAGACTGGAAAGTGGCAGGAGCATTAGTCAACCCAAATGGCATGACTAAAAACTCGAAATGACCATAATGGCATCTAAATGCCGTCTTCTCAACATCTGACCCCTTCATTTGAATTTGATAGTAGCCCGACCTCAAGTCAATTTTTGAAAAGAACTTGGCACCATGCAGCTCGTCAATGAGCTCATCTATTCGGGGGATGGGGTACCGATTTTTGATTGTGCTTTGATTCAAGGCACGATAATCCACACACATGCGGATGGTGCCATCCTCTTTCTTCACAAGAACTATTGCTGAAGCAAAGGGACTCTTTCTTGGACGAATGAAGCCCATTTCCAAGAGTTCTTTTATGTTTTTCTCAATTTCGCCCTTTTGCTTCTTAGGATACCGATATGGTGTTGTGATGATTGGCTTGGCCCCTTCCTTAAGTTCAATGACATGCTCAGCTCCCCTTTCAGGAGGCGGTCCAAGAGGTAGATCAGCAAACACCTTATTCCTCTTGGTGAGTATAGATTGGATATCTGGAGGATAGTCCCTCTTTGTTTCAATTGGGCTAGCTGGAAGAACCATGCATTCCACAGCCCACTCAACTTGCTCATGCTGAATCAGCCTCTCCATTCTTTTGAATGACACAATCCGAGGACCTCCATTGGACATTCCCCTTAGCACTACCTTCTTCCCATCGGATTGAAACTTGAACTCCATTGTTTGTAGATTGAGAGAGATTTCCCCAAGTGAACGTAGCCATTGAATACCAAACACGACATTTGTGTCACCAATAGTAACTACATAGAAGTCATCTTTGACTTCATAGTTGCCCAATTGCATAGACATGTTAGGAACCCTTCGGTTGCAAGAAATATGAAACCCATCAGCCACCATGACTTTGAAGCCTTCAAATTCTTCAGTTTTGAGATCTCTCTTTGCAACCACTCTTTCGTCAATGAAATTATGTGTTGCCCCAGTATCAATTAAAGCAACAATACAGTGACCACCAATCCCACCACGAACCTTGAAAGATTTGTTCTTTTGGAAACTAGAGAGTTGGGCAATAGGGCCCCCAACTCCTTGCTCATGATCGGACTCTTCTGGGGCTTTTTCCTCCTCGCTGTCCCCAAAATAAGACTGCTGATCAAACATATCAGATTCTGATTCATAATCAGAAGAGGCCCCCATATGGTTAGAATGCCCTCTTCCATAGCATCTATGGCCCTTAATCCATGGTTCCTTACAAGTATAACACTTGCGATCCTTTCTAAGCTGCTCACGCTCCGCATCAGTCAACTTGGGTGGAAATTTCTTATGTTGATTTGAAACATGCTTCTTGTCCCTCTTATGAGAAAAGGGCTTAAACTGAAATTTTGGCCTAGGGGCAGCCAATTCCATGCTTCTAGCCTACTTGATGGCCTCTTCAAGACTTGGTGGGTCAAATGCCTTAACCCATCCCCTCAATGGCTCCATCAAACCTTCTGAGAATAGAACTAGTCTTCTTTCAGTGATGTTGGGCACCATCACAGAAGTTGTGCAAGCTCCCTAAACTTCACTTTAGGATCCTTAGTGTCAAACCTCTCAATTAGCTTGTTGGTGAACTCATCATAAGTTGGAATGAGGTTGTGGCCAAGAGTGACCAAACCATGGTCCCACCATTCATGGGCAACTCCTTCCGAATGCAACGTTGCAAATTTTATGGCATCTTCCTCCGGCATGGGCCTTAGCGATAGGTAATTGTCCAGCTTCTGAACCCACGACCTTGCTGAACACTTATCACTTCCATCGAAGTGAGCCAATGACACCTTCCCAAGGGCTTGCTGATAGTCAGTTCTAGGAGCCATAGGAGCTCGGTTATCAGCTCTTCCTCCTTTTTTTCTGTTTCTATGGTTCAAAAATTGATCAAAGGACCATTGGTCTCTAAGATCAGGGGGTAAGGTGGCATACTCCATGTAGGATTGCCTGACATCATCTGCAAAAGGAACGGCAGCTTCAACTTGTGGTCCCTCCCTCTGAGTGAATGTAGGAAAGAGTGGCCTAGAGGCTGATCCTCTAGAGGTGGCCTCATGTTGGCCAATAGTCCTGTCTCTCCCATTGCCATTGTTTCCATTGACACTACTATTTTCTCCTGTGGCATTGTTTTGACTAGGAGTATGATTCTGAGTAGCCTGTTGATCCATTCTTGCAAGCAAACGGGACATCATATCAATCATCCCATCAAACTTCTCCATTCTATCCTCTCTCTCATCCATGGTCTGCTTATGACTATCTGACATGTTCTCAACTTTTTTTCCCGTATCTACTGCTTTCCCTGTTTCTCTCAAAGCCTCTAAAAAGGTTTCTGCTTCTGGCATTGGCGAAAATTGTGACTATTGTTTTCTGGCTTGACTTCTGGTGTAGTATCTGCAATCACTGTCACTCATCTGACAATTGAATCATTGTAGGGCACAGGTTGGCAGGATCATGGCTCTGATACCACTGTAATGAACCGGATCAATTTTTTTTTGATTACAATAGGCAATGCAACATGCACCTGTTAAGGTTAGCTCTAAAACCAAAACGAAGCGGAAAGCAACTCTAACCAAGGATGTACGCCATGATCCCAATGTTGGGCAAGGTGTGAGCATATGGTCAAAGGATTTGATGCAATGCTGAACTGAAAGGGAACTCTAACCAAGAAATGCGTCTAGGAAAGACGACAATATGGTCAGAGGATCTTATGCATGTTGAACTGAAAGTAACTCTAACCAAGAAATGTGTCGAGGAGTGGCGAGCATGTGGTCAGAGGGTCCCTATTAATTACTTGACTGGAAAGTAAATAGGCGGCAAGCTAGCCTCTTCCACTTATTTAGTGGGAAGTACAAGTAAAAAGAGAAGAAGTGAGAATGCTGACAGTACTACTGTTTAGCTTATGTTGTATCCAAAACCAAAATTTTTGCTTCACTAAGGCATTTTGCTTAATTGAGTCTTAACCTTGTTAAAGTGATGTCAGAAGGTCGTTTTTGGGGTTTTTAAATATGGAGTTGGTGTCAGTGTCATGTCAGTCTGTTACTGAAGAGATTTAAGGAAAATGAAAATCTGAAGGAAGATTGTCAAAATTTTCTATCTCTGGAGAGAGGAGCAGCTTCTCAAATGGGCGCCCTATCTTTTAGGGGCTTAGATCCTGTTTTTAGGGTTTGTCACCTCCAGCAGACATTTGTCCGACACCACGTCAGCTTCGCAATAAGCTATCAAGCCTGTCAAACGGACCTGTTTCGGGCAAGTTATGGAAGATACAGCGCAAAATGAGGCGAAAGCGAGAATTGACTAACACTGGAGAAAAGCACAGCTTTTGGAAAAGGCGCCCATCTTTTTGAGGTGCCAGATGTAGGTTTTTGGCTAAACGCCACCCACGATGTTTATCTCACTTTTGTTCGAGCTTCGCAACGCATCCGTCAGTGGGTGAATATGAGTTGCTGAAGTGCCTGAACCTGAGGTCAAACATAGGGTCAAATCTTAGTCAGAATATCAAGGAAAAAGCAAAAGAGCACATTTTGAGAAAGGCGCCTAAGCTTTTCAAGCCTTTAATGCTTTCTTTCTGATGATATCAGATGTTTAATGTGTCCGTGTTACTTTTAGCTTTCCGTTGCCTGTCTCCGTCAGATCAGAGAATGACTCAGCAACTTGCAGTCGAGGTTTTTATGTTATTTTGATCATTTCCAAAAATGGCTAAGTCTGGAGGAAAAAGAGCAACTTTTCAAAAAGGCGCCCTTGTTTTTCACCCCTCAGATGATGTTTTCTTGGGAAATGTGTCTTTCAAATGCGTGCGTAATGACTTACCGCTGATCGAGATCCATCCGAAAGTTGATAAATCAGAAGTTATGAAGGATTTATTTTTCCCTTCGTACGAAATGCAGAAGTCAAAATTTGACTAAGTCTGAGAAAAAGCGCAGCTTTTGAAAAAGGCACTTAGATTTTTTGAGCCTTCAGATGTGAGTTTTATGACGTACAATCTCAAGATACCTTTTGATCAGTTTTTACTCAGCTCTACGATGCACCTGTCAGCTAGCCAATCGGAGAAGTCAGTTAGCCAGTGTCAGAAGATGAACAGAGGTCCCAACAGAGGTTTTAGCTTAAATTTTCATCAAAATTGGCTAAGTCTGGAATTCGCCTTAAGAGGTCAAAATTGGATTTTTGAAAGAGAGTTGAATGGACGCCTTAACTGGAGTTCTGACTGTAGTTAGACTAAACGATTTCTAGGTTGTCATCTTCAGTTCGTATATTGGCATGTTGAGTGATCTTTCAGTTCGCATGTCGAGTTAACTAGTTTGCATGTCCAGTTAACTGCTTTGCATGTTGAGTTAACTTGATTGCATGTCCACTTAACTGAAGATTATCAGTGAATGTCAACTGGAGTTCACATGCATGGCGAATTTGGTTGCAATTGTGAAGTTTGTGTGAAGATGGCGCTTCATTGAGTGTCAACTGAAGTTCTAAAAGGGACGGCATGAATGATGAAGCATAAATTTGTGAAGTATGGCACATTTGAGTGTTACCTTCACTTATCAAAAGGGTCGCCATATTTAGAGTTTTATTGATGAAGCATAAATTAGTGAAGCTACGCATTTTACAAAGAATGACAACTTAAGTTCCAAAAGGGTTGTTATTTTTAGAATTGAATTGAAGCATAAGTGTGAAGTTGGTGCATTCATTGAAGGCCAACTGAAGTCTTGAAAGGGTCGCTATATTTGGAATGTTTATTGCATGATATATGGCGAGTTTCTTATTGCCAACTTTAGTTATCAAAAGGGACGCCTTAGTTCTAATTTGTGAATCTAAAGCAAATGTGAAGGATGGCGAACTTGATATGGATTGCTAACTGAAGACAAAGCCGCATGAAGTTGTTAACTAAAGACTGAAAAGGGAAACCCTAATGCATGGCTCTTTAATTAGCATATTTGAGTTTTAGTTAACTGAGATGGGGTCCAATTACAAGCCAAGCGCACTTTTCATGGATTCCATGCCTTATGCGAATTTCATAGATGAAAATCTATATATTTCAGCAATGGCGTCCATTATTTCATCATCTTTAGCTTCGAGGTTCATATTCTTTTTGAGCGACTAGCAAGCTAAAGGTGCTACAGGTGTCCGAATTCAGCGTTCTTCATAGCAACGAGTTCAGATTGTTCAGAGGAAGGCGATTCTAGACTTTATTTTCGCTTTGCATGCAGGTTTCATCAAGTTCTAAGGAAGAAGTTGGCAGATTTTTCAGAAGCAGACAAGCAAAACTTTCTATCTTCTGTCTTATTTCTTCTATTTCTCACCTTAGGTACTTTCTTCGCATGTCAAAGAAATTCAACACATTTAGAATCTGATCATCTGGGTTCACATATTTCAGCGTTTGCAGCAAAACCCACGTCTTAGATTTTTTCGAGGAAATCGCCCCGTAGCCTTCATTCTGAATTTCTGTGCTTTTTTCCGAGAATTTCTTTGCATGTGGGCTTGAATCACATTTTTTCGAGAATTCAACTATCTGGGTTTGTTCAGAATTCAGTTGTGCACAAAACCCATGTTCCAGAAAAACTTCGAAAATTTCTTTCGTCAGAGGCTATTTTTAGCTTTGTCCAGAGGTTTTCAGAAAGTTCTTCAAGTATCATCGACTTTACAGTCAAAAGTCCTTATTTTCAAAATGCAGTTCAATCTGATTGATTACAAGGTGAAATCGGCTCTTGCACATAATTTCATCAAGACTTCAGATACAGACCTGAATCATGTTTATCCAGTGGTCAATCTGAGCAGTTTGGAAGGTGTTAGCAGCAATGCGTTGAGGAATCTTGAGCGTTCCGGGTTGCTGGCAGCGGCATCTATCCCTGTTACTACTTTCGATCTTGAGTTCGTTCTTGCTTGCATCAAGCATTATGACTCATCTTCACGTCAAATCAGATCAGTAGATGGGAAGGTTGTTTGCAGTATCAAACCAAAGGACATTGAGAAATGTTTTGCTATTCCTCGTTCAGATAACTTTACTGTGGTTTTTGAAGCTTGTGAAAAGATATGGGATGCTGATCAACAACATTCACAGAGGAAAGTGGCTCAGAAGTGGCTGAAAGTTCAGAAGACTAACATGCCTAAGAAGGTTGGTCGTGGTGAATTCAAGGAGGAAGTTGCTGTTTTGATAACTTTACTCAACCCAGTTACCGGTCAATCAGATGCCAGCACTTTCCGTTCATGGATGTTTTACCTAATTACCAAAATTCTTGATGGTACAGAGTGTTTTGATTGGGCTATGTTGATTAGTGATTGCTTACATCAGCAAATTACTAATTTTCTCAAGTATCATGAGTTTCATATGATATCCTACTTGGTTTACTTGGTTGCATTTCAAGGTAGCTACAGGCTTCTTAAAACTAATGGCACTCTCGGTGTTCAGCGTGTTCATGAGTATTATCCTCAGTTGGAGTTTTCTCAATACGAGCAGGATTTCCGAGCAGTGAATGATCACTTTTCCATGAGAACCGTGAGAGATCTTGATAACGGTATTTCTGTCGAGGCCAAATCAGCGATGGAGACTTGGGCGGATTGGTTTATCCAGTTCCCTACTTTCACATACATCCGAGTTTATGGATATGTTGGAGAGCCCCTGATGTTGCCAAGGTATCCGTCAGACAAGATTATCTTTATGGAGTTCCTCAGACAGATGCAGCATGTTCATTTCTTTCTTCGTAGTCGTCATAAAACTACGGCTAATTTTCCATTCACATTGGGAATTTTCACATGCAATGCGGCAACAGATGCCAGGTTTATGTCTACCAAGATAGAAAGGTTCAAACTCAAGACTTATACTGAGAGGCATTCCTATGATCCTCTCGGTCATTATGCAGATCGGTTAGAGCGAGGGATTGCACATGCGCTAGCACTTGAAGATTTCTGGGCTAATTGTGAAGATGAGTTCGAGGTTCGTCGTCGTCACTATTGGTCAGCTCTCTGATTACCTATCAGAAGATGTTGATGGTCTATCCGATGATGATGGAGAAGTTCTTCTCAATTCATATGTTAAGGATCAAGTTGCTCGGCAGCCACTTCGCTCACCTGATTGGTACGCCAAGGAGAATATTTCTATTGAAGAGGTTTCCAGATCAGTTATCAAGACTAGCAAGTTGTTCTTGGAGAGAAAACGGACGCGGAAGTCAGTTCCTATAGCAGAGCTGCCAAAGGATTTCTCTTCGTTGCCTTCTACTTCTAGAGCAAGACCCAGAGTCAAGGCCATTATAATACCTCCTGAAGGGGTTAGACTCAGTGGAAACACAGGGAAAAGAGCTACTGGTAAGAGGAAGCAGAAACAAGTTGAGAACGTTCTTGAGGTTCCAGTAGAGACAGTTATTCAAGCTGAGCCTCACGTTTCACCTCCTAGTTCGCCTCACATACAACCTATTGACATAGATTCTGAGCCTGAGACACCAATTCAAGCTGGATCGGAGACACCTGAACCACCACAAGTTGATACATCAGGAATAGTCTCTCCTCGAATTGAAAATATTGTTCAATATTGTTGGCTCGAAAAGTCTTTGGGAAGACAGAGGCGTGAACCTTCGTACAACCTTGATTTATCTGAGTTCGGTGAACCTTATCAGAGAAGATCGAACAAGAAGATAAAGAAACAAGTGCATATCGAAAAGACTCCAGAATCAGAGATTGTTATTGAAGTTGCTGTTCCTCCAGAGGGTAAGAGCTTAGATGAAGTCGAAGTTGGTGACTTTACATTCACTAAGGCTAATCTTGGCAAGACTACTAGAGAAACAGATGTGACTCTTCTTAAGATCGTCACTAATAATCTTGAAGAGCGAATCACAAAAGATGGAGAAGATAAGGCCTTACTCAAGGAAATAGTCAACTACGTCAATACATTTCTGATCTTGTTCATGGAAATTCGAGTAGAGCACCTGTTCTTCCTCAGCATATACCTGCAGAACAACGAAAACTGGATCAGTTAGTCAGTCATGGCAGACTTTTGGACAACTGGATTGAAGGTTTAGTTGCTACAGGTCGGCATCTTCTTGCAAATATGTATCAGTTAAGGAGTGATGCACATAAACTCCGTCAGGGTATTTAGTTGCTTGAGATTGCGGTTGCAGAAAGTGTGGCAAAGGATCGTGTTCTGATATCTCAGTTGTCAGTTGCATATGATGCCTTGGAGATCGATGAGGATCAAGATAAAGTTTTTACTTGGAGAGAGCAGCATCTTCTGAGGACGGAAATATGTGAGAAGATTTCTACGAAGTTGTTTTCACTCAAGGATGATGTGGTTGGAGTACTTGCACTTGTTAGTGGCTTCGTTGTTCAGATTCCATGTCATTATCTTCTTGTAGACGGCACGTATGTTGAGTTGGACAAAGTACAAGCACAGTTCGAGAAGCTGATTCATGACAGCCTTGAAGGAGAACCAATGGCACCTAAGTTAGAGAACGTTTCAGTGATTGCAGCCAGTCTTAGGAAGGCGACTGAAGAATGTAAAGATGGCATGCACACGATCACAGAAAGTGGCAGAGAACTGAAGAAACAGACTATTGCTTTGAGCAGCGTCAAAGTGCCAGAGGACAAAGAGATCGATGAGTTCTTGGTCGAAGTGTTAGACCGAGTTGACATGGAGTGATCTGCCAGTTGGAACCTGCAGTTAGTTTCGAGGGTTGAGTCATGAGCAGCAGTTAAGTCGATTTTTAGTCTTGAGTTTACTTGCTGACTTAACACATGCTTATCTCACCCTTGGAATTATCATCAGTATTAGGGTCGTCCAGTTAACTTTGCTTTAAATAAGGACGTGCATGCTTGCACATGGTCCATTTAGGTTATTTGTACCAGTTAACGATGGTAGCTTTCCAGTTAACTTTGTATAGTTTACTTCATTAGGGTTTAATAATTAATCTTGCATGCATTTGCGAGACTGTAGTTAACACAAGGTGATTTTAGGGTTCCCTACACCTTGATGTATATAAATAAGAGCTTTTGCTCATTTGTAATTAACTTTTGCTTGAGAGAGAAATATATGCTGCGCCTACCTTGCCCTCAATATTGCTCTTTTGGTATTTGTTCATGCGTCTTTGCTATTACAGTTGATTGTTATGCTACATAGGGTTTCATACGATTGTGATAGTGAACTCTTTACATAATTTAGATAAATCTGTTTTGTGCATCTTTATCATTACGATCAATTGTTATGCCACATAGGGTTTCATGCAATTGTGATGATAAATCTGTTTTGTGAACTTTTACCGTTATAATCAAGTGTTATGCCACATAGGGTTTCATAAGATTGTGATGATAAATCTGTTTTGTGAAGTCTTTACTATTATGATCAAGTGTTATGCCACATAGGGTTTCATAAGATTATCATGGTAAATTCTTAAATCTGTTTGTGCCTAATAAGCTTGTTCAGATTGAGATAATAGTTGCGCCACCTTGCCCTCAAGTAGAGAATCTGAATCCGTTTATCGTCCGATAGTCAAAACCTTGCTCCGTTTCCTCATGCTCTGTTTTCTTGAGGGAACTGGATAGAATTTAAGTTATTAAGTTTAGTTGTAGTTAGTGAATCTGCGAAACCAGAGAAAATTCTCAGCTGCAACATATATAGTTTTCGAGAAAGCCTTGTACCTCTACAGCTGAAACAAAAAGACAGGAATTAGTTTAGTTTATTTCCCCTTGCAGGTATTTTTGTCAAGCACAATGAGGGAGCTTCCCCTCCTAATTTGAAGAGCACTCATTGCGTAGTGTGCATAACTGTCCGTACCAACTCTTACTCCAGAGGTGCTAGTTGTTACGCCAACAGCTTACAATGAAATAGAGTGCCTGCCAAGAACACAAGATTAGAAGCTTATTAATTTTGCAATAATGTTTAGCTACTCTCCAATGCTCACAAGACCACTTAGAATCAATTTCTCACACAACTAATGAATTCCCACAATCTGATATAACTGATTATTGACTGAAAATGCACAGACCAGCAATTCAACAACTCACTATTATGCTCACAACTCACTCAAAACTCACCCAAAACACATGAGACAAAATGCATAATGCTCCTAGGATGATGGCACCCAAGAAGGAACAATAAAACCAACCGAAAAGACTCATATTTATTTTGCACGGAATTCCAAGCATCTGCACAAAGGTACGACCCTCAAGGAGGGGCGATTTTGCTCCATAAAATCCAACTCTTGATAATAAAATCTGAAATTTGGCACTCAAGGTCGCCCCTAGCAAGAAATCAGATTGGTAAAATACCCAGAACGAGAATATCTTTATTTTTGAATCTATGAATAAAACTTACAATCAGCTATGATAATCAACAACTCCAAAATATGACTAGAATGCAAGAAAACTGAACTAAGATGCTAGAAACTCAAGTACAATGCTAAGACAACTCAACTACAATCTATCTCTCAACTAGTTGCTATCTTTCAAGCAAGAAGATGAGCCAAGTGCTAGGAGGTATGCTTTCCTCGAAGCTTTGCCTGAAATCAATCCAACAACATAATAGTATGGTAGACAAGAGATGAGAAAATGAAGAGAAGAGGTCTCCTTTTGTAGATTTGCAAAGCATCTAGAAGGGCGCCCAAACCAGTCAAAGCATTATTCAAATTTGAGTTGACTCTTATTCCTCCAAAGTGGCGTCCAAAACAAGAAGGCAACATTTGACTTTATTTTAAAACAATCTCCTCATCAAAGTTGGCGTCCCACTTCAAGAATGATTTATGACCTTTAGAAATATTAAATTACCTCCAGATGAGACGTCCACCAATGAAGTCCCCCTTTCAGAACAACTTTAAGTCATCAAACTAGGCTAAGGGAGTTATAACATTAAAATATAACATCATTTTAATTAACTTATCTCCAGAAAATGCATCAAAAGGCCAAAAACAACTACACCAACTGAATTGATTGCAAAGAGGAGCCAACTGTACTGAAGCCAACAAGACCACTACCAGAAATAGAATTTACTAAAAATAGTAAATTCAAAAAGTTGCTCAGAATACCATGCGAGCTATACCACTGCGAACCTCTCTGAAAACCCAAAAAGAATCTGCAAACCAATCACCAAACTTCAAGCAACAACCTCCTCAAAACACGAAACCCTAATTTTCACCCTCTGAGTAGCCTACGGGTCTTCGGAATAGGCTAACGGTCAATTGAATTGATCACAATTGAGAAGGGGACATTGCAGGGAAGATATTTGACCTTTCGAAGATTAAATGCTTTTCAAACTTAGCCCGATTCCTCAGTATGGGTGTGTTGATGTGTTTTTCGTGACCGCACCAACGCAGAATAAAGTCGCCAACGGCTACCCTATCTTCTCTTGATCAAAGTATTCAGCACGCTAAGATTGTGAGAGAGTTCGTGCGTTCAACTTCAAGGTTCTTTTAATGCAAATAGGCTTAGTTGGCTCAATGTGATTTGCTGGTATTTCAAGGGGACTTACGGAATTGTTCGGCAGCGGAGAAAGGAATTCAAATGCTCGAAAGATTTGTCTATGAAGTGCGGGTTTCCTATTTTAATCAGAAAGTACTTAATTGAAATGGTGCAGGATTAAGGCTCTAATCTACTCTAAGGCGTGGACATGGCGATCAATTCTCACAAGCTTCAACCAAGCTCTGCTTTGCCTCGCTTCGGACAGCCTCCATAGAACCGGTGCAATCTTTAAAGGAGTAGCTCAAGGTGTTCAGATCACAACTTAGCATGAAAATACCATCACAACGACGCATATAAACATACAAATCATGATCGAAGTTAAGTACATGATATTCCAGTTGACCACGCGAGGCGCATTCACCATCAGCGAACACACTAGTGGTATGGATAGACGAAGTTCGCTCAAATTGAAGACCACATTTCACAATTACTATCTACTGCTTGCATGAAATGAAACTTATTCTACTTTAAGTCACTACTCGAATCAGAAGGACGAAGAAACCTTGCTAGCTACTCACAATAAAAGACGAAATTCATCATCAATGAAAATCCTTTTTATTGGGAGAGTGTTCACAACAATTTCTTACAAAGTTTTAAGGAAAAACTTTCCTTCTTCTTCAACTACTCTATCAATCTATGTTAAGCTACTTTTAAGTTGTCCCTCTACTCTATGTCTACTGTTTAACTCAATGTCTATTCTAATGAGTACAAATGAGGGGGACTCCCCCTTTATATAGCTGGCCAAGTCCAACGGACGGCTTAGATTACAATTGGCTGGATGGCCCAGATTGTGCCACCTCAGCCCTAAACATGATTCGCCCTAAAAACCGCCATAATGGAGAGTGGGGCAATAAATGAGCAATTAATGGCCACCATCTTCTAGAAGATTCCCGTTTGTAGACGCGTTCACACTGTTCTCGATCTTCTTCTTGGCTTTGTTCTTCAACTTCCTCTTTGTCACTTGAGTTATACTAAATCTCAACACTTAGCCATTTTTCGCAACTTTCTCCCTTCGAGGTTGAAATGTCATCTTGGAATATTTGCTTCATCACTTTAAGTCATCACCGCTTGGTCTCGACGTTCCTCCTGCAAAACAAGCAAGGAGAAGAGCATTAGAACACCTCATAATATAAAATCAACTTACTTACCAAGATTTTTACTCTCTAACTTTCAAACGTTCATCGTCTTTACTAGCCAACTTTGCATTCAATCCTTCATGCCTTAGCCAAATTTCATCTTCCTCAAGGGCGTATCATCTTTTAAAAGTGTTAGCTTCAACTGCATCTTCTTCACTTTTCCGGCTGACATTTCATCCATCTTTGGCTCGAGCAAAATGTTTTCATCAGGAATTCGACCAAAAATCATCTAGGCGATCATTTTTAGATTCATCCGCCAAGGCATTTTTAACACACTTTATCCCCTGCCTTAGAATTTTTTTAAAAGTTTCCCTTAGGAAAATTCATTGTTCAAGCGCTGATCAAATTCCTCATCTTGAAGGCCCCGACGAAGTGCAGAAGACTTGGAAATCCAATGCTCGTCGAAGATCTTCAATACCCAGAAGAAAATTTTCCTCAGAACCTATCGAATCCATGGGTATACAACGAACAGGTTCATTTAATTTTTTCTGAATTTTGAACCTTAGAAAAATAATTTCTCATCAAATTTATTTTAGTTCTTCACCCTTGAGCGCATTTCCTGCTCTGACTTGAAATTTCTCATTGACCCTGTGAAGTTGGAGTATTCTGACTCATTCCTGCCGATTTTATCCATGCCTCTGAAAATTTCATCTTCTCCATTAGACTTAGGCGTATTTTCTTCTAGAGGTGGAATTTAAATATTTATACTTAGAAAAATATTCTATCATTTCATCACTAGCTTGGGCGCATTTAAGCTTTTGTCCTACCACTTGCAAACACTTAGAAAATATTTTTGGCTTCCTTCTCATCTAGGGCGCAATTCATGGGTAGTGCTTCCATTTTGTTACTTAGAAAATTCTTCAAGAACTTCTCTTCAAGGTAGGGCGCATTTAGTACCTCACACTTTCAATTCCCAAGACTTAGAAAGTCCTCAAGTGGTTAAGGCGCACTTTACCACCCCTTCTTCCAACTAGTGACACTTAGAATAATTCCAGCACCTCTCCCTAGGCCAAGGTGCATTTAGCAGGTGATACTTCAAATTTCAAATACTTAGCAAAATTTCCAAACCTTCAGCTTTCTTTTCAAGCAGAGGTGTATTTGAGGGTGGTAACTTCAAACTTAGAAAAATTCCATGTCTCACTTCTCCTTCCAGGCACATCTCACCATTGAAGTTCCAATTTGCAACACTTAGAAAGTTCTCAAGCTCCATCATCTTGTTGGGGCGCATATGAGAGGTCCAACTTCAAGTTTGCATGCCTTAGACACTTTTCCAAGCTCTCCCTGCAAGTTTAGGCGCATTAGGCAAGGCCTACTTCAAGTCTTCAACACTTAGAGAATTTCAAGGCCTTCCCTCCTTTGTTGGGCGCATTTGGAGTAGGGAGCCTCAAATTTAAAACACTTAGAAACTTTGCTGGAGTCACTTCAGAGTTTGGGCGCATATGACTGGCTGAGCTTTCATTTTTAAGCACTTAGAATATTTTTCTATCAATCTCCAGTTTCAAGGGTGCATGTGGAGGGGTCTTCTTCAAATTTGAAAGACTTAGACAAATTTTCATGGCTTATCCTTCCAAGGGCGCATTTACCTAGGCAAGCTCTAAGTTTTCCACACTTAGACATTTTAAAACTTACTTCTCCAACCTAGGGCGCAAATAACCCCTTGTGCTTTCATTTTTATTTGCCTTAGTCAAATTTCTAATCACCTCTTCCCTCTCAAGGCGCATTTTGACCCCAGAGCTTCTAATTTTCATACTTGGGAGAATTTTTATGCCTTCTTCCCTCAAGGGCACATTTGGAGGCATGAGCTTCCAATTTTTACACTTAGAAAAATTTCCTCATGGCATCTTTTCAAACTTGGGTGCATTTTGCCCTTGGAGCTTCAAATTTCAAGACTTGGAAAATTTCAAGGCACATCTCTTCTAGCAAAGCTGCAAACCATAGCTTGAGCTTTCAATTTCTCAGACTTGGAAAATTTCAAGGCACATCTCTTCAAGCTTGAGGGCGCATTCAAGATGTTGAACTTCAAATTTTGAATACTTAGTGAAATTTCATCATCCCCCTTTCTCCTCAAGGCGCATTCAAGGTGCTTAGAAAATTTTCATCAACCTTCAGCTTTTAAAGGCGTTTTTCACTGGCTGGACTTGAAAATTTATCAACTTCAGTAAATTTTATGACATTTGTCAATTTTAGAGTGATTCGTTCATGCTAACCCTAGCTTGCCCTAACTTTCTAATTTTAGAAAGTTTCCCAAATTTTGAATTTCAAGCTAATTTCAGGCTCCAAAAGGCTAGATTTTGCTTTGTTTTGAATCTCGGGATGCATTTGTGCTGTTGATGCTTGATATCTGTCTGTACTTGCTATTTTTAGCAACTTGCTAAAAATAGCAATTGCTCAGAATGCCTTCAAATTTTGCGTGCAGATTGCCTGAAGGGTATTGATTGTGACTGGATGCTGCTTTTGCCTGGCTGTTTTGTTTCGCCCTTGATTTTAGGAAACCCTAATTCTTCTACGCAGGCTTGCTAAAAATAGTAAGTGCTTGATTCTCCATTCTCAGCAACTCCATTTGACTTGAAATTCGCGCCATGGGGTCTTTATCAGCTGCTTGACTTGTTCGTACTGAGACTTCATGATGACTTGTTATTTATAACACATTTCTGGAGGTGACTTGCTATTTATAGTAACTGCTTGTTTCCGATACCTCCACAACTCCGTTTGATTTGAAATTTGAATGACGTGCTCCTCACCACGTGACTTGCCTGTTGACATTGGCACATGCGGTTGACTTACTATTTTTAGCCTGTTGGCGTAAAAACTAACACCTCTGGAGTGCAGGTTTGTACGGACAGCTATGCACACTGCGTAATGAGTGCTCTTCAAATTAGGAGGGGAAGCTCCCTCGTAGTGATGGAATGCGTGGAAAAGAAAAGTAATCTAAGTCCTATCTTTTTGTTCTCAGCTGGAAAAGGCACAAGGTTAAGAAAACCAAGAACGATGCAGCTAAGGATTTTCTGGTTTTGTAGATCATTAACTACAACTAAGCTAACTAATTTAAATCTATCTAGTTTCCTCAAGAAAACAAAGCATGAGGAAATGGAGCAAGGTTTGACTATCTGACGATAAACGAGTATAGATTCTCAACTTGAAGGCAAGGTAGCACATCTATCAGCTCAATCTAAACAAGTTTATTGGCAACAACAAATATACGATAAACTAAGTATGGATTCTCAACTTGAAGGCAAGGTGGCACAACTATCAGCTCAATCCGAATAAGTTTATTATTCACACACATCACATGATAACCAAGTACAGATTCTCTACTCGAAGGAAAGGTGGCACAACTATCATCTCAATTTGGACAAGTTTATTGAACACAAAACAAGAAAGAATTCACCATTATAATTGCATGAAACCCTATGTGGCATAACAATTCATCATAATAGTAAAAACACATGAACAGATACAAAACAAGTAATATTGAGGGCAAGGTGGGCACAACATATATTTCTCTCTCGTGCAAAAGTTATGTACAAATGAGCAAAAGCTCTTATTTATAGACATTGAAAGGTGTAGGGAACCCTAAAATCACCTTGAGTCAACTACAGTCTTGCTATGCATGCAAGATTTATTGCTAAACCCTAATAAAGGAAACTATACAGTTAACTGGAAAACTACCATCAGTTAACCAAAACATCTAATCTAAAAATGGACAATTGTGCAAGCATGCACGTCCTTATTGAAAGCGAGTTAACTGGAAGACTACCATCAGTTAACGAAAACCCTAAATGAAACTCCCAGTGAATAAAGCTGATCTCAGAATAGATATGCATGTGATGAAACAACGAGTTAACTTGAAAGGGTAACGCCAAGTTAACTCCTGTGTATAAAGTCTATTCTAAGAGGTAGGAACTGAAGTCTACTGATCGTGATCTCGAACAACCAATCCCTCAACGAGATTGTCAACTGCATCAGCATCTGAATGTTAGCAACTTGAGCAAACTTGGCAATCTTTGCACACTCAAACTAGCATTTCACTGATTGGTAACTTTGGCGGCTCCATAATTGAAGTGATGGACATTATCTCTTCTGCAGCTTGATGCTTCGACGCTTCTCCTTAATGAAAGAGTGTTGCATGACAAAACTACAAAGTTTGACTGCGCACACTCTGGTTGTGAGAAATGCAAACGAACTTGCTGCCAACCCTCTGAAAGCACTTGATACAAATTGGTCTCAGCTTTTCTGACGAAATCATGAATTAAGACCGATTTGGTCTTGAATTCAGTCTGTGTGAACTGCATTCTGAAAAACTCGCCTGTTGACTGTGAACACGGCTATATTCTGACAACTTTTCTGGAAAGCTAAAAATCCCTGCTGAGGCTAAAAATAACCTATTGGAGAGCAATTTTCACGAAAAATTCTGAGATATGGGTTTTGTCCAGAAAAAGATTCTAAGACAACCCAGAACGTCAGAAATACAAAAAATTGACTTCTACTCGACCATGCAAGGAATTTTCAGTTGAAAATTAGAGCCTCGAGCCCGATGCTCTGGAGTAAATTTTCCTGAAAAATTCTGGCACATGGGTTTTCTCGAGGAAGCTATTCTGAATCAACCCAGATGATTTGTTTTGCCAAAAGTCGCCAATTCTTCAAATGTGGGAAAGAATTTAAGACAGAAGAAAGAAGTTTTTAGTGCTCTGCTTCTGCTAAAATCGCCATCTTGTCTAAAGTCTGCTGATAATTCTGACTTGTACCTGCAAAGAAAGTGTTTTGATGTCTTCGCCAGTGATTGTTGATGAAGAATTTGCCTTTGGTTTGCTAAAATTTGCCTTTGCTTTGAAAATACGAATTTGCCTTGAAAACCACAAATTTATCTTGAAATTTGCGCCTTTGTTCTTGAGGAAATTCGAATTTCTATGAAGTTAACTTGAGAAAATACGAATTTCTATGAAGTTTGAGAATTCGCCTTTGCTCACTGAAGGATTTGCGAATTTGTCTTGAGAATACGCCTTTGATCTGGAAGGATTGAATTTACTTCAAGCCTTTGTTCTTTAAGAATTTCGCCTTTGTTTCTTGAAGAATTGCGAATTTCTTTTGAAGCTATGAATTTGCTTTGAAAACTGAAAATTTGCCTTTGCAAATTGAGGATTACGATTTTCATCTTCAAAATATGAATCTCTTTTGAAAAATACGAACTTCTCTTGAAAACTGAATTTTCTTTAAGAAATACAAACTTCTCAAAGCTTTGTGAATAATAGATGAAGGCGCCATGCTTTAAATAAGAAGAAATTCGCATCAACTTAGCAACTACAAGATTCAAAACCTTGATTAAAATAGAAAACCTCTGATTGGTCCCCTTTCAGTTCTACTGCCACTGACTGGAAGTTCGAATTTAAATAAATAATAAATATTTATTATGCAAATAGCAAAGGCGCCAAAAATAGAAAATTGCCATTTAATGCAAAATAAATATTAAATATTTTAAACTTCAGTTGACAATTCGGATGAAGCTTTAGGATTCACCGTTAGACTTCACAGATTCCGAAAAGTCATTCTTTGAGCTCGTAGGCGTCCATTTGCTCAAGTTATTGCACTTTTTATTAACTTCCTATTTAATAGCTGATGATAAAGTTACGACTGGCCATCTTCGACATTGATTTCTGAGTGACCAGGAGATGTTGAGACTGAGCTGGAGAATTCATCGGAAAGCCTACTGAACAAGGAAGAAATGTCTGCTGGGAGACGCTACTGCAAAATCCATCATTTAACACCCTGAAAAGTTAGGCGCCCTTGATTAAGTTCATTTACGGGTTCCAGACTTTGCCATTTGACACTTCAAACGGCTGCTGAGGGTGAACGGTGAACCCTGCTGACAGGAAACGAAGCTCACTGCATGCCTGGACTCATTCTGCATCCAACGACTGTACACACGACATCTGAAAAGTTCATTTAGGGCCCGAAAAGTAAAAGCGCCCCTGGCCTTCAGTTGCACTGGCAGCATTTTGACGAAAGTTGAACTCTCAACCAAGTACGCTATTTCGACCTTTGATATCCGGAGCTGGATAACCCGATTCGAGCCACATTTGTTTTAACGGACAGCCAGAAGGATTGAGAAGAGATGTCCCTAGAGGTGACAAAGCAAGAAAACTGCTTCTAAGACCTCAAATAGAAGGGCGCCCAGCCCAAGATGGAATAAACGACCAACACTTAGCCATTTTATGAGTTATCTTCTCTTTTCAACACTTCACCAAAGACCTCGCACGTACGAGCGACTGCCAAATCCTGGAAGTTGATGGCTAAGCTCGTTGAATAGATAAAGTAATTACGCTTGAAAGCCGTGAAGACTTCGAAAGCGAATGACCTCATCTGACAAGCCTAAAGGCTAGGCGCCTCTAGACTGTAGAAATACAATGAAAATCTTCTGTTGGTCTACCCGTGAAATTATGTGCTTGGTAGAAACTCTGCCACGATCACCCAGAATGTCGGATCGACAGGCAACTTGGTGCGCTGTGGAGCTGGACTAGCGTATTACTGATGTTAGGAAGACCTTGCGTGCAAATTTGACCATTTCAAGGGCCATTTTAACCAGCGCCCCTGAGCTATGCTTGCACTGGAAATGCAAGGAGGAAGCTGAAAGACATGAAAACCCCATTATAGGCTCATCTTCAAATGACGACTGCCGAAGCTCTGGGACTCGGACGACTGCGTTTGATATCTCGTTGGATAAGCAGACTAGTTGAGAACAGATTAACTGTATCAGCTACCAAAAGTGCCAAGATGTACCCCCTCTTTAAGATGGGCGCCCTCAAGCTATAGTTGCGCTTTTGCTGGAAAAAAAACAATTTTCTCACATCTGGAACTTTGGAAATTTCATCTTCTGTCGCCAGTTGCCGGAGCTGTGGGTCTCAAAAAGCTTCGCTGGAAAACTCATTGGATAACCAGACCAATTCTGAAGAGATTGACTGTATACATGAGCATTTTTAACAAGATCTTGACCTCCTTCTAGAAGGGCGCCCCTAGGCTATAGTTGCGCTTTCTTGCTTTTCTCTGAGAAATCATAATTTAACCTTTAAAATCATCATCACGATCACTGAAATGACCATGTGCAATGTGAAATGTTGTCATGAAATGCTCCTCCATCATGAAATGCTCCATTCCGAGTCTCTGATTCAGGTCTTGATCAATAAAACTGACTTTGACTGACAAAATATTGACACAAACTCCATGCTTGATATTGCCCAAAATTGTATTTTACATCATTTTAGGAAGATTTAGACTCTTTTATGCAAAATGCCTTGATGAAGCAAAAAGTTTGGTTTGGGTACAACATAGCCAGTTTCTGAAATGACTTACTGTAAATAGTAAGTGCTCTGTTTGCCTTCAAATTTTATTGGTGGATAGCTTGAAAGATGCTGATCGCAGTGGGATACACCGGTTTTCGAAAATTCTAACTTTTATGCCTCTTTTTGGGTCCCGAAGCTGGAAACCCTAATTTGTCTCGCATGCATATCAAATGATCTCCGTTTGTTCTCGTTTCTATTGCATTGCGATCAGCTTGTGATTCTGAAGTGTTGGGAGGTGGCTGCCGGGATGCACCTGCTAAAAATAGTAAGTTCTCAAATAAGTGGTTATCTCCGTTTGCATGTCACATCACTGCAAAGCTCTCGAAAAACCCACAAGGAATCACTCGACATGCAAAGAAAATCCTGACATGCAAACCCTAAAAATAGCCTCTAAAGGCTGAACTCTGAAAGTTGTCATCTCATTTTGCATGTTACACCATCGCGAAGGTCTCGAAAAACCTAGAAGGAATCTCCAGACATGCATTGAAAAACTCTGCATATAGGCCCTGAAATTTGCTCTGAAAGTTGAACTGCTAAAAATAGTTAAGTTGTCCGTTTCAGCTCAAATTTTGCCAGTGAGCAGCTTGATGTGTTCTGAATGCAGTGTGACTGTTAAGACCTCAAAAATGCTAACGGAATGCCTGGAATTACACACTTACTAAAAATAGTAAGTTGTCAGAATTTGATGAAATTTTAGTGAAAGCCTGCTGGAAGCACATTGACAATAGTGTTAGTCTTTATTTTCAATTTATTCACCTCACTTGACCTCAAATTGGCTTGAAAGATGGAAACCTTAATTTTTAGACTTAGCCAAAATTTCACGTTAAGGTTCAACGGCGGGCACATCTCGGAAAGACAGACAGTAGAAAAGAGAGACAACGACAAAACGACCCAAAAGCAAAGCCAAAATTAGGGGGTCCCCATTTGCAATGGGCGATGTGTGAAAAAGGTCACAACAAGGTGGCCAGAGAAGTTGCAGCAGTCATATAGGTTGATGGCAGGCTATTTCGATCCCTACTTCTCACACAACCCCAGTAGTTAATGCCTCATCTCCAAACATTGACGCTATGAAATTCCCTGAGTCACGGCTTGTGCAGGTGCTCACAGTGACCACAAACCCAACCGCTATGGAATATAATGAATGGTAGAAGGATTAATAAGGTGGCGTTGAATATAACCTTGTCCAATATGCTACTCGCTGCCTAACACATAGTCTCAACCATCGATAAGAACCTTTGATAGGTTTAGTATGATATGGAGACCACATTTCCTTCCACGACCCCCCTGTTTATCTTCCCGTATAAAGTGAAAACTCTAATATATCTAAACCAAATATGATAATCGGTTACCTTCAACATATGCACTCAATTCACCCCAAATAATATTATTACTGGCTATTCAACTACTTTCACGATAACAATATAATTATCCTCAATAATGAAAACACAGATTGCTCTTGGCTTAATAAGCCAATAAATACTATCGGCTACAATTGGGATTCTATCGATTTGTCTTTTCCTGGCTGCACATTCACTGTTGATTTGTATTATCTACCCTTTAGCACATTTTGTCTTATTTGCAACTATATGTCAGCTAGAATCGACTATAGCTGGAGCAAATCTAAATATAGATTTTGGAAATATTATAATAATATTTACCACCTCATCTCAACGCACGAACCACAACAAAAGCTGAAAATTTGTCTTCAAACGAGAAACCCTAGAGTAGACCAAATACTTTGAAGTTTTGTCTTCGGAGAAGACCATCAAAATTTCCACTAGATGATCTTTGGAGCCCAAATGCGAATCTCGAATTGAATCTGCTTGAAAGAGGATTTGGGTTTTCGTCCAAACCTTTGATCTTGAAACTCGAGGGTTTCCATCCTCAAGCCTCCTGTAAGCTAAGCTCTCCAATTTTCGACAATCTCGAAAAGATAATAATTTCACATGATAATCAAATGATTTGTCCTCAACCCTTTTTAAAGGCTTAGCTCGACTTCTAGATGATTCCTTTTAATTAATAAAGTGACTTTATTATGATTTTTATTTGAGTCACTTGAATATTAATGTCCCAAATATTAATTTAGGACAAAAATAATATTTAATTAAATCAATTAATTAAATATTGTTTGGTCGGAAATTGGGGACATTACACAAGGGATGATGGTGTTGGGACCCACATAGGCATAAATTCTATACTTGTTGGAATTGCTGGTTGTGCTAGGGTATGCCTTGTCTTAAGTGGGTGCTTTACTTTTGAGTGCCTCATTTTTGTTGGTACCCACATAATTTCTCTCCAGGCACTTTGCTTGGTTTTGGACAGTTGATGTTGGTGAGATTGCCTAAGGCTTATCACTGGGTGCTGGCTTCCTCTTTATTTCCTTGTATGTGGAAGCTACAAACTGCTAGACAACTTTATTGGTTGCTACTTTTTGCAGGAAGTTATTGTATACTCTCCTATTTGATAAAATTAATACTTTAAATAGTGAATATAATTAATAATGCATACTAGATAAAGGAGTAAAAGTATAAATAGTGAATATAATTAATAATGCATACTAGATAAAGGAGTAAAAGTATATCTTTATTTGCACGTGTGATGTACCGTGCTCACTGTTGATTTGATTTTTGCTCGTTTAAAGGTTTGATGTTTTGGTATGTAATCTGATGTTTCTGGTTTTTTGTGTTTTTTGTGGTTTTATGCCAATGATTCAATAATTTCCTTTCAACAACCATATGCATATAAGAACTCAAATTAAACTAAACTTCAAAAATAAATTGAGAAGAGACTCAATAAGATTGCTAAAGGCTTTCTTCATTACATGATAGAGTGCTTACATTGCATAACTTCCATACATTTCGAAAAGAGACACCATTTACAACTAATGACAAACTTGCAGCCAAAATGCACTGTGAACAGTGCTTGCTACAGTACCCGCGGCCACCATAATACACATAAAAAAATTTACTTACAACTTTCTCCCGCCAAATGATTGAAGAAATAGTTTCCAATACCAAGGGCGCCCCCTTTAGACAAGATAGCAGCAACTAAGAGAAGGCGTTTTTCTTATTTGAAGAAGTTGAAACCCTTACTTCAAGCGGCTGGCTGTAGATGAATGATCAGCGTCAACAAACACTAAAAAACACGAGCCACGTCCTCCAAAATGCAAAAGGAACCTCCAGCAGCAATCTCCCTTCACATGGATGACTTCTAACACTTGGAGTCAACAAAATATGGCTCCCACGAATCAAGCAAAACTCAGACCTGCACTTTAAAGTGGTCTTTCACACTCTCAAGATGCATAAATTCGAAGAAACGAAGCCCAACCAGGCCTCCCCACTGCTGAAAGTAGAAACCCTAGTTTTCTCCTTCCACACTCTCCACACTTCAAGCTTCAAACAAGACAAATAACTCATGCATGAAAAAGTTCGAACTTCTCAAGCTCCTTTTATAATTTTACTTGAAAAACACTATTCATTAAAAAGTTACTATTCACTTAAGTTGTTACTTTTTCTACTTTAGTGATGAATAGTAATAGCAAAATAGAATTCAACCCCTTGAACTAATAGGCACATGGTCCCCAAAGCCTGAGAAGGTGAAACAATGATGAAAAACAATATTTTAATCTCCCACAACACGCCAAACGCGCAATTCCACCACGTCACCAAACTCCCGATACCACTACTGCATTCTGCCAACCAGGTGCCCAAACAGGTGATCCTCTAACTAGAACCATTAGCCTACAAGGATCGATGTTATAGGCTAATCCTCTGATTCACGGACGATCAATTGAAGGGGACATTACAACATGAAGTTGTTATAGTAGACCTGAGATGGTCAGCTAAGGATTAAAGTTGATTTGACTAGATCATACTGCTTTCCTTGACGATACAAAATCTATTTAAAGAACTTGATGGTTGCCAAGAGGAACACAACCGTCAACTAACCCTTATAACCAACCAAAGCTAACAAATAATTAATACATAGTCGGATAAACCATATTAAAACATAATAATGCATTGAACGCTAACTACATCATCTCCTTGAAAGAAAAAGTTGTTTCCTAGACATGGAAAACAAGTAAGCATCAAGTAACATTCTTGAAGACTTTCCAAACTGATGACAATATTGTAGACGAAGACTTGTAGGTAACTTGGAAGCATAGTTTGCAAGCTCAGACTTCGAGAGTACTTGGTGAGTGAAATGAGTTCGGTGGGGGTTGGCTGCATTTCCTTCAATGGCATCAAGGGGTCCCCTTTGTAGGGTTCGAGGGCAATTAAGGCCTTCAAAACCACATAGACCTTCATGGCGCACATCATTTGCAAGATATTTTAAGAGGAAGAAAACAATGCTTGTAAAGCCAAAAAATAGAGATTTTGGAGTGTTTTACCGACATATGCTAGTATATGAATAATGTTTAGGACCAATCAACCAAGGGTACCCATTTGATTGCATGTAGAAGGTTGTGAATGTGACATCCAATCAATCATTGAACACATATAGTACTGTAGGCATGTAGGAATCATTCTAATCATGAAAATATTGCCCATTCTCCAAGAATGTAGTTTTTGCCAATTCAACAACTTGTATAAAAAAATCCTTTTTTCTACCAAAGTCTTAGTCGAAGGAAGAATCAACTATAATATATTCAATCAAACTCTGAGAACAACCCCCATTTTTTTGAGGCAAAGCTATGTTCCAATAGGTTGTACAACAAATGATGGAGGTACAAACCATACAAAGAGAAACCTTTGTCGAGTGTGAGGCATTCAACGTAGTTCTAAGCAAAATGACCATATGATATATCCTTGAACAGTTCATACTTGGAACCGTATAGGATAATGAATAGTAGGTATTACCACATGGCATATGATGAGTTGGTGAAAATTGTTGTCTGATGATGGATGAAGGAGAGGCATACAACATGTAGGTGTGTAAGGGTTGTATGGTGTACGACAAACCATTGATCAACAACTTTGAGCTGTATGGTTGGAGGGAGTAGGTGATGAGGCTATATGGTGGAGGCCAACTAGGCCTTACGGTGAAAACAAAGTAAGGGGATTGTATGGTTTGCAAAGGGAGTCGTACAAGAGGGAAAGACACTAGTTGTATGGTGGTAAAATAAAGTGGTTAAATAGTTATTTTTTTCAAACTTGAACTTTTATTGTTTTCACTATTTTTTGTTCTTCTCATGTGGGGCCCACTTGGTCCTTTGCGCTTTGATTGTGAAATTTTTTTGTCTGATATTTTTCCCTTTGCCATAATTTCGCTGTGAATTTGATTTGTCTTGACAACAAGTATCCATATGCGCTAGATTAAATATTTAACTATTAGTACATTGAGATGTACCGCCATTAATTCTGTGATCTTCAGTAAGGTTAGGTGCCTTTGCTAGAATTGAAAATGTTATCTTTTGCAAACCTTGTACTACATCCAACACGCATAAACTGTCCAACTTTTTGTTGATCTTTGTAGCTTCAATAAAATTATAATTTGATGAAAATACTTCAATATCCTACATTTGCTAGTGCAATAAGCCATCGAGAGAATTTGTTTCATTCTTTGAACATGATTGTAATTCCAAAATTCCTTCATCATTCGGTTCCATCAAACCCTGATTTTGCTTCTTCATCCGTTCTTTGGAGTTTGAATTTGATGAATTTGAGGAAGCTGCTTGAGCTTCCTCATTGATTTCTTGGTTCTTCAAATTGATTATATACTTTTGACCCTGGTTTTCAATGGAGATTGTATTTCTTTTTTAGTTGTGATTAGCTTTGGCTGCTACTAGCCAACTTTCTTCCATAAAGAAATGACCACAAAATAAAAAAAAATTGCTTGGGTTCCAATAATTACCTCTTTGCCCATTAAAACTCCAAGTACCTTAATACCTTGTTGATCTATGTCCACCATTGAAAAGTTGGAGGCCAAATGGTCAGCTTGCCCAAACTTCTCCAAGTGTCTTTCGGAAGTACGTTCACACCAGATCCACTATCAACAATTGTATTGGTTAGATTCCTTACAAGGATCTATATATTCATCGTTGTTGGTTTCTTTTGCCATGCTAACTATAAGTAGCATTGGATCGATCACTTGGGTCAGCTAACAATAGATGTTCAACTATTGTGTTTTCATTCTCACCATATTCTAAATGGGTCGTAGCATGCTTCGTCTCATTGTTCCTCAATACAATAGCCTTTCAAAGTTTAGGAATACTATGTAATAAATCTACTACTCTAATTGGTATGGTACTTTGAAGTACTTGTAATATTTGTAGTGGATTGTAATTGATTTGTTATTGTACTTGCATTTGCATATGAGTGGCATCAATCATTAGCCATATCATTTTCCTCTTCAGCTCTTGGTTGATGAAGCTTTTCTTTTTATGAATGCGGGTCCGGGTACACAACCTTATTTTCTTGGGCACGGGTAATGACTAATACTTCTTTATTTCTTCAATTATGTTGACATTGGCCTTTTGCTTCAGACATCTAATGTTTTCATGTTCTTTAGGTCCACACAATTTGCATAATAGTTGCAATTTGTCCTGCTTGTGTTGGTAGTCTCTCAAAAAGTGACCCCTTCACTACATTGTTGCATTGTATGATCAAACGTCCTTTGGGGTCGTACTGCATTTGATTTCGACCTCCTCTTTGATCTCAATAACTATTGGAGATGCATTTTGTGGCTTTGGTTGAGTGGATTGTTCTCCCTATGTAAAGAGTACTAGTGTACTCCCAGTCTTCAAATCATATGGGCACTCTTTTATTGAATTACCCATAACTTGGAAAATCTCACAAAACATTTTTCTAGGAGAATTACCATTGGTGTGACCTTCACTTCTGCACTTAGTACACCATAGTTCATTAGTTTCTTTCTCTACCTTCAATTCTTTCATTATTTGAAGCATGTCCTTTCAGAGCACTTGTACCGTTCCCGATTCTTTGTCATTGTTGTCATCCGAACTTCCATCTTCCTTTGTTTTTCTTTTACCACGAGAGGACATTTTGTCTTCACTTTCTATGTCTATTGCTTGATTGTAGGCTTTTGCATAGGAAGAAGGTGGTACCACCTTCATCTTTTGTACTCAATGACAAAAGTAGACCTTCAATGAACCATCTTTTCTTGAGATAGCCATTTTTTTTTAATAAACTTTACAACCAATTCTTTAAGTCTATGATTATAAGCTTGTTTGTTTTTGTGCTTACCTTGCTTTGTATTGTAAATTTTTGCTACTATTTCAATATCATCATGAAGCAACTTAAACTCTTCTTTGAAGGCCTTCTTTCATCTCTCCCATATGTTTCGAGAGGCTTGATCAATTTTTGTATACCAGTCAATTGCTACACCTTGCAAGGTGGCTGGAAAAATCCGTAGTCAAATTGTCTTTTGCTGTCCAAATTGTTTCACAAGTTTTCTAGTCCCTCACAGGATCCTTTGAACCATTGCCTTTAAGATTGGGTAACTCTTTCTTTTATACAATAGAACTTACCATGGTTTTGTTCTAATGCAAACCAAGCGCTTGGAATTTGCTTGCTAGGGAGGTTTGATTCAAACGTTTTGATGCTTCTCTCACACTCTCAGCCACGTAGGAATCCTCTACTCTTCTCTTAGCTTCAACATTCTATGCACTTGTGTCACCTTCAAATTTATTTTATACACCCTTGGCTTGGCTTCTTCTCCTTCAATTAACAACCTTTCAATGCCTCAAAGGTTACTCCTGTACACTTTTGTGAAGGAATTTGATTATTATGGCAGCATTTAGCATTGGCTGTTGGAAATAAACTGCTGTGATCTTCTTAATTAAGGCAACCCCTCAACACAAGAAACAATGCGACTTCCAACAGAATTAATATTTAATAAAAATATAATTTTGTTTCCAATCAGAGGGGCATTTGAAGAGGTGCATCAATTGGGGGAAAGTTCTCTTTAAAGGAGGCCAAGCAAGGAGAAAGGATGTTAGAACTCCAAATCAAAGTACAATAAACAATAATCATCTAAGCATCATTGAGAGCATATTTTTTTTTAAAAAATTGCAGTACAACATTTCCATAATTAAGTAATCATTTACACATTACAGAAGAAAATGAGATCTGATATCATTCCAAAATAAGTACAAAGCAAGTACAAGAGAAAGGTTAAGAAGTCCTCATCTGTTCAACGTCTTCCAAGACTCGGCTTGCCAACTGAAGAATTGAGGGAAGCATCATCTGAGTGCTTTACCTCCAACCACGGACTTATTCAGTCCCCCGCGCACACCTTCCTACTGGAAGGGGGCCCTGCCCTTCTTGCGAAAGGCGATGTTGGACTAACCCTCTAACAGCCATCTGAGCTCTGGTGGTTAAACCCTATCTAACTGGCACTGCCTGACTACTAAGGATTCCTTCCTACTAAGCCAGCATTTCTGGCTAGCTAGATATCTGAGTTTTATGTGAGTGTTAGGGCAGCCAGTGGCACCTGCCCTACTATGGCCATAGTATTTGCACTACTGTGCTACTCACCCACCCTGCTCGACTTGGAAAGGCTTATTCAAACTAGGGCTTCTAGAGAATACTTCTCCGTAACTTTCTCAAATCTGGACACCTGTCCTAGGGCATAAGATTTATGACCTTCCTAGGGTTTTTCTACCCTTTCACACACTACTTGGCTACCTGCCACGTGTGTCAAGAAATTAAAGAACTAGGGTTCCCAAAAGATTGCATACCCGTAAGAACATCTGTCATACGTGTACAGTGTTTATATTACTAACTACTACTTTAAGTTTTAAGGTTAAGTAGCAATAGGCTTCAGTTTGCTATGAAGAAAGAGCTTCTGACTAATCAGTCATTACCTGAGCTCAGCTAACTCCATTGAGTTATTTCTGCTAAATTTCAGACCATATAATTCCATAAAGGAATATACCTCTTATGCTTTTGGGTTTCATACTTTGAAACTGTCATTACTCAACAAAGAAAAGCTAATTGCTAGCAACGTATATTTAATATTTTCTATTCGTTTACAGTATGTTTCCGTAATTTATTCAGTATCCAGGCCCTGCTGCTCAACAGACCATGACTCAGGAAGCCATTTTCCTTGCACCTAACTCTATACGAGTTACTCTATATACACTGCTGTATTCATACATTATAAGTTCATATTATTCTCAACATAATCAAGAAGTTTCTGGTGCTTTGAAAGCTAAAGACTCTTATCATAACACGTCTATCAGAAAAAGTGCAATAACAGTGATCGGTTCCTTCTTTCCTGGTTTTTCTTTCCTGAATACCAGCAAGAAAACTAGCATTTCGTCTTTATTTAATTGAACTAAGCTCTTTGCATAGTTTACTGTTTCAAAAGATACTTCAAGAGAGTTTCCATACTTATTTCAGACATTATACACTAAGTATGAGATAAGAATCATATTATCTATTCTCCAGTTTTCTTCATTTAAAGACTCAGACAGAAGGAGTAGAATAAAAGCCTACTGTCAACAGATTCAAACAATATCCTTTATGCTAATATTCGCATCAGCTTCATGGCTTGACATCTAAGTCATGTCTTACTAAGAGAAAATAGAAAAAGATACTCTACGTGCCTGATAACAGACGCCTTAGTCCACAATGAGTCTTCACAGGAAATGCACAAGGCGAGCTCCTTCCATGCCTACTGTCAACAACGAGCCTCCCTTTTAAGGAATTCCCGTGCCCCTTTCTAATCTGTCTGTTTTCGGAAGATAAGATCTTCCTGCCGAAAACCCTTCCTCTTCACTCTTTTTCTCTGTCCCCCTCCTTCTTCTGCAATGAATCTTTTACCAAAGATCTCCCCCCTTTCGAATGGCCGTTCCAGGTAGTTACTAAAACTATCCTCGCGTTTTCTCTCCGCCACGACTCCATGACGCGATTTCAGGGGTTTTCAAGACGAGATAAGAGAAAATTTCTCAGGCGCTTGTCCGCCACTACCTCCCAAGCACGCACGACCCAACATGATACAAGGAGATTCACTGGTAAATTTAACCAGTCGCGCGATTTACCCTAATTTCCACGTGTTCCAACTATTCCATTTCGGTGATCTCAAGAAGATAAACTCCGACATTGCATTGTGGCTACTTAATTTTAACCACACCTCATGGATATGCGAGTTTCCAACCTAAAAGTTAAAACTCCTTTTACCCGGAAATATGATATCAACATTATATAAATAAATAAGTTAATTTAATTAAAATTCGCCCAATAACAAGATTATACCTGTTTATAATTACAACATATTATTTATAAAATAATCTCTCTTTGTATTCAAAATAATCATTATTTAGTTTCCTTCGCATAATAAATAACAATAATAATAATAATAATAATAATAATAATAATATATTATTATATATATATTTATTTATAAACTTTACCAAGCAAAGTTACTTCAATGGTACGATTATCGAACACGAACCCAAATAAGTACGTCAACGACCTAAGAGACAAAGAACCGGTTTCCAAGCCCTTAATACCCCGATGACATCCACTCAGGGTTCACTCGACAACCTACGATGACAAGGTGCAGATTACACACTTCTAGGGTAAACTAGATCCAAAAAACCTACCTTAGCTCAGATGGCGATTCCAGGGTACATACAACATTGCCTCTCTACTCAGATGATACTTCCCTGCTCCCGAGCATTGCGAAAAGTTTTCCTGCATCCAACTCCAACAAATGAAGAAGGATTAGATTATCATCTCAATAACGTTAAGATATATTTCAATCAACTCAATCACTGCAAGATATTTACTTCCTTTCTAAGTTCATCACAGTATGAACATCTAGGAATAAACATGGTACATAATCCGTTGCATTTCCATAGCAATAACATAAGATTTTCATCATTTATGCATAAATACACAACATATGCAACATTCAACATTCTTAAAGTAACAAAACTTAAAGTGTTTATGAGTCATTAGGGTGGGATGTAACAAAGGATCATCATGGAAAATTTATTTTATATCCGATTTCAAACTTTGTGGATTGTAAACGTTGTTTAGCAAACAAAGGACGAAACCCCTCAAAGACCAGAGATTTAAGGATGAAAACCCTTAATTTCTCTTACCAAGTTAGTGGACAAAAACCCCTAACTTTAGATAGAACTTTAAGAAACATTTCTGGACAATTATACAAGTGAAGAAGCTGTTGTTTGGAGGAAAGATTACAGCAGAATATAAGATCAATATTTTTGAATTTGTTTTAAGCTTTAGATTCAAAGTTAATAATGATCAAAATTATTAGTCTGAAGTTAAATTAATATTTATAATTAATAATGCAAGTATTATTGTGAGTATTGAATATCTATTCAAGGTAAAAATAAGGAATTTTTAGAACGGGACATTACAGTAACAGTCCTATATTTCATTTTGATTCATGCAAAGATTCTTGGTGCTATGTACCAATCTTGGATGATGCAAACAAATTGAGTGCAAAATGTGGCATTATTGTAGAGTAAGGAAGCCTTAAATTTTCTAATCCCTAAAGATGGAACTAGAGTCTGGAAGTGAGATATAAAATGTTGGACAATTATTCTCATTCTTAGTTGATTCCAAAAACTTTTATGGTACATTGCAAAGAAAACAAACTGAAACTAGAAGGTTCAATATCGTCAATAATGTTTCTTGAACATGTAGGATGAAAGTTTAATTACCTATTCCAAGACTTTAATAAATGCCATTTTGATTTAATACTTTTAATTAAAATGCAAGATTTGAATCAGTATAAGGGGGGACAATTGGGGCGGGGTAAGTGGAATGGGGAGTTTTATAGATAATCTTGTATCAAGTTTAGAAAATTTATCTATAGTTTCATTGGCAAGGAATATATTTATGTTATTGCCCTCCCATTTAACATGGCTATGTGACAAAGTGTAAATGATAGGGAGACAATCTTCGTATTGCATTCTTTGATAGTGATATCCTTAATGACTAGTCTCCTTCAACTTTGAGATCAATTTAATTGTTTGAAAAGATTATTAGTCCTTGCCTAAGTTGTGGGTCCAAGTATGGGTATGGGGTTTGGGTATGCTATATGCTAATTTTTTTCCTTGGGTATGAGTATGGGTAGTGGTATGGGTTTGGGTACTTGAGATGCCAATTTTTTTCTTGGGTATGAGTATAGGTTATATATATATATATTCATCAATAATTTTAAAATTAGAAAATATGAAAACAATTATACTCATGATTGCCAATAAATGAAATATTTAAATACCTCATAATTTGTAAAAATGAAAATAGTCATAAATTCATAATTCATTGATCTGTCAAATGTCAATGCACAATGAAAATTGCAATCAATATTTTATAATCTTCATATCGCTCTTCATCAAAAGCATCAAAGTCAACATTTGGTTCAATTTCATTGAACCACAATCAGTTGCAATGCCACTCCCACTAGCCATGTCATGTGCAGAAGTTGCCTCATCTATAGAGACTTTGGCAAGTTGTGCAACTATAGCGTCTAGGTCGACAAAATTAGGAGTTAGATCCCAATTCTGTCACCCCCTCATTGTAATCTGGTGTCTTATGTGGCAAGAGACAGAAGTTGGAGTGCATAAAGACCAAATCCTTTAGCTTTTTTTGCACCCAATTCAATTGTGCTTAATAGAGTGGATGAAGGGTATGTACTTTGATTCTGCTCAGTTGAAGAACTTGCAACTTGTTGAACATGCATACATTATTTATAGTTACAAAACATAAATTATAAATTATAAAATTATGATATATAGTAGTGAATAAAAATGAGAAAGGTATAAAATTAAAAAAATGTATATTTGAGAGAGAACTTTTATTGCAAGAGGCTGCAAGTAAATAGAGCTTTGGCCATGTATATACCACCATTCACGAGCATTTTTTTGGGTACTTTCTCAAAGAGTGCAAACATCATTATCCCTTGAAGATATGAAGTGGCCAAACTCACTCAAGGCAACACTTTGTATATCTCTACATCTAGGAATTTTCTTCTGAATGCAGTCTTGTAGCCAACAACTTCTGCATCCCTATATGGTGGCACTTTCCTTGGAAATGGAATTATCTCTCTGGTATAATACTTTGGTGACAAAGTGAATGCTAGGAGATGCAAGGGCGTGGTCATCTTGTTCCAACAGTCAACAATGATCCTTTGATATCTTTTAAAAAATGCTTATGTTGGGTCATGCTCGTTGGCTTCTATTATGATCCTGATTTTTTCAACCATGGAGTCCATGCCATCATAAATTTCACCTAAACATGGACGATTTGTATTAGCATTCGTAATCATGCTGATTTTGGGTTCAATGAAACTCAAAACATATTCCACACGAGCCTATCACTCATCATCTAGGATCATTGCTTTCACTTTTTTGTCTCTCTTTGTACATGATTGCCTCCCTACGCTCCAAAGGTTGTTGATGACCATAGCACTTAATGTATCTCACACCTTCACAAGTCATCTTATTGTGTGTGATGCAAATCAAGTTTCGGAAAAACCTAAAATGGTGTAAAAGAAAAACAAATTAAAATATTAAAAGTTAGATGACATGTCATGTATCAACAATTAAAATAAAAAAGTACACTAAAAAATAAATTTAAATTACGTTCAACAACTCTAAGTTGGAGAAGATCTTGAAGATGTCTTGTGACATATGATGATTAGTCACAAACATTTCAAATTTCCTCAACATCCGTGCATATTTCTTTGACCCGTTAGCTCTCTATGCCAATCTTTTGCAATATCAAATTGAATGAGTGGACAACACATGATGTCCAAAAAATATGCGTATATGTATGATGTTGGGGGATTTCATACACCCTCAAACAAAGTCATTCAACACCAATAGCAACAAACAAGATGGATTTATTTGCAACAACAAATTTAATCTTCTCTATTAAACTTGCAACAAGGTTTCACAATTTCAATAAAATCTGATAACAAAAGTTTGTGCAGCCGTATAGTGTTGTACCCAAAACCAAAATTTTTGCTTCACTAAAGCATTTTGCTTAATTGAGTCTTAATCTTGTTAAAGTGTTGTCAAAAGGTCGTTTTTGGGGTTTTTAAATATGGAGTTGGTGTCAGTATCATGTCAGTCTATTACTGAAGGAATTTAAGAAAAGTGAAAATTTGAAGGAAAATCACTGAAATTTTCTCTCTGGAGAGGGGAGCACCTTTTCAAACGGGCTCCCTATCTTTTAGGGGCTTAGATCCTATTTTTAGGGTTTGTCACCTCCAGCAGACTTTTGTCCGGCATCACGTCAGCTTCGCAGTGAGCTATCAAGCCTGTCAAACGGACTTGTTTCGAGCAAATTATGGAAGATATAGCGCAAAATGAGGCGAAAGCGAGAATTGGTTAACTCTGGAGAAAAGCGCAGCTTTTGAAAAAGGCACCCGTCTTTTTGAGGTGCCAGATGTAGGTTTTTGGCTAAATGCCACCCAAGATGTTTATCTCACTTTTGTTCGAGCTTCGCGACGCATCCGTCAGTGGGTGAATCTGAGTTGCTGAAGTGCCTGAACCTGAGGTCGAACGTAGGGTCAAATCTTAGTCAGAATATCAGAAGAAAAAGCAAAAGAGCACATTTTGAGAAAAGCTGAGCTTTTCAAGTCTTTAATGCTTTCTTTTCGATGATACGGATGTTCAATGTGTCGTATTCACGTTCAACTTTCGTTGCTATCTTATCATATCGAGAAGATGTCTGTTGGCTCGATCGGGGTTTTGTATTATTTTGTCATTTCGAAATGGCTTAAGTGGAAAAATGCTTTTGAAAAAAGCCCTTGTTTTCACCTGAGATCTTGTTTTCTTGGGAGTGTGTGCCTATATCATGCAGAATGAGGTTATCTTCGCAGATGAACCTAAAATCCGGTCTTGAAAGTTGATAAATCCGAAGTTATGAAGAATTTATTTTTCCCTTCGTTCGAGATGCGGTTAAGTGACTAAGTCAGAAAAAGCGCAACTTTTCAAAAGGATTTTGAACCTTCGATGCCGAGTGTGCGATCTCAAAGATATCTTTGCTCGGTTTTACTTAGCTCTGCAATGCACATCGTCCCGGTCAATGAATCGAGTCAACTAGTGTCAGAGGATGAACAAGAGGTCCGAAGAGGTTTTGGCTTAAATTTTCATGAAATTTGGCTAAGTCTGGAATTCGCCTTAAGAGGTCAAAGTTGGATTTTCGAAAGAGAGTTGAATGGACGCCTTAACTGGAGTTCTGACTGCAGTTAGACTAAACGTTTTCTGGGTTGTCATCTTCAGTTCATATATTGGCATGTGGAGTGATCTTTTATTTGCATGTCGAGTTAACTAGTTTGCATGTTCAGTTAACTACCTTGCATGTTGAGTTAACTTGATTGCATGTTCACTTAACTGAGGATTATCAGTGAATGTCAACTGAAGTTCACATGCATGGCGAATTTGGTTGCAATTGTGAAGTTTTTAGTGAAGATGGCGCTTCATTAAGTGTCAACTAAAGTTCAAGAAGGGACGCCATATTTTGATGAAGCATTAATTTGTGAAGCATGAAGCATTAGATTTGTGAAGTATGGCGCATGAAGTTGTTAACTTCAGTCATGAAAAGGGTCGCCATATTTAGTATTTTAATGATGAAGCATTAATTTGTGAAGCTACGCACTTTTCAAGGAATGGCAAATTTAGTTCCGAAAGGGTTGTTATTTTTAGAATTAAATTGAAGCATAAGAGTGAAGTTGGCGCACTTCTTGAAGGCCAACTGAAGATTGAAAAGGGTTGCTATTTTTGGAATATTCATTTGCATGAAAATGGCGAATTCCTTAATGCCAACTTTAGTTATCAAAAGGGACGCCTTAGTTCAATTGTGTGAATCTAAAACAAGTTTGAAGATGGCGAACTTAACATAGGTTGTTAACTGAAGTCAAAACCGCATGGAATTGTTAACTGAAGACTTGAAAGGCAAACCCTAATGCATGGTCATTTATTTAGCTTGTTTGAGTTCCAGTTAACTAAAATGGGGTCCAATTAGAAGCCAAGCGCCATTTTTCATGGTTTCCTTGCCTAGTGTGAATTTCAAAGATGAAAATCTATATATTTCAGCAATGACGTCCATTATTTCATCATCTTTTGCTCTGAAGTTCATATTCTTCTTGAGCGACCAGCAAGCTAAAGGTGATTCAGATGTCCGAATTCAGCGTTCTTCATAGCAACGAGTTCAGATTGTTCAGAGGAAGGCGATTCTAGACTTTATTTTTACTTTGCATGCAAGTTTCATCAAGTTTCAAAGAGGAGATTGGCAGATTTTTCAGAAGCAGACAAGCAAACTTTCTATCTTCTGTCTTATTTCTTCTATTTCTCACCTTAGGTACTTTCTTCGCATGTCAAAGAAATTCAACACATATTCAGAATCTGATCATCTGGGTTCTCATATTTCAGCATATACAGCAAAACCCACGTCTTAGATTTTTTCGAGAAAATTGCCCCGCAGCCTTCATTCTGAAGCTCTGTGCTTTTTTCCGAAGATTTCTTTGCATGTGGGCCAAAATCACATCTTTTTGAAAATCAAATCATCTGGGTTTGTTCAGAATTCCGTTGTGCATAAAACCCATGTTCCAGATTTTCTCATGGAAAATTGCCCTGAGAAGCTCTAAAAACCCATGCAGTTCTCGACTGAAAAGTCTTCTCATGTTAGGCTAAACGGCGTTTTTTCACAATTTTGACGACGTGGGTTGTCTTAGAATCATTTTCCGGACAAAACCCATGTCTCAGAATTTTTGGTGAAAATTATCCTTCGACAAGCTATTTTTAGCCTCACTAGGAGCCATTTTTGCTTTCTGGAGAAAGTTGTCAGAACATAGCCGTGTTCACAGTCAATGGGCAAGTTTTTCAGAAGGCGGTTCAACTAGACTAAATTCAAGACCAAATCGGTCTTAATTTAGGTTTTCATCAGAGCAGCTGACAATGAAGTGTTAAGTTGCAGAAGAAACAGAGATCACTTCATTTACGGAGCCGCCAAAGTCACTCAGAACTTGTGCCATTATCTTCGTGAAAATGGTACCTACGCTGATCTCGAGGTTGTACAAACTGAGTTTCAGAAGCATGTTTGTGATATCTTGATGGAGATTTTGATCACATTTTCAGTAATTTCAGCTAGTTTCAAGAAGGCGACTGAAAATGTTAAAGAATGTATGCATGCAATCAAGGAAAGTGGCAGAGAACTAAAGAAACAGACTGTTATTTTGGACAGCATCAAAGTGCCAGACAACAGAGAGATTGACGAGTTCTTGGTTGAAGTGTTAGACCAAGATGACATGGAGTGATCGGCCAGTTGGAACCTGCAGTTAATTTCGAGGGTTGAGTCATGAGCAGCAGTTAACTCGACTTTCAGTCTTGAGTTTACTTGTTGACTTCACACATGCTTATCTCGTCCTTGGAATTATCATCACAGGAGTTAGGGTTAGGGTTTCCAGTTAATTGAAGGTAGTGTCCAGTTAACTTTGCTTTAAATAAGGACGTGCATGCTTGCACATGGTCTATTTAGGTTATTTGTACCAGTTAACTGATGGTAGCTTTCCAGTTAACTGTATAGTTTACTTCATTAGGGTTTAATAATTAATCTTGCATGCATTTGCGAGACTGTAGTTAACACAAGGTGATTTTAGGGTTCCCTACACCTTGATGTATATAAATAAGAGCTTTTGCTCATTTGCAATTAACTTTTGCTGGAGAGAGAAATATATGCTGCGCCTACCTTGCCCTCAATATTGCTCTTTTGGTATTTGTTCATGTGTCTTTACTATTGCAATTAATTGTTATGCCACATAGGGTTTCATGCAATTGTAATGGTGAATTCTTTCTGTTTTGTGCAACTTTACCATTATAATCAATTGTTATGCCACATAGGGTTTCAAGAGATTGTGATGATAAATCTGTTTTGTGTATCTTTACCATTGTGATCAATTGTTATGCCACATAGGGTTTCAAGAGATTATGATGATAAATCTGTTTTGTGAATCTTTTATCATTATAATCAAGTGTTATGCCACATAGGGTTTCATAAGATTGTAATGGTAAATTCTTAAATCTGTTTTGTGCCCAATAAACTTGTCTAGATTGAGTGATAGATCCACTTGCCTTCAAAGTAGAATCTAAACTCGTTTATCGTCGATAATTATTCCTAATCCATTTCCTCATGCTCTTTTCTTGAGGAAACTGGATAGATTTAAAGTAGTTAGCTTAGTTGTAGTTAATGATCTGCGAAACCAGAAAATCCTTAGCTGCAACGTTCTTGGTTTTCTTAACCTTGTGCCTCTTCCAGCTGAGAACAAAAAGATAGGACTTAGATTACTTTTCTTTTCCATGCATTCCAGCACAACGAGGGAGCTTCCCCTCCTAATTTGAAGAGCACTCATTGCGTAGTGTACATAGTTGTCCGTACAAACCTGCACTCCAGAGGTGTTAGATTTTACGCCAACATATAGGTTGAAGAAAATCATTACCAAAACAAATATAAGTTGGCTATGTGACAGCAAACAACATCCACAACAAACTACAAGTTCTTCTCCTTCAAAACACCTTCCTACATTGTGAACTTGACTCTCAAATCTGCACTCTTCAATCACCAACTTTGCTGTCCTTCGACCATGTATTCCAAAATCCATTTGTTGTTGCAACACACCTCCCAAACCTTCAACAACAATGTTTGCAGCCTCTTCCCAAGAAAATCCACGCCTCCTTTTCACACCCTAAAATCTGGAAAATGAAAATCAAACAAAGCTTTTCATAGCACCTCCTTCCTGCAACCACTATCTCCATTAGTTTTGTAACTCCTCCACGCCCCAATCCTAGAAAAACAAATTAAATTCATAAAATACAATTTTTAAACTCTCCAATGCATGTGCAATTTACCTCTAGGAAGAATAATCATCATTAGCCGACACATTGATTCACCACTCCTCACAATAGGAGTCCAATTTCAAAAATTGCTCTACTTGCACAACATGGGCATCCCATTTTGCCAACACTAATGGGGAGTAATTAAATTTCATGCCACAATTTGAATCTCTAGGAAAATCCCATGCCCAAGATTGATTTTTTCCAATTAAATATTTAAAATGCATTTTCTAGCACATTTTTCCTATCACAACTTGCAACCACAATTTGTCCAATTATTCAAAATCTTATTTTGGACTAAGAAAATTAAATTATTTCATATAACATCATTCAAACCATGTCACTTCAAAAATTAATCTTTTTTTGGTGATGCAAGATTGCTCTTACACCGTAGATGCTCTTGCATTAGACACCCAAGGTAGGAAAAACTTTGTGAATATGGATTAACAAAATGGAGTTGAGTGGTAGCACCACCCTTTCGGATTGCAAGCAATCCTCAACAAACTCCATCATTGAATTTGGTACTTGCAATTCATTCTTCTTTCTCCTCTTCCAACACTTAGCTGGAACAAGCAACCTCCTCCTCTGACAACCCTATAGTCCATTATTCTCTCCCCTCATGGACTTGTATCCACCATGTACCATCCTTCTCTTAATACTATACGTTCTCCTCTTTGCTCTCGTGGGATTTGACCCACCATTGACCGACCACCTCCACCAAATTTCACCTGCAACATCCTCTATAGCTTCTACAAGCAAATATGCACTATCCACACACCAATTTGCAACATCATTCAAATCTTTCCTTGCATACAAATCAATTCTAACAAAATCTATTTGTACCATCTCTTTTTCTCTTTCTACACTCACTACCTCTTTCATCTCAACATGCAAATCATCTCTATTTTCATCTTCATAAAATTCAGACACATAAGTCATTACCTCTGTTTTCACATGTTGAAATATTCCCCCTTAATTTTTTCACTTTTTGAACACACAAACCAACATCAAATCATTTATTAGCGTTAGCTCCAAACACAAGTCAGCTTGAAAGGTAACCCTTCCCAAGAATGTTCACCAAGATCCCAGTGAGGGCGAGGTGATAGCATATGGCATGGGGATCATTAGTAATAATCAGAACTGAAAATACATTCATCTGCTGCGGCAGACATCCACAAGTAGTGGGGATACTCCACTTATTCAGTGGGTGAGATTTTTACAATATTAAAGGCAGTAAGCCAGCCATGTAAATCCTGTCTTCCACTTATTTTCGTGGGGGGAATATAGTCCTCACAACCACTTATTTTTGTAGGGGGAAACAACATTAACTAAAGATGATTATTTGAAACTCAACCACTCAATCGTGGGAGTGTAAACAAACATAAATTGTAGCAACTAAATTAAGCAGCTGTTAGTACTACTAACAAGTTTTACAATGAATGAAAATAAGCTGCAAACTAGAAAGATATGCTTCCAAAACAAACAATGGTTAGAGTAACACTTCCTCTAACTTTTACAATGTCAGAATGATATGGAATTGAAGCACAACCAGCAAAATACTAATATTTACTAAGTCTGATCAGAAACAACATAAATAGAAAATCAGACTAGCAACATGAAAACTCACAAAAATGGACGTAACTCCTTCAATACAGCTCCGGAAAGCTTCAACCAATAGTCAAATGAAGCCTCCAAACATGGCGTACAACCTCCAACTGAGAAATTGTGCCAAACACAGCTGAAACAAACGACACAAATTCCAATGCAACTTGCTAGAGATGGTACAACCTCCAAGAAGGGTCGACCTTCTCTAAAAAATCAGAAACTTAGTAATAAAATCTGATTCCTTGCATAAATGGGCGCCCTTCATAGAGAAATAGCTTGGGCCAGTACCCAAAATGATATAAAATTCAGAGGCGAAGCTATCAACAAAAGTTTGCTTCAGCCATTGACATCGGCAGTACAAACAAATTATAAATCAGCAACCTGCCTGTAATTGAAATCAACATTCGAGCTCTATCCACACTCCTGAATGAAGCATGGTCTTCAGTAAACTTTCTAGGAAGCCATAGTTTCAGGCCCAAAGAAAGGTGTGTTTGCTAAGCTACCCCTCAGCCAGGTTCTGGATTCAGTCTAGCAGCAAAACTTTACAATAATTTTCCAAAGATAAGCAACTCTTCTCAAAGCATCAATATATAAGCTCAGATGGGCAAATGAATCAACATGTAACTCTAGCCAAGATCCTCTTCAGTTTCTCCAAATGACGTCCACCTCAAAATGCATTTTTAAAATATTTAAACTCTTAATATTCTTCTCCAAGTCGTCCCACTTTTGAAGAGATATTTAAACATTAATAAAATATTAATCATCTCCTTCTAGGCGTCCACTTTAAAGTTGCAACAATAAACATTTAAAATAAACATTAAATGCACATATAGACGATCCCCTTTATGTCCCCTTCTTTAAAACAACTTGAAGTCATCAAGCCTAGGCGTGGGGTACAACTTCAAGACATGAAAATTGACTAAGTCTGGAACTCAGTCCAATGAGGTAACCATGAGCAACACCCAAATTATAATGGATAAACTGCTAAAAATAGCAAACTGACATTAGCTGAGCTGAACCAAGCTGATGATGATGCCACTGCTACAAATGGACTTACTAAAAATAGTAAGTTCACTACAAACTCAACAGAAAGCCAAACTAATCAGCCACATTGCCCAAAATAGAAAGTGAACTGCAGAAGACTGAGTTGCTGCTAGAAAGATACATCTATAAATAGACTTACCAAAAATAGCACATTGCTATAAATAGTAAGTTTGTAAAACCTCATTTATACGCCAACTGAGCAGTAATCAAGACTTACTTAAAATAGTAAGTGTTTCCAAATATTATTTGAGCACAAACCGGGCAGCCATCATGACTTACTATAAATAGTAAGTGCTTGGAAAGGATGTCAGATTTAGATGCATGTCACACCACCCCGGAGGTCTCTAAATGAAATATGCCCCTTAATTTTTTCTTTGAATTTTTACAGGGCAAACCAGCACTACACCAAATGATTAGCGTTAGCTCCAAAATGATAATCAATTTAAATGCACTCAATGCCAAGAATGTTCACCAAGATCCTTTGGAAGGCGAGGTGATAGCGTATGGCGGAGGAAACTGAATAATAATTGGAGAGAAAATTACAACTAAAAGTAAACAGGCGGTGAACCAGCCATGAGAGATTTCCACACTACCACCAATTCAGTGGGGGGAAAGATTGCAAAGCAAAACTAATTCATCCGCTCCGGCGGACATCCACTCATGAGTGGGAATTCGCCACTTTTCAGTGGGTATAAAATGAGAGATTATTGAGTTCTTTCTCCACACTGGTGGTAAACCATCCAGGGGTTACAAATATGAGAAATTAAGCACAAGTAAATGCAGCAAAGGAATGACTGGAACAGTACTACTGTTTACAGTCTTATAATATAAATAACAACTGCAAATTACAAGAGATTTACAATAGAATCAAAGCACAATTGATAGAGGGTGATCTCCACAATAAATTATCTCACATGCTGAAAACATAACCAAAATATGAACTTCTAGAGGTCTGATAATAATAACCAACAAACTGAAAATGATCAACCAGCAAATTGTAAATTAATAAAATGCTGACAACTACTTCAAAATACCTCCAAATGGAATGAAACGAATTGCAATGACTCTCTGGAGGATAGGCGCCCAATGTGCAATGACAAAATTGCATCAAAACTCCACCAATTATTTAGCACGAACTCCAATGCCCTCTTGAAATGGTATGGCCTGCTAAAAGGGGCAATTTTGCAAGATAAAATAAAATACTCCAAATTAAACTCCAATCTTTTGTGGAAAGGGTCGCCCTTGGTCTAGAATCACAATGCATCAATACCCAAAACAAGATTTAATTTATTCAAAAAGATGCCAACAAAAATCAACTTTAGCTGTACGAACATCAACAACATATAAACTGAAAATATCACCAAAATTCTCCAACGTTGATGCACAATATATACTTCTGGATGAAGCACACTCACAATCAACCATCTAGGGAACCATAGTTTCAGGCTTGAAGAATGGAGTAAAATTGCTAAGCTTCCCCTTAGCCAGGTTCTGAAATCAATTCAGCAGCATAACTTTACAATATTTTCCAAAGATGATCAAATGCTGGAGCTAGGCTTGCTTTTATAACTTTTGAGGTGACTGTTGGCTTTCCATCTTCCTCCAAAAGGGACACCCATTTCACCTTTGAAATGTTTTAATTTTTTAAAACATTAAATTCACCTTTCTAAGCGTCCAAGACTTGAGGAGAAATATTTACTTTAGAAATATTTAAATAATCTCTCAATGAGATGTCCACCCTCAAAGACCACCTTTTAAAACAACTTTAAGTCATTAATACTAGGCCAAGGGGGCCAATAAGAAATTATACATTAATGACTTAGAATAAATAATTTTACCCAAAATGAGCCTCAAAATGTTGAAAGCCAAATATGCTCCACACTGCACTACCTGAAATGGAAACTGAGTTGACTGCTGATGCTACTGCCCAAGATGGCATTGCCAAAAATAGAACTTACTAAAAATAGTAAATTTTGAAAAGTTGCCCAATGCCTTTGCATGTCATACCACTGCAAAGCTCTCTGAAAACCCAGAAAGAATCTGCAAACCAAATCTTGAAACTCCAATGTGCTGGCTAAAAATAGAAAGTTCCGGAAAAGTTGCCAGATGGAGATGCATGCCACACCATTTTGAACCTCTCCAAAAACCAAGAAAACGCCACTAGATATGCATCAAAAACTCTAACATGCAAACCTTCAAAAATGCATCAGAATCCCTATAAAATAGGAAACCCTAATTTTACCTCTGACAAGCCTATTGCTTTCTAGAAATAGGCTATTAGTCATCGAAGGGCGTATGGCTAAAATGGGGACATTACAGTCTGCCCTTCCCAAAATTGCTTGTCCTCAAGCAATGCCACAACACTCCAAATTGATCCCACCAAACATATAGGATCTCGGGGTCCCATGTCCATCTCTGGAAAACCCCACCATGCTGATGGTACACTACTTTGATCATACAAATGAAATCATTGCATTAGAATTGCACAAACCATCCCTGCAACCTCAAGGAGATAATATGCCTGAAATTCAAATTGAAAAACATGGAAGGAATGGAATCGAAATGAAGCAACATTTTATGCCCAATAAACTTTGAGGAATTAACATTTGCAATGTCAATGTCAATCACCATTTTGTGAACCAAAAGGAATAATCTAATCAACTCAAAAATATTCTCATCAACATAACTCCTCAAAGCAACAAACCGAGTCACCACAAGAAGTGTGTCTCCATCATAGTGTTGTGACCTAATTCACACCTCGCCCCATTGCAAATGGGGACCCTTGTTGTTTGCCTTTTAGGGTTTTGCTTTTGCGTGCCTTCTTTTGTCTGCTCTTCGTTTGGGGGTTTTGAGTTTGAATTTTGAATGGTCACCCGAGTCAAGCAAGTGAGTTTTACCCTGGATCACTGTATAAACGTCGCCATCGCGCTTAGGAGGCCTGGGAGATGAAGATTGACTGTCGTTTCAGTCAAATCCGACACCTCCAAGTTTTTAGGGTTTCTGACCACGGGCCCCCTATTTTTTTCGGACCTACTTTTTTGGCACTTTTGGGCAATTCTGGGATCCCTATTTTTTAGGGTCTATTTTGGAAAGTTGCTATTTTTGGAAAATTTCTATTTTTAGAAAGTTTCTATATTTGGAAAGGGCTCGAGTTTCAAAAATCCACTCAGAAGTTCGAAAAGATCAACGAAACTCTCAGAAAATCGATTCGAATTTTTTTTGAAATTTTGGTAAAATTCTGGAAAATCACAGAAAAAGTAAAAAAATCTGGAAAATTTGCTCGAAAATGGTGAGAAATTTGGTAAAAATTATAGAGAAATCTGGTGAAAAGCACAGAAAATGGTGAACAAGATGAATCCGTCAAAAAATTGGTGAAAAATCAGGAAATTCATCAAGAAATCCGAGCAATTCATAAAAAATCTGAGAAACTTATGAGAAATCTGAACATTCATGGCAAGATAATGACTGAACATTCATGGAAAGGACTGAAGTTTGTGAGAAATTTGCCTAAATATGGAGTTTACTCAGCATGGAGAAAGGGAAGGTAATGTCAAGAAGCTTCAGCCAAGACGTCAATGGCAAGCCATAGGTCAAAGTCCGCCTTGGACAAAGCATTAAATGGCAAGAACATGCATCAAGTCCGCCTTGGTTAAGTATTGAATGGCAAGGCCAAGCTGAAGTCCGCCCTTAGCAAGATGAGTAGATGGCAAGCAAAAGGAGAAAGTCCGCCCTTTGAAAAGAAGAATTCTTCTAAGGCAATGAAGCAATGGCTAGCCAAGAGCCAAAGTCCGCCCTCCAAATGGCTAGCCACAAGCTAAAATGTCTAACAAGCAATGGACAAGTAAGAGCCAAAGTCCGCCCTAAGTCAAATGAAGAGTGGCATGCAAATGAGTGAAGTCCGCCTTTGGAGATGGCATAAAAATGTATGAAGTCCGCCCAGCTAGAGTGAAGATGGCTTGAGAAAAGCTAAGGTCCGCCTTGGTGAGATGAGGAAGATGACAAGCCACAAGCCCAAGTCCACATTAAATGGCAAGGAAACAAGGCAAGTCCGCCTTGAGCAAAAAAGGAAATGGCAAGAGAAGACCTCAAGTCCGCCATAGACATGAGAGAAGTGGCTTAATAAATGCTGAAGTCCGCCATGGCAAGAGATGAAAAGTCTAAGGCATAGTCAAGGCAAAGTTGAATGGCGAAGAAATGAAGCAGGTCTGCCATGTTTAGGAAAGTGAAAATTTGAAATTTTTGCCTAAGTATAAACCTTTGGAAAATGTTAAAATATGCTTGGCACTTTGAAAATTCGCCTAAGTGTCTAGAGAAAATTTTTGCCAATGACTTAAAATCATGCCAGATGATGAAATAATTTTGGACAAAAAGAAATATGGCCAAATAAAATTGGACATGGCGAAATAAATTTTGGAAAAGGATAGAAATTCTTGGCCAAATAAATTGGACGATAGATATCATGGCAAGAAAATTGGACAAAATGAAAATTCGCCTAAGGCATTGGCAGGAAAATTTCAAAAATCAAATTGCCTTGGACAAAAATAATTTGCCATAAAAACGAACGGGTTGGAAATGACACATAGAATAATTATTTTAATTATTTTAATCATTTATTTTCCAACACCCAAAACGATAAGTCTTGAAAAATTCGAAATTGGAAAGAAAGACAGAGCTTTATTAAACTGGCGATGAAATTGGAAACTTTCCCGAACAAGATCGTTGAGGATAAAACTTGCCACCTGGAAGCGAAGTGAAAGATGAGTTTAAACTCAATTCTAAGGAAACAATGCAAATTTTCCAAAAAGATCGATCTTCTCACCTCTATAAGTGATTTCACTTCTCATTTGCACAATTATTCGATTTTGAGAAGAAAAGTTGTGAGAAAAAAAAACTTGTCTAAGGCAAAAAGGTTGAGGAAATTTGCAGCAAAGTGAAGGAAATATTTTTTTTTTATCAGCTTGCATTGTGATTGTGATCACTTCTCCAGAAGTCACAGGCAGATTTGCTTTGTCCACTCCACTTTGGCATGAGACTTCATCGTTTATTTTCTTTCCAGCTTGATTTTTTCACGAAGTTTAAATTGATAATTAGCTGGAATATCTTTTGAAGTGATTTTAAGTTTCGAATTCTGATTATTCTCTCTACTTGTTCTTGCAGATTTATTCTCGAAACGGTAAAGATGAAGTTTGCCAGCAAAGGTGTGCAAACACAGTCGAAAATTAAGTCCAAGTGGGAGCATGTTGTGGACACCGATCTTGGCCACGTTGACCTCGAAGACTTCAGGAAAAGAATGTACGGGACTGATAGATGTCTGCCTACACCAATTGCCATGAGGATGATGCGCAATGGAATCATCCACGCAGCTGGATTTCCACCAGCTAAAGAATGTCCGGAACTGATGGTAGAATGCGCACTACACTACAATGCCCGAGACAGACAGATAGAAGCTCCTAACGGAAGAGTCCTTGCCTACTTGTCCGAGCCAGCAATCCAAGAAACTTTTGGAATTCCAGTGTACAATCGAATATCCTACCGCACCAAGCAAGATGCACTCAAACTTTATCAAAGCCAACAGGATCTCTGTGCATCCAACATAAACAAGAATTGGTTACTAAAGCCCAAGCCTACTGCAAGCAAGATGCCAAAGAAATTGATCAAAACCCATTTCAAAGAGGAATATGGTGACATTGTTTTGCTACTAAACATAATAGTAGGCAATGCCCACGGTGCACCTTTCGAAAATTGGATGTACTATTTTATTGATGAGATAATCACTGGAGTCAAGATGTTCAATTGGTCCAGAATGATTAGTGATAGCCTGCACGAGCAGTTGGTCAACTTTGAGGAGACCAAAACTTTTCACATGAGCTCATACATCGTATATTCACTTGCAAGATATTATAAGTATCCTGGTTTGATCTGCAAAGGCGTGGTCGGCAACGACGAGGGGCAACTCAAAGCCTACGATTGTTATCCACAGTTGCAACTGAAAGAGAAGTCTCATTTCCGACGAGCTCATGATGCCTTTTTGATGTACATTACCCGGCTTCTTCAAGGCGGAACTCGCCAAAGACTCTCACATGAGGCCAAGAGCTTAATCAGTCGGTATGGATTCTGGTTCATTCAGTATCCTAAGTTCACCTACATTAGAATCCAAGGATTCTCCGAAAATCCTTACAGACTTCCCATCTATCCTACCAATAAGATGGTATTGTTAGAAGTGCTGAGGCAATTAGAGGCGTATCAGAATATTCAAAGGCCAAAGCAGAAAGCAGCTGTCACCTTTCCTTTTTTCATCGGCAACATGGAGGAGTCATGTCCGACGACACAAGCAGTAGAGGTTGCTCGACTGGAAATTCAACAATATCCATTCATGTCATACAAATCCAGGAACAATTTTGATCCGCTCCATCACATCAGAACTGTGGACGGAGAAAGGTACAAGCATCGGGTTGACTTAGAGGACTTCTGGGCCAACGCAGCAGATGAATATGACGTAAGAAGGAGGTTGTGGTCAAGATTGCCATTAAGCATGATAAGGGCAACAGAGCTCTTCAAAATACCCGATCAACTACAGGATGATGGAATATACGTGCAGCCAGGCTTCAAGGAGAATGAGCCGCTTTCCCCTATAAGATGGTTTGAACCTGAGATGGGTGACCTAGCAACTTTCATGCGACCTATTTTTAAGTATTCTCAGTGGTGGATAGATCGGCAGGTAGAAATTTTAAGACAGAGAAATGTGCAATTCACCTATGAATTGATGGGCGATACAGAGTCCTGTTCTTCAAATGCCGGTGCATCTCGGGGAGATGGACCAACAGATGCTGCCAACTCAAGAAAGAGGAAAGAAGTTGATAAATCTACAAGACAAGACAAGGACAAAATGGTAGATGAAGGGCCTGCTCGAAAGAAGCACAAGTCTAAACCTCTTCAGTCGGCCACTTCCAGGAACATAGAAGAAATACTCGCCATGGATAGAGAATCTTTTGAAAATGCTAGGATCCCTTCTCCAGTCGAAATGTGGAGCCAATACAAGTAGAAGATGATGATCAACCTTCTCCAGCAAGCACAAAAATCCTAGAATCAGATAATGATACAGATATTATGGATGGAGAATTCGAGGAAGGAATGATTTCCACCCTCAAAGGAATCCAAGACGACCCATCTGTCCAAGAAATTCAGGGTATGCAATTGGTCCAAGAAGTTCAAAATATGCCAGAGATTCAGTAAGAGCAGGAAGTACAGGATATACAAGACGTCCAGGATCAACAGGAGGACGGAATTGAGCAGCCAACAATCCCAGAGTGGCTGAAAGAAAGATTGAAAAGAAAGGCGCCAACGGAGGTACCTGAAGAACAAGAGGATGACACAGATTTCTGGCAAGACTAGAGCAAACTGCCCCGAGGAAGAAGGCCAAGAAGTTCTCAACCATCCAAAGGGATGAGGCTGGCAATCATACAGTACAAATTGCAGTACCTACAGCCGACAAGTTCCAAGATGAAATTGCTCCTGATGAGTATGCTGTCACGACCATCGACATGGGTCCAACAACAAAAGGGCAAGAGGTCGAGGACTTGGACAATTCAATGGCCACCATCAAGTCTAGGTTGGAAAAAGAAGTTGCCAAGAAGAAAGAGTATAAAAAAGAAATTCAGCGCCTAAAAGATTACATCCAGCACTTGACCAAGCCATTAAATGAAGGTAACCAAGCAGCGCTTCCACCTCCTAATTCTTCACGAGAACCGGGTGCAAATTTTGAAGAGCTGACTACGGTGAGAGAGGCTAAGGACTGGATGGCTAGAAGGAAAGAAGAGGCGTTGGTGTTTGCAGAAAAGTTGGCGCAAGTGAATGAGCAGGCTTCCTTTATGCTTTCACGAGTCGCAGATCTTGCAGAATCATGGAGTAGTCTCGAAGATATTCAAAGCAAGATCATCCCATGTATTCGGGAACTGAAGAGCATCTCAAAGTAAAGGTTGATTGAAGACAAGGTTATTGAGGCCGGAGCTGCGTATGATTTCAATGGATGGTATTATGCTCTGATCTCAAGAAGAGGAGTCCTCGAAAAGGTGAAGTAGGATAGTGGCAGAGTTGAAGAACAAGCAAAGGAAATTCAGAGTAAAATTTATGAAATGGCTGCAGATATGCTCGACAAGGATGTTGTCCGAAAGAAACACTTGCGGCCAAAGAATTTAAGAGAGCAAGTACAAAAAATTTTCTCCACCACCGGGCCAATCATGAAAGAAAACTTCACCAAAGTATTCGACTTCATGGCCATCAGGAATTCTTTCTTGCTGCAGGAACTAGAATGGGCAACTATTTTTGCAGAGTGTGCCGAGAGCCTGGATTTGCTGGAGTACAACGTCAACATGCTGCTCGACATTGCCATGGGAGAGGTCGGCTTGATCGTGTCCAGATTCGCTGAATGCAAGGCCGCACAAGTGGATAAAGATGCCACTCCAGATGTCTAGAGTTCTCTTCAGTTAACTGATTGAGGTTTTAGAAACCCTAATTAGGGTTTAGTTCTGTTTGATCTGGGCCATTGATCATGAATCAATCTCGGCCGTTCATTGTAATTTTGAAAAACTATATAAACCCCCCCCCTCACTCTCTCATTTTCATAGGAAGGATCAGAAGATTAGAAATTAGATATTCATTAGAGATTAGAGATTAAGAAGTTAGAGCAGATTTAAAGAGCTAGATTGTAGAAATAAAGAGAGAGTTCTTATGAGATTGTTGTGAAAACACTACTTTGATAATGAAGTTCAAATGCACGAGGTGCCTTGAATACTTGATTGTCGAATAGCTGCATGGTCGCATATTTCCTTTCTCGCTTAGTAAATTTGAATTATGATGTATGTTAGAAGAATGATAGATTGATAACGGAGATTGCTGAAACCGAGCTCATACTTTCTTTGAGTGGATGATTTTACTCAATGTGCAAAGTTAGACTGAGCTTTATCGTGGGTGCTTAACTTCTGTTTGAATAATTGTTGTTCGATTTGATGGTAATTATTCATTACGTGAAAATCATAAGCACATTCCTAGAAGATTGCACTTGCTCTGTTTAGTTGTCGTTTAACGTGGCGAAGCAGAGTATTGCTTATTTGGTTTCATTTAATCCTCGTCTTCTCTTGATTTCTTAGGAGTAGCATAGGATCTCTAAACCCTTAATCTTTTTCACCTTTTTTTTAAAATCAAAACCCAAAATGATACTGCATCTATGTCTCTGCTTCTTCGAATAACTTGCAAAATCTTAATTGTGCCCACAGCAAATCACATCCATACCACAGAGCCTATCTGCATTCATCTTAAACATTGGAATTACCATATGATCTAACTTGCAATCTTAGCATACAAGGTAGTTTTTCAAGAGAGAATAGAGCGTCTGTGACACTTTGTTCTAAAATGTTTGTTGTGTCATAAAACACGCACCAACACATAGCTAATTGCAAAGGGAAAAACAACTCTTTGCAAAGTCATAGCAGCCGCATCCGCAAAACTCTATAAGGATGTATAATGCCTCCCTTGAGTAATTCTGACATATTCAAGAAAATTTCTAAAAACTTCCACCAATCTCTTTGCCAAAGTCTCAAAAGGTTGAACCAAATCAAGCAAGGGTTCACTGCCCCACACACTAGTGCAAGAGATTGTACAAGGAAAGCCACTGGAAAAGAACTTCAACACTATCCAATTTTGATCCGAATCACTATGAAACATCATTTCCCACTTTTGAGGCCATAAACCAAGAGGAAAAATGAATGTACCAGCTGCCTATGAAAATTGAAATGAACCACTCAAAGTCTGATTTTAGGAAAATCAGTATACAAGGAGTTGTACAATTGCTGCAAAAATGGAAATCAACATCTATAATATAATGAAATATTCCCCCTTAATTTTTTTTCCAAAATTAACATTCAAATCAACAATCAAACACTGATTAGCGTTAGCTCCAAAAATGCAAATCAGCAAAGAAGATAACTCTAACCAAGAATGTTCGCCAAGATCCCAATGTGGGCGAGGTGATAGCATATGGTCAGAGGATCGTTAGGCATAAACAGAGCTGAAAGTACAATTCATCTGCTGATGCAGGCATCCACAAGCGATGGGAATACTCCACTTATTCAGTAGGTGAGTTTACAACAATTATAAGGCGGCAAGCCAGCCTTTAAATCCATTCTTCCACTTATTAACGTGGGGGGAATACTGTCCACACAACCACTTATAACGTGGGGGGAAATTACAAACAAAAAAGATGTTTATTCTAAAACTCAACCACTCAATTGTGGGAGTGTAAAACTAATATAAAATTGCAACAAATAAAGGAAGAGCTGTTAGTACTACTAACTAGCTTTACAAAGAATAAGAACAGCTGCAAATAGAATAGATAAGCTTCCAAAAACATTAAACAGTTAGAGTATCACTTCCTCTAACATTTACAATGATATAAGATGAAGAATTGAAGCCCAAACCAGCAGGTACAATTATTTAATAAGTCTGATATAGAAACAGTGTTAATAGAAAATCAGACCAGCATCAAGAAAACTCACAGAATTGTACATAAAAATCAGCTTGGAAAGTCTCTAAATCACAGCCAATCAATAGTTAGAGACTAGGCGTCCATGTTCCAAGAAGAATTCGAGCCAAAAACAGAGAGAAACAGGTGGCACAAATTTCAAGACAAGCTCCAAAAGGTATGATCCTCTTGAGGGGGTCAACTTGATTTTAAAAATCAGCAACTCAATAATAAATTCCAAGAACTTGCACAAAGGGTCGCCCTTCACAGTTGTACAGCATGAGCGAATACCCAAAATGAAATAAAATTCGATGATGAAGCTATGAACATAAATTAGCTTCAGCCATTTACAACAACAGTACAAACATATTATAAATCAACAATCTGCTTGTAAATAAAATCACCATTGAGCACTATCCACACTCCTGAATGAAACATGGTCTTCAAAATCTTCCTAAGAAGCCATAGTTGCAGGCCCAAAGAAAGAATGATTCGCTAAGCTTCCCCTTAGCCAAGTTCTGGATTCATTCCAGCAGCGTAACTTTGCTCTTCAAAAATATGCATAATCAGCTCATCATAAAACATCAATATATAGGCTTCAATTGGCAAATGAAGCAACAAGAGACTCTTCAAATTCCAAGAAGTTGAATCACTTCAACTTCCAAAAGGGACGCCACTTTGAGCATTTCACTTTTTGAAATATTAAAATATCATTCAACTTCCCCTTTAGGCTTCCATTTCCATATTGTAACAATAAAGCATTTATTAAATAATTAAATGCTCACTTGACCCCTTAATGTCCCCTTCTTTAAAACAATCTTGAAGTCATCAAGCCTAGGCATGGGGTACAACTTCAAGACATGAAAATTGACTAAGTCTGAAACTCAGTCCAAGGAGATAACCAAATACAATGCCCAAGCTGCAACTGATGAATTGCTAAAAATAACAAATTGACAAATGCCAAACTGAACCAAGTTGATGATGATGCTTCTGCCAAAAATGAACTTACTAAAAATAGCAAATGCCAAAAATAGTAAGTTAACTTCAAAACCATTAGAAAGCCAAACTGACCAACCAAACTGAACTGCAACTGATTGAGCTGCTGCTAGAATAATACTGCCCAAAGATAGACTTAGCAAAAATAGAAAATTGCTATAAATAGTAAGTTTGCAAAACCTCATCTGTACGCCAACTGAGCAGTAATCAAAACTTACTAAAAATATTAAGTGTTTCCAAATATCATTTGAGCACAAACCGGGCAGCCATCATGGCTTACTATAAATAGTAAGTGCTCGGAAAGAATGTTAGAATCAGATGCATGTCACATCACCCTGGAGGTCTTTGAAAACCCAGAAAAACCTAGAAACCTTTTACATGCAAACCCTTGAAAAAACATCTGAAAGAGGAAACCCTAATTTTCTGCTTTAGCTTAGCCTACGGATTTCCGGAAATAGGCTAAATCCAATTGAAGAGCGTAGGGCTAAAATGGGGACACTAGAGTCCGCCTTTCCCAAAATTGCTTGTCCTCAAGCAATGCTACCACTCTCCAAGAAACAGCTTGATACTTACTATGCCAAGTAGGATCCCATGGTCCCAAATTCATCTCTGTAAAGACCCACCATGCTGATGCTGCACCACTCTGATCACACAAACATAACCAATATTCCAAGACTGCCCTTTCCTCCCTCCAATCATGTGGCTTAATTTGACAGTCCTGAAAAAACTGAAATCATAATCTTGCAGCATCTCATGCTTTGAAAACTCTGAGTTAAAATCTGCAAAGCCAATGTCAAAGACATTCTTGAGCATTAAGAAGAAAAGACTACTCAACTCATAAGCATGCTCCTCAACATAACTCCTCATAGGGTCAAACAGAGTCACAACAACATATGTGACTCTACCAACACTTCTTGCAAAGGAAGGAGCAACTCCTTGCAAGAGATCCTCTGTCACGTCCTCAAAATTCCATGAAGACGTATAATGCCTTCTTTGAAGCAAACTGATATAACTGAGATAACTCCATGGAAGACTTACAAATTTTACCTCATGAGTCTCCAACTGGTGAACCAAATCAGTTTCCAACTTGCTGCCCCAAACATCGGTATAGGAGAAAACACAGAGAAGGCCACTGTTAAATATTAGAGAACATCCCATACATGAATTTTGGCTGCACTGAGACAATCCTTTTCTCATTTGAGGCTCAAAATCAGTCCTAATAGTAGATTGGAAGGTCAGAAAATGGAAATACCAACCAGCTAACAGGTCTGATTTAGACTTTTTGAAATCTGATTTATGAAAAATCAGCATTCCAAACAATAAGCAACAGCTGCAATATGAAAATTTTCCAAGAAAACAAGCATATCTGCTCATGAATAAGGCTAATGGAACCCTTATCGAAGGTTCTAACACCACCATAGAACAACTTCTGATCGCATTACCTTTCCATATTACCCTTTTATGTTCAGAAGTCACCATCCAATTGCTGATAAAGAAGGTAGCAACATCCATAAAACATAAATTTTCACACTTATCATTACAACATACCTTCTTTTCACATAAAATGATCTTCATCAAAACATGTTGAAAATCCCATACTTGGATAATCAACCATAGCAATTTTCCAATACACCGGAACAAATTATTTTCATGATTCCAAATGTTAGATAGAGCCAAAAACAATCTCTAGAATCCAGTGTCAAAGATGGGAAAGTCATCATGAATCAACAGTTCCGAAATGGAGACTGAATCCTCTAAACCTCTTATGCATTCACTTACAAGCAAGCTTGGAGGATTATTAATTACAGAGTGTAGCTCAGCCTTACACTCTCTGAGTTGTTTGAAATCAGCTAGCTGGTCTCCTACCTCCATCAGGGCCAACTGATCATTTTTCAACATACCCTTGGTTGATTAAAGCTCAAGAGTAAGCTTATCAACCTTTCCCTCTTTTCCTTGGAATACACGGCTGGTCTTCTTTGTGAATTCATAGGCATAATCCCGATTTATAATCCAGCATAGATATTCTAATTTTATAATCTCCAAGGAGTATTTGATGAATTGCAGATTAAAGAGAGTGGCTCCAATCCAAACACCTTCCAAACTCTCTTCAATCAAACTATATGAGTGATCAATTCTGAATAGGGCTTGACCCTCATCTTCAATGGATATCAAGAACTGATTTTCCCACTCATAAATACAGGATGGCGAATTGTTGATAAACTGCATATCAAAATCATAACTTTGTTTTTTGACTTTGCTACCCTCAAAGCTGCTCCAAAGCTCTTGTCTTTCGCCACCCGCTAATTGAAAATGAAGAGGATCAAATTTTACCAATTCTTCAAACCTTGGTTGACAAACAACCTCATGAATTGGAAAGTCAAATTTGAGATCTTCTTTAAATCCTCCATCGGCAAGGGCCCTTCGATCTTCTAAATCTGCTTCCACCTTACTAATACTCTGATCATATGTTTTAGCAGCCCCCAACTTGGTCAATAATTCATTATGGGGCTTTCCCATGCAAACTTCTTTGTCAAAGACATATTCTCCTCCCATGTCCATCTCATAGATTGCATTGAGATCAAAATTTGGTACTTTATTAGGATCAAAGGGATATTTATCTCATAAAGGTTCCTTGACAACCTTAGACGCCTTCACACTCGGATCCCAGATGCTGAGAGGCTGATTAATATGATCAACAAGAAATTTCTCTTCATGCTGCTCGTGAAGTGTTGCCTCTTTGAACAAGGCACCTCCCAACACACCAAAACTGATATCTTCACAAATAACCTCTCCCAAGAGCTTAGTTTGATGATCAAACTCAAAACCACCCAAATTTCCATTACTATAATGAAGTAAAGAATTATCATTGTTGGTTGGTTTGAAGATTATATCCTTCTTGTCTTCAATAACCCCTTCATGAGTAGGTACATTACTGATCTCTTCATTATTAATCACAAGCATACCAAGGAGGTCTTCTTGAGAAACCGTCATAAAATTATTGAGAAACAACATTTTATCTTCTGCATTAATGACCACTTCATTTATCAGCTCTGTCTTCTTCAAGTGTGGCTTCAATTTTCCCTCATACTGATTGAACAAATCTCTGATCAGCATACTAGCAGTAGAGGAATTATTTCCTTCTTGTTCATGAATGTTTAGTAGGAAAGATAGGACGGAATCTGGAATGCCATTCAACTCTTTGATAATCAAAACTAAAATGTTTCTCATTGCTGCAATTATATCCTCCTCTTGTTCACTCCAAGTTGAAATGAAGAGGTAATGAATCAAAGAATATATTCGGTCTTGCATACCCATATCAACCAACAACATACTTATTTTGAGTTCTGAAAAGATCTTCAGTATAGCAGCTCTTCTGGAGTACTGATTGCTTTCAATTTTATCAAGGTCTTGAAAGCTCTCTACGAACATATGAAGAACCCTCTTCATAGTTTTATCATATCATAGGGCACCAAGGGTGCCCAAATTCTCATCACTTCATTGAGGCATGAAGTAACCAGCAGATTGATCTCTTCATCCAAATGCCTCAACCAATAAGGACGTTTCAGAAAGGTCACTACAGGCGCCACAGCAGTTTTAATTATCCCTAAAGGTGACTGCTTCACCTGGCTCAAACATTGTTCCAATTGAAGAAGTATTCTCACTTCTTCATCCCTTGTCTGATATTCTTTAATGAGCCTTGCACCCTCAATGTATAAAGATCTTGCCAAATCTTTCTCTTCATCCGAAGCCATAGCTTAAATTGACAAGACAAGGTTTCTTAAAACCTCTGAAAAGGTGCCAACTTCAAAACTTTTGAAGCTGAAACTAAACTCTGTTCTGCCTTCTAATGTAGTATCGGTTTTCTCTGACTCTCATCTGATAGCTGAAGCTTTGAACACACAGGATAGCAGAAAAATAGGCTCTGATACCACTGAAATTGTAACGACCCAATTTTGCGTAAATTAAAAACTTTCCAATTCTCACTTTAAACATGTAAAGGTAACATATAACAAAGATAATACAATAAAATTTCTTCCTTTCTTTATTGATAAACACGTACAAGTTACAATATGTTTACTCATGAATTTCATTTTCATTGCAAATATAAATCAGAGTTAAAAAGTAATATAGTTACATACATAGCTCGTAAGCTTTTGCACAAATAGAAGTAAGAAGGTCCAGGAGTCCATCCTTTCAAATCTTGGTACATCGGCCGCTTGCTGTGGAGGAGAAACATCACTCGGGCGCTTTTCCGCCAACCACAGACTTATAATGCGGTCCCCCGCACGATCATTTTGCAATGAACGGCCCTCCCTTCGAAGAAGAGATTGGTAGGGTACCCTTTAACGATTACCAACTGAGCATAGTGCTGTGTCCTACACAACTAGTACCTTGCTATTTCACAATCACGAACTAGTACTCGGATTACAATGAACTGACAGTGTAGTCTCAACTATCTCACATCTAGGTGGATGTCGTACTTTTCACTACTTTGGCCAAAGTATTCTCATTCAGTACTTCGAATGAAGGCCATCTATCATAAACACTACTCAGGGTCGATTTGACTTAAGGCTTCCTTACTCTACGCATAGGTTTGTCCTTCAATGGGTGAATCCGTCATCCCAGACATCCTACAATCATACGAACCTACTAGAAATGAAAATAGTATTCAAGTGTCTTGTATCAATCCTCCTAACTAGGAATTCTATATCCTAGGAGTATTTAATTTGTCTCAGTTATCCTAATAACTTAAGCTAAAAGACTTCACTTGATTCTGCCATCATTTCGATCCTAGTAGATATACTAAGTATGTCTACGTATTCTCCATATATAGAGATCATACACAACATGCAATAACCATTCAAAATGCAAATAAATCCTTCCCCTTTATCTTTTCCATTATTTCGTTTTAATGCAAGAGAAATAATCTAATCCCTTAAACTTTTAACCCAAATAATCCCTTTTTCACAATTTTCCCCTTAATCATTGAATCCTTTACACATTTTCTCCTTTAATGCATTGCTTTATTCATCGAATTGGTTCTTTCCTATTAAAGCTAATTGAAAGCTACGATCACAAGACGCAAAACAAACAACACTTTAACAAAAGTTATATAATAGGAAGATTCATGCCTGATTTTAAAGCTTCTCTTTCCAAACTTGCTCTTTTAAATTCTTCTTCAAATAAGCTTCCGGAGTTTCAGCTAAATATGGCTTCTTTTTGTGAAAGTATTTCACTCTATAGTGAGCTCCTATATCTCTTCTTACAGACGTGTTTCCACCACTCAATTCCTACTCAGCTATACAAATACCTCACTTTAAACTCAAAATGACTTAATTCACTGTGACTGGTAAATGCTCGAAATAATTCACTGAATTTATCAAACTCAACAATATAGGTAACTCAAGTAGTATAATGAAATGGATATGGAATGAATATACTAAACTCAGTTTGTTCAAAAGTGAGTGTTTTCAATGAATGAAAGGGCGTATATATATAGGCCCGAATTGCAACAGATTTCCTCTTATGAAGGCATGTTCATTGACAGCAAAGTGCCCAGAAATGATCAAAATGATAGATGGCGGATTCTTAAACCCTTAATCATTAATATTAGAGATGATTCGACTTCTTTTAAAGCCAGCAAATCAAGAATTCTTCAACTTTCTCATGGCAGTTTTGACAGCTCAAGGCGTGTTCAAATTTTAAGGGTTTTATTAAAGCAAAGATCCGTTCCAGATGAGAGATCAATACTGAATCACACCACGTCGCCATTTTTCTTGCCTCAAGATCAACATTCGCGTCATCCTCAAACTAGGTCGCAGCCCAAACATGGATTAGACGCGTTTTTTGGCACGTTTTTACCAGGCGCACAATTTCCAGTTCATTTTCACAGGAATGACTCTTTTAAAAACGTATTTTTCCCCTTTCAAATGTTTCAACTTTTCTCAATGAAGAATTTTATATTTCAAATACTTAACTGTAATGTCCCCATTTTGGCCATACGCTCTTCTTTTGACTGATAGCCTATTTCCGGAAATCCGTAGGTTGATCAAAGTGAAATTAGGGTTTCCTTGCTTGGAGGTTTGTGGCATTTCTAGGTATTTACTATTTTTAGTAAATACTAATTTTGGCTGGTTCGTTGTCACTTTCATTAAGTCTTACTTCCAGCTCATTCTGCTTTCTGTTGGTTTTGAGGTAAACTTACTATTTTTGGCAGTGGCTATTTTTAGTAAGTCTAATTTTGGCAGTGGCATCATCAGCAGTTTAACTCAAGTCATCTTGTTATCCATCAGTCTCAGTTTGGCTTTGGGTTTGGTTTTCTCCTTGGACTGAGTTTTAGACTTAGTCAATTTTCATGTCTTGAAGTTGTACCCCATGCCTAGGCTTGATGACTTCAAGTTGTTTTAAAGAAGGGACATAAAGGGTCAAGTGAGCATTTAATTATTTAATAAATGCTTTATTGTTGCAATATGAAATGGATGCCTAAAGGGAAGTTGAATGATATTTTATTATTTCAAAGTAAAAGGCAAAAAGGTGGCGTCCTTTTGGAAGTTGAAGTGATTCAACTTCTTGGAATTTGAAGAGTTCTTGTTGCTTCATTTGCCAACAAAAGCTTATATATTGCTGCTGTTTGAAGAGCTGATTATCCAATGTTTATGCTAATGTTATGCTGTCAAAATGACAACTTGTTTAATACTTCGAGGGATGCTTACCTCCTAGTTCCAATCCAATTTCGTGTTTGAAAGACAACACCTAGTTGGTCTTATTGCTGCTTCTCAATCAGACTAGCAGATTGTGCTTCAAAGTTGGTGAATTTTGGTGAGAATTTCAGTTTTAATGTTGCTGATGTATACACAGCTGAAGGTGTTTTTCATTTACAGCTTTTGATGTGAATTTATTTTGGTTATGGGTATTTGATCCTTGCAATTCTATACTAATGGCGATCATATTTGGAGAATTTCAGAATTTAATTCCAAGTATTTGATTTTTAGCAAGAGAAATCGCCCCTCTTGAGGGCCGTACCATCTTGAGAGTGCTTTGGGATTCGTGCAAAATAATATCATGAGTTTTGATGCAGTTTTGTGGTTTGAGTTTGGGCGCCTATCCTCCAAAGAGACTTTGCATTTCGTTTCATTCAATTCAGAGGTATATTGAAGGAGTTGTGATCATTTTTATGAGTTTGCTGTTTGCTGATAGACATTTCCAGATTGCAGATTTTTATATCAGACTTGTTAGTTTTTGATATAATGCTGGTTTGAGCTTCAATTCTTCATCTTATATCATTGTAAATGTTAGAGGAAGTGATACTCTAACTGTTTAATGTTCTTGGAAGATTATCTATTCTATTTGCAGCTGTTCTTATTCTTTGTAAAGCTAGTTAGTAGTACTAACAGCTCTTCCTTTACTTGCTGCAATTTTATATCTGTTTTACACTCCCACAATTGAGTGGTTGAGTTTTAGAATAAACTTATATCTTGTTTGTAATTTCCCCCCACGTTATAAGTGGTTGTGTGGACAGTATTCCCCCCACGTTAATAAGTGGAAGAGTGGATTTAAAGGCTGGCTTGCTGCCTAATAATTGTTGTAAACTCACCCACTGAATAAGTGGAGTATTCCCACCACTCTGTGGATGCCCGCCGCAGCGGATGAATTGTTTTAATTGTAATCTTTTCCCCCCACTGTTTGGTGGTAGTGAGGAAATGCTTTTCATGGCTGGTTATCCGCCTATCAGTTTCTAGTTTTCAAATTCAACACTCCGTCATATGTTAGCACCTCGCCCTCAGTGGGATCTTGAGTGCACATTCTTGACGTTGAGTAGTTTTCATTTCAAGTTCAGATTTCTATTTGGAGCTAACGCTAACTGAGTTGATTAAGTGCTGGTTATGTGTGTTAATTCATCGAAAAAAATTGGTTAGCATATTTCATTAACTCTCTCAAAATTTCGATTTCCATAGTTTAAAAACTAAATATTAATTTCGACTTCAATACAAAGCTTATTATTACTATGTATCGATTTCATATTTTAAATCAAAATCAAAATATTTCTAAATTCATTAATAAAGATTTTACTATGCAAGGTGATTACAATTTTACCCATGGTAATATAAGATTCATAAATTTATTTAACTTAATATATATATTTATATATATCTTTATTGTAGATTTATATACTTAAATATATATATGCGTTGATTAAATATTTAATATTAACGAGTATACATATATATATTTCCAAGTAAAACTACAATTTAAATATTTATATTTATATATTATTAAATATATATATATATTTTATTTACATATCAAAATATTTACACTTATACATGTTAGTATTTGCATATGTAAATTCCTAGGCAATATTAAATAATATAATTAATATCACTATTCACAGGCAATTGAGAACGTGGGTATGTATATTTACGTATATCACAACACGTAAATGTATGTATATCATGTTGACACGTACGTATGGGCATATCCATCTGCCGAACATACGTATGCATTGACATGTATATACATACTTAACCTATTAACATATATCCATTCACGTTTTCCATATCATGGTCAAAGCACAATAAGTCAAACAAACGAGTAATCATCACTTTTCAAAGCATAAAGAAGTAAACATAACTCCAAGCCTAAGGATGACTTATCTAGACCAATCATAACTGACTTAGTTTCTCAGAATCTATACTGACGTGTGTGTATTCTCAATTTGGTAATTGTTACTGTTTACCCGACCAAGTTCCTCCTCGAATGATGTCTCTCCTCTGTCTGGAGGAACAGTCTTCGTACCTGCACATCATGACATGATACCGGCAGTCATATGCTCATAACAAGTTAAAAACATCTCACAAGTTAGAATACTATTATTCCATAATTGTATGCAACATTTAATCAAGACTAAATCATTTAGAAATAACAATCAAATGAAACCATCATTTAAACAACACTCATTCATTTAATAACGAGATCAACCATGTTTTATTCATCATCAAGATTCAATCATTACAATCAATTGCCCTATACAATAGTAGCTATAAAATCGGGATGTAACAGAAATATTCCCCCTTAATTTTTTCCCAAAATTAACATTCAAATCAGCAACCAAACACTAATTAGCGTTAGCTCCAAAAATGCAAATCAGCAAAGAAGATAACTCTAACCAAGAATGTTCGCCAAGATCCCAATGTGGGCGAGGTGATAGCATATGGTCAGAGGATCGTTAGGCATAAACAGAGCTGAAAGTACAATTCATTTGCTGATGCAGGCATCCATAAGTGGTGGGAATACTCCACTTATTCAGTGGGTGAGTTTACAACAATTATTAGGCGGCAAGCTAGCCTTTAAATCCACTATTCCACTTATTAATGTGGGGGGAATACTGTCCACACAACCACTTATAACATGAGGGGAAATTACAAACAAGAAAGAAGTTTATTCTAAAACTCAACCACTCAATTGTGGGAGTGTAAAACTAATATAAAATTGCAACAAATAAAGGAAGAGCTGTTAGTACTACTAACTAGCTTTACAAAGAATAAGAACAGCTGCAAATAGAATAGATAAGCTTCCAAAAACATTAAACAGTTAGAGTATCACTTCCTCTAATATTTACAATGATATAAGATGAAGAATTGAAGCCCAAACCAACAAGTACAATTATTTAATAAGTCTGATATAGAAACAGTGTTAACAGAAAATCAGACCAGCAACAAGAAAACTCACAGAATTGTATGTATCTTTCCCAAATCAGCTCGGAAAGTCTCCAAACCACAGCCAATCAACAGCTAGAGACTAGGCGTCCATGTTCCAAGAAGAATTCGAGCCAAAAACAGAGAGAAACAGGTGGCACGAATTTCAAGGCAAGCTCCAAAAGGTACGGCCCTCTTGAGGGGGTCGACTTGACTTTAAAAATCAGCAACTCAATAATAAAGTCCAAGAGCTTGCACAAAGGGTCGCCCTTCATAGTTGCACAGCATGAGTGAATACCCAGAATGAAATAAAATTCGATGATGAAGCTATGAACATAAATTAGCTTTAGCCATTTACAACAGCAGTACAAACAGATTATAAATCAACATTCTGCTTGTAAATAAAATCACCATTGAGCACTATCCACACTCCTGAATGAAGCATGTTCTTCAAAAATCTTCCTAAGAAGCCATAGTTGTAGGCCCAAAGAAAGAATGATTCGCTAAGCTTCCCCTTAGCCAGGTTCTGGATTCATTCCAGCAGCGTAACTTTGCTCTTCAAAAATATGCATAATCAACTCATCATAAAACATCAATATATAGGCTTTAGTTGGCAAATGAAGCAACAAGAGACTCTTCAAATTCCAAGAAGTTGAATCACTTCAACTTCCAAAAGGGACGCCACTTTAAGCATTTCACTTTTTGAAATATTAAAATATCATTCAACTTCCCCTTTAGGCATCCATTTCCATATTGCAACAATAAACATTTATTAAATAATTAAATGCTCACTTGACCCCTTAATGTCCCCTTCTTTAAAACAATCTTGAAGTCATCAAGCCTAGGCATGGGGTACAACTTCAAGACATGAAAATTGACTAAGTCTGAAACTTAGTCCAAGGAGATAACCAAATACAATGCCCAAGCTGCAACTGATGAATTGCTAAAAATAACAAACTGACAAATGCCAAACTGAACCAAGTTGATGATGATGCTTCTGCCAAAAATGAACTTACTAAAAATAGCAAATGCCAAAAATAGTAAGTTAACTTCAAAACCATTAGAAAGCCAAACTGACTAACCAAACTGAACTGCAATTGATTGAGTTGCTGCTAGAATAATACTGCTCAAAGATAGAGTTACCAAAAATAGCAAATTGCTATAAATAGTAAGTTTGCAAAACCTCATCTGTACGCCAACTGAGCAGTAATCAAAACTTACTAAAAATAGTAAAAGTGTTTCCAAATATCATTTGAGCACAAACTAGGCAGCCATCATGACTTACTATAAATAGTAAGTTCTCGGAAAGGATGTCAGAATCAGATGCATGTCACATCACCCTGGAGGTCTTTGAAAACCCAGAAAAACCCAAGAAACCTTTTACATGCAAACCCTTGAAGAAGCATCTGAAAGAGGAAACCCTAATTTTCTGCTTCAGCTTAGCCTACGGATTTCCGGAAATAGGCTAAATCCAATTGAAGAGCGTAGGGCTAAAATGGGGACATTACATATCACAACTGCTCATGCCCAAGGCTAGAAGCATCCTCTCAAGGAAATCCAACCCAAAATAAAACCATTGTTTGTTCGAAATATCTCCCCAATCCATCGATTGATGTGCAAAAGGAACCATCGAATGGTAAATAAGGATGGGGACAACATCAAAAAATTTGAAAATTGAACCCTTATCTCTCCAATGATTCCTCTTTCTACTTGTAACAATCTCCATCAAACCATGTTGAGGATCCCAAGCATGGATGTCTGTTGTGACCTTTTCACACATCACCCTATTCAAGATGGGGACCCCCTAGTTTTTGCTCCGTTCGGGTCTTTTGGATTTGGTTTTGGTTGGTTTTCCTGCTGTCTCTCTTGGTTTACTGCTTGCTTCGAGGGGAATTGTATGTTTGATAATTGCCGTGTCATATGTCTTCAAATCCTCGTAACTCTAGGCAATAATATCTCCAAATTCTCTTAAGCTTCTGATTATTCTCCCTTTCTCTTCTGTCATGCACACTTTACTAATAAGGACATTTTTGACTTCATTTGTTGTTCCTAGGTTTACTGCTTCATGTTGAGCTCCTTCATTTCTTTGGTATTTGATTGCATTAATCTGATCTCGATCAAAGATCCTTTCTAGCTGTATCATTCCTTTGGGAATGTTATTGGTCTTTAAATTCATTATGCCCTCGGTATCAAATTCAATTTCTCCTCGATCTTCTTCGTCAATGATCTGGGTGAGGAAAATGTCTGAATTTGTTAGGAAATCTAAAATGTGCTTGTCGTCGTCAAACACTTGGAAATTTGTGATATTGTCTGGGACTGATGGTGTTGAAGTGATTTCAATCGTGAATTTCTTAACAACATCCATCTCAAGTGGTTCCAACGCACTTGCTGATTGTGCTAATGAATTTGCAACTCTGTTTTGAGAGCGGTATATAGACCTGATATTGAAAGTGTCAAAACTTTCAATGAGATCCCAAACACGGTTTTTGTATCCTCTTAGTCTCTTGTCATGGCAAACGTACCTCTTCCTTACTTGCCTTACTACAACTTCGGAATCACCATAAACATGCAAGATCTTGAATCTTTTTCGAATTGCATGCAACAAATCCATGGACTAATGACTCGTATTCCGTTACATTGTTGGTGTAGGGGAACTGTAACCTCAGGGCGGCTAGGTAGGTATTGCCAGACAGACTAATCAACTCATAGCTAGCTCCATTGCCCTTCTTGGATTTTGAACCATCAAATCTCAAGTTCCATACTTGCTCTTGATCTTGCAACTCCTTCGGACTGGGAATTTCTTCATTTTGGATTTCTGGAGCAGAATGATCTTCCTGAAATTGGTTTACATCCTGGATCATCTCTTCTTCTGACGAGAGTTCTCTGTCAGAGTCTCTGCCTTCATCTTGCATTGTGAAACTAAAACATTCATCTTCTGGAAATGGGGAAATTCTTGCGCGCACTTGATCTAAAGCCACTTTACACATTGCGCAAGAGAATTTAGAATGAAAAGCATTATGAATCCAACACCAGTTGTGTTGTACCCAAAACCAAAATTTTTGCTTCACTAAGGCATTTTGCTTAATTGAGTCTTAATCTTGTTAAAGTGTTGTCAGAAGGTTGTTTTTGGGCTTTTCAAATATGGAGTTGGTGTCAATGTCATGTCAGTCTGTTACTGAAGAGATTTAAGAAAAATGAAAATTTGAAGAAAATCATCAAAATTTTCTATCTCTGGAGAAGGGAGCACTTTTTCAAATAGGCACCCTATCTTTTAGGGGCTCAGATCCTTTTAGGGTTTGTCACCTCCAGCATTTGTCCCAGATCATCACTTTGCGAGTTATCAAGTTTATCAAACGGACCTGCTTTTGCTTGAGTTACTGAAGATATAGCTAAAACGAGGTAAGGCGAATTGACTAACATCAAGAAAAGCAACTTCAAAAAGGCTTCATCTTTTGAGGTACCAAATGTAGGTGGTTTTGACTAAATGCCACCCAAGATGTTTGTCTCACGCTTGTTCAAACTTCGCGGATGCATTCGCCAGCAGTAAATCTGAGTTGGCCGGCGCCCGAACTCCGAGGTCGAACGAGGGTCAAATCTTAGTCAATATCAAGGAAAAAGCTAAAGAGCATATTTTGGAGAAAGGCTCTAAGCTTTTCAAGCCTTTAATTCTTTTTTTTGATGATACCAGATGTTTAATGTGTCCGTGTTACTTTCAGCTTTCCGTTACCTGTCTCCGTTAGATCAGAGGATGACTCTGCAGCTTGCAGTCGGAGTTTTTACGTTATTTTAGTCAAAATTTGGCTAAGTCTGGAGGAAAAAGAGCAACTTTTCAAAAAGGCGCCCTTGTTTTTCACCCCTTTACATGATGTTTTCTTGGGAAATGTGCCTTTGCAGCTGTCGTGAGAATGAAGTCACCTGCAGTGAACCTGTGATCCAAATTCCTGAAAGCTGGTAAATCAGGTTATGAAGGATTTATTTTTCCCTTCGCTCGAGATGCAGAAGTCAAAATTTGACTAAGTCAGAGAAAAGTGCAGCTTTTCAAAAGGCGCTTGGATTTTTGAGCCTTCAGATGTCAGTTTTATGGTTTGCAGTTTTAGGATATCTTTTGATCAGTTTTTACTTAGCTCTGCGATGCACCTGTCAGGCAGTCAATCAGAGAAGTCAGTCAGCCAGTGTCAGAGGATGAACAGAGGTCCCGGCAGAGGTTTTAGCCTAAATTTTCATGAAATTTGGCTAAGTTTGGAGTTCGCCTTAAGAGGCCAAAGTTGGATTTTCGAAAGATAGTTGAATGGACGCCTTAATTGGAGTTCTGACTGCAGTTAGACTAAACGTTTTCTGGGTTATCTTCAGTTCATATATTGGCATGTTGAGTGATCTTTTAGTTCGCATGTCGAGTTAACTAGTTTGTATGTTCAGTTAATTACCTTGCATGTTGAGTTAACTTGATTACATGTTCACTTAACTGAAGATTAGTCTTGAATGTCAACTAGAGTTCACATGCATGGCGAATTTGGTTGCAATTGTGAAGTTTGTGTGAAGATGGCGCTTCATTGAGTGTTAACTGGAGTTCTAGAAGGGACGGCATGATTGATGAAGCATAAATTAGTGAAGTATGGCGCATTTAGATTGTTAACTTCACTTATCAAAAGGGTCGCCATATTTAGAATTTTAATGATGAAGCATAGTTTTGTGAGGCTACGCATTCTACAAGGAATGGCAACTTGAGTTCCAAAAGGGTTGTTATTTTTAGCATAAGTGTGAAGTTGGCGCATTCACTTAAGGTCAACTGAAGTCATGAAAGGGTCGCTATTTTTAGCATGAAATTGGCGAACTCATCTCAATCAAGATTGTTAACTTTAGTTATCAAAAGGGACGCCTTGGTTCTATTTGTGAATCTAAAGTAAGTTTGAAGATGGCAAACTTAATATAGATTGCTAACTGAAGTCAAACCACATGAAGTTGTTAACTGAAGGTTGAAAAGGGAAACCCTAATGCATGGCGACTTATTTAGCTTATTTGAGTTTCAATTAACTGGAATGAGGTCCAATCACAAGCCAAGCGCACTTCTCAAGGATTCCATGCCTTATGTGAATTTCATAAATGAAAATCTATTTAACCAAGCAATGGCGTCCATTATTTCATCATCTTAAGCTTCGAAGTTCATATTCTTCTTGAGCGACCAGCAAGCTAAAGGTGCTACAGGTGTCCGAATTCAGCGTTCTTCATAGCAACGAGTTCAGATTGTTCAGAGGAAGGCGATTCTAGACTTTATTTTCATTTTGCATGCAGGTTTCATCAAGTTCCAAGGAAGAAGTTGGCGGATTTTTCAGAAGCAGACAAGCAAAACTTTCTATCTTCTGTCTTATTTCTTCTATTTCTCACCTTAGGTACTTTCTTCGCATGTCAAAGAAATTCAACACATATTCAGAATCTGATCATCTGGGTTTGCATATTTCAACATTTGCAGCAAAACCCACGTCTTAGATTTTTCCGAGGAAATCGCCTCGTAGCCTTCATTATGAAGCTCTGTGCTTTTTTCCGAGAATTTCTTTGCATGTGGGCTTAGATCACATTTTTTCGAGAATTCAGCTATCTGGGTTTGTTCAGAATTCATTTATGCACAAAACCCATGTCCCAGAAAAACTTCGAAAATTTCTTTCGTCAGAAGCTATTTTTAGCCTTGGCCAGAGGTTTTCAGAAAGTTCTTCAAGTATATTCGACTTTACAGTCAAAAGTCCTCATTTTCAAAATGCAGTTCAATCTCATTGATTACAAGGTGAAATCGGCTCTTACACATAATTTCATCAAGACTTCAGATACATACCTAAATCATGTTTATCCAGTGGTTAATCTGAGCAGTTTGGAGGGTGTTAGCAGCAATTCGTTGAGGAATCTTGAGCGTTCCGGGTTGCTGGCAGCGACATCCATTCCTGTTACTACTTTCGATTTTGAGTTCGTTCTTGCTTGCATCAAGCATTATGACTCATATTCATGACAAATCAGATCAGCAGATGGGAAGGTTGTTTGTAGTATCAAACCAAAGGACGTAGAGAAGTGTTTTGCTATTCCTCCTCGTTCAGATAACTTTACTGTGGTTCTTGAAGCTTGCGAGAAGATATGGGATGCTGATCAACAACGTTCACAGAGGAAGGTGGCTCAGAAGTGGCTGAAAGTTCAGAAGACTAACATGCCTAAGAAGGTTAGTCGTGGTGAATTCAAGGAGGAAGTTGCTGTTTTGATAACTTTACTCAACCGAGTTACCGGTCAATCAGATGCCAGCACTTTCCGTTCATGGATGTTTTACCTAATTACCAGAATTTTTGATGGTACAGAGCGTTTTGATTGGGCTACGTTGATTAGTGATTGCTTACATCAGCAAATTACTAACTTTCTCAAGTATCATGAGTTCCATATGATATCCTACTTGGTTTACTTGTTGCATTTCAAGGTAGCTACAGGCTTCTAAAAACTAATGGCACTCTCGGTGTTCAGCGTGTTCATGAGTATTATCCTCAGTTGGAGTTTTCTCAATCCGAGCAGTGAATGATCACTTTTCCATGAGAACCGTGAGAGATCTTGATAACGAGATGCACTTTCGCATTTCTGCTGAGGCCAAATCAGCGATGGAGACTTGGGCAGATTGGTTTATCCAATTTCCTACTTTCACATACATCCGAGTTTATGGATATGTTGGAGAGCCCCTGATGTTGCCAAGGTATCCGTCAGACAAGATTATCTTTATGGAGTTCCTTAGACAGATGCAGCATGTTCATTTCTTTCTTCGTAGTCGTCATAAGACTGCAGCTAATTTTCCATTCCCATTGGGAATTTTCACATGCATGCGGCAACAGATGCCAGGTTTATGTCTACCGAGATAGAAAGGTTCAAACTCAAGACTTATACTGAGAGGCGTTCCTATGATCCTCCCGGTCATTATGCAGATCGGTTAGAGCGAGGGATTGCACATACGCCAGCACTTGAAGATTTCTGGGCTAATTGTGAAGATGAATTCGAGGTTCGTCGTCGTCACTATTGTAGACTCACTATTGGTCAGCTCTCTGATTACTTATCAGAAGATGTTGATGGTCTATCGGATGATGATGGAGAAGTTCTTCTCAATTCATATGTCAAGGATCAAGTTGCTCAGCAGCCACTTCGCTCACTTGATTGGTATGCTACGGAGAATACTTCTATTGAGGAGGTTTCCAGATCAGTTATCAAGACTAGCAAGTTGTTCTTAGAGAGCAAACGGAAGCGGAAGTCAGTTCCTGTAGCAGAGCCGCCAAAGGATTTCTCTTCGTTGCCTTCTACTTCTAGGGCAAGACCCAGAGTCAAGGCTATTATAATACCTCCTGAAGGGGTTAGACTCAGTGGAAACACAGGGAAAAGAGCTACTGGTAAGAGGAAGCAGAAACAAGTTGAGAATGTTCCTGAGGTTCCAGTAGAGACAGTTATTCAAGCTGAGCCTCATGTTTCACCTCATAGTTTGCCTCAGATACAACCTATTGACATAGATTCTGAGCCTAAGACACCAATTCAAGCTGGATTGGAGACACCTGAACCACCACAGGTTGATACATCAGGGACAGTCTCTCCGTGAATTGAAAATATTGTTCAATATTGTTGGCTCGAGAAGTCTTTGGGAAGACAAAGGCGTGAACCTTCATACAACCTTGATTTATCTGAGTTCGGTGAACCTTATCAGAGAAGGTCGAACAAGAAGATAAAGAAACAAGTGCATATCGAAAAGACTCCAGAATCAGAGATTGTTATTGAAGTTGCCGTTCCTCCAGAGGGTAAGAGCTTAGATGAAGTCGAAGTTGGTGACTTTACATTCACTAAGGAAAATCTGGGTAGGACCACTCGAGAGACAGATGTGACTCTTCTTAAGATCGTCACTGATAATCTTGAAGAGCGAATCATGAAGGATGGAGAAGATAAGGCCTTACTTAAGGCTGAAAATAGTCAACTTCGTCAGTACATTTCTGATCTTGTTCATGGAAGTTCGAGTAGAGCACCTGTTCTTCCTTAGCATACACCTGCAGAACAACGAAAACTGGATCAGTTAGTCAGTCATGGTAGACTTTTGGACAACTGGATTGAAGGTTTAGTTGCTACAGGTCGGCGTCTTCTTGCAGATATGTATCAGTTAAGGAGTGATGCACATAAGCTCCGTCAGGGTGTTCAGTTGCTTGAGATTGCGGTTGCAGAGAGTTTGGCAAAGGATCGTGTTCTAGTGTCTCAGTTGTCAGTTGCATATGATGCCTTGGAGATCGATGAGGATCAAGACAAAGTTTTTACTTGGAGAGAGCAGCACCTTCTTAGGACGGAAATAGGTGAGAAGATTTCTACCAAGTTGTTTTCACTCAAGGATGATGTGGTTGGAGTACTTGTGGCTTCGTTGTTCAGATTCCGTGTCATTATCTTCTTGAAGATGGCATGTATGTTGAGTTGGACAAAGTACAAGCAGAGTTCGAGAAGCTGATTCATGACAGCCTTGAAGGAGAACCAATGGCGCCTAAGTTAGAGAATGTTTCAGTGATTGCAACCAGTCTCAGGAAGGCGACTGAAGAATGTAAAGATGGCATGCACACGATCACAGAAAGTGGCAGAGAACTGAAGAAGCAGATTGTTGTTTTGAGCAGCGTCAAAGTGCCAGATGACAAAGAGATCGATGAGTTCTTGGTCGAAGTGTTAGACCGAGTTGACATGGAGTGATCTGCCAGTTGGAACCTGCAGTTAGTTTCGAGGGTTGAGTCATGAGCAGCAGTTAACTCGACTTTCAGTCTTGAGTTTACTTGCTGACTTAACACATGCTTATCTCATTCTTGGAATTATCATCACAGGAGTTAGGGGTAGGGTTTCCAGTTAACTGAAGGTAGTGGCCTGTTAACTTTGCTTTAAATAAGGACGTGCATGCTCGCACATTGTCCAATTAGGTTAAATGTACCGGTTAACTGATGGTAGTTTTCCAGTTAACTGTATAGTTTACTTCATTAGGGTTTGGCAGCAAAACTTGCATGCATTGCAAGATTAGTAGATGACTCAAGGTGATTTTAGGGTTCCCTACACCTTGATGTATATAAATAAGAGCTTTTGCTCATTTGTAATTAACTTTTGCTTGAGAGAGAAATATATGCTGCGCCTACCTTGCCCTCAATATTTTGTCTTTTGGTATTTGTTCATGCGTCTTTGCTATTACAGTTGATTGTTATGCCACATAGGGTTTCATGCGATTGTGATAGTGAATTCTTGCCATAGTTTAGATAAATCTGTTTTTTGCATCTTTATCATTACAATCAATTGTTATGCCACATAGGGTTTCATAAGATTGTCATGGTAAATTCTTAAATCTGTTTGTGCCTAATAAACTTGTTCAGATTTAGATAATAGTTGCGCCACCTTGCCCTCAAGTAGAGAATCTGAATCCGTTTATCGTCCGATAGTCAAAACGTTGCTCCGTTTCCTCATGCTCTATTTTCTTGAGGGAACTGGATAGAATTTAAGTTATTAATTGTAGTTGTAGTTAGTGAATCTGCGAAACCAGAGAAAATTCTCAGCTGCAACGTATATAGTTTTCGAGAAAGCCTTGTACCTCTACAGCTGAAACAAAAAGATTGGAATTAGTTTAGTTTATTTCCCTTTGTAGGTATTTTTGTCAAGCACAACGAGGGAGCTTCCCCTCCTAATTTGAAGAGCACTCATTGCGTAGTGTGCATAGCTGTCCGTACCAACTCTTACTCCAGAGGTGCTAGTTGTTTCGCCAACAAGTTGGGTAGTAACAAGTCTTGCACGAAAGCATGACTCCCCAATTCTCTTTCTTGTCTCGCACTTTTGAGCACAAATCTTCTAAAATTCTCGAACATGCTCTCACCTTCATCTGGTGATAGCTCATCACCACTTTCAATAGGCAATTCTGTTGGATCTGCAATTTTCAGTGAATCTTCCTAGTTATTCAAGCATTGCAGCATCAAAACCTCTGGTGCCTTCGGTCTGTACTGGCCTAAATCTGTTTCACAAAACAAAATTTCATTATTTTCTCCATACTCAGTGATCATCAGTCTAAGTCTTGGCGTACTTTCAATTCTGATTTGGTTGGGAATACCCTTCCAAGGCAACCACATGTGTGAAAAGTCAGTGGCGAAGTAGCCATTCAATCTGCGGGTCCAATCTCTTCCTAAAACCATTCCATATCCATTTGGGATATCGACTACAGAAATGTCGATGAATTGTTGAATCCTTGGATCAGTTGATAATTGCATATGGATGTTGTTCAATTCTCCTACGACTGGGACCGCTGTCTTATCCAATTGTGTCACTTTCTTGTTTGTCCTTATGGGTGTTAAACCCAATCTGTGGCAAACTGCTACAGGCATTACGTTGCTAGACGCTCCTAAATCAATTAGACAATTATGCAGAAGTTTGTTGAAAATCTTGAGCAAAACGAGGAAAGGAGCTGGCTCATCTTTTCCTTGATAAAATATCACAGGCCTTCCTTTTTGTACCCCGACTTCCATCTCCTTGGCTTTAACCTTAGTATTCTTCTCAATTTGTGAAGCTTCCACTTCTTTCGCTGGATTCTCCATCTTGTTTTGTTTTGAACTTGGACATACTTGCTCAGTTCTAGCCGTCTTCTGTCCTGACATTTCTATGCCTTCTTTTACTTCATACATACCTGTTGACGTGGTTTTTGAGACCGCACCAACACAGAATAAAGTTTCCCAACGGATACCCTATCCTCTCTTGAACAAAGTATTCAGCATGCTAAGATTGCGAGTAAGATCATGCTTTCAACTCCAAGGTTCCGAATACTTAGAATACCCTCAGTTGGTTTGATGTGAGTTGCTATGTTCTCACGAGGGGACTTACACAATTGTTCGATAGCTGGCAACAAATAGTAGACTAAGGGCTATGCATGTAATTCGAATGATTTGGCAAATGAGCACAAGTTTCCTAATCCTAACCAGAAATGAACTGAATTAAAAAGGGGGGTAGGGCCTAAGAAGTTAATCTTTTATCTAAGGGTGGAATGTGGGATCAATCTCGACAGACTTCGACCAGACTCTGCTCCGCCTCACGTTGGACAACTTTCACAAAGTCGGTGCAATCTTCAAGGGAGTGGCAAGAGGTTTTCAAATTATAACTCAACATGTAAGCACCATCAGAATGACGCATACAAACACATGAATCACAATCGAAGTTAAGTTTGTAAAGTTTTCCAGTTGACCACCCAAGGCAGACCTGCCGTCAGCAAGCCGCTAGTGGTATGGATAAAAAAATGAAGTTGCCTCAATTAATACCACAAGTCCACAACTAACATCTACTTGCATGAAAGTGAAAACTACTTTACTTTAAGCTACTTCAAGATACTACGTGAATTGGAAGGACGAAGAAGCCTCAACAACTATTCACAACAAAGAAGAATTCATCATCAATGAAAATTCTTTTATTATGAAAGCATACATGACAACTTCTTACAAAGTATCCAAAGGGAAGACTTTCCTTCCTTTTCAATCTACACTACTTTACTTTCTACTCTATCAACTTCTCTCTACTCCTCTAAGCTCTGCCTCTGCCCCTAAATCTAATGAGGTACAAATGAGGGGGACTCCCCTTTTATAGTTGGCCAAGTCCAACGGACGGCTCAGATTACAATCGGCTGGATGGCCCAGATTGTGCCACCTCAGCCCTAAACAAGATTTTCCCTAAAAACCACCACCAAGAGGAGTGGGGTAATAAATGAGCCATAATGCCTATTATCCTTCTAGAAGTTTCCATTTGTAGACGCGTTCACACTATTCTTGATCTTCTTTCTTGGCGTTATTCTTTGACTTCTTCCACTTGAGGGTCATTTGAGCTAACACTTAGCCAATTTCTTGCAACTTTTCTTCCTTCATGTGAAACTTATAACTTTATCTTCCTCTGAAGGTTGTAACATCATCGTGCTTCATCACTTCAAGTCATCGGGCTCTGGCTTCAACATTCTTCCTGCAAAACAAGCGAGGAGAAGAGTATTAGGATACTTCATAATATAATCTTAACTTACTTACCTGATTTTCGCTCTCTAACTTCCAAGCGTTCATCGTCTTCACTAGCCAACTTTTGCCTTCATCATGATTCTTCATGCCTTAGCCAAGTTTTCAACACATCTTCCTCAAGAGCGTATCATCTTATCATCTTTGAGAAGTTCATTTCACTAACTGGAGCTCTGATACTCAATTTCCTTCATCTCCGACCCTGAAAGATTAGTCCCACGAAGAATTCGATCAAATTCACCTAGGCAATTGACTTAAAATTCATCCGCTGGAGAATTTCACCTTGAAAACACATTTTCTTCACATTTGCCCTAGAAAATTTTCAAGTTTCCCTTAGGAAAACTCATCAACCTAGTGCCCACTTGAAATCCTCATCCTGAAGGCCACAGCGAAGCATGGAAGACCTTAAAATCAACTCCTCATCGATAATCTTCAATACCCAGAAGAAAATTTTCTCCAGAACGCATCGAACCCATGGGTACCCAACGAACGGGTTCATTTGATTTTTAAATTTTGAACCTTAGAAAATTATTTCCCTGTGAAATTTAAATCCGTTCTTCACATCTGTGGAGATTTCTTGTTGCTCTGACTTGGAAAATTTTTATTGTTCCTGCACTGCCAACATCTTCATCTTCGACAAATTTTACTCATCACAGGAAATTCTTATCACCTCAGAGCCTAGGCGCATTTTCTAGAGGAAGAAAATATTTTGCCTTAGAGAAATTATAAATCACCTTGCATTTTGAAAATTTGCCTTAGAAAATTTTATTTGACTTCTTCCATTTTGCTTTGGCGAGAATTTTTTTTTATTTCACTTAGAAAAATCTTCCTGCAAGCACATCATACTTAACATATTTTACTTCCATCATCTTCAACGCCTTAGGAAAATTTTATCACTTTGCAACTTCAACGCCTTAGCAATATTTGTCAACAACTTGTATTTTATTTCACCACGCCTAGCATATTTAAATCTCTCCTCTTTGTGCCTTGGGCGCATATTACACTTGCTAGAAGACTTCACTTCCAACGCCTAGGCCACATTAATTTTTAAATTTCATCCCCACACTCTTTATTCACCCTTTTACTTACCTCAACTTGGGCGCATATCACACTTCATGAAGGTTAAAATATTCAATGCCACTCTTAGTCTATCTTGGGCGCACTTTGCATGTGGTGAAGGATGAAACACATTCAAACACTCTTGACTTTTTGACTTTGCATGGGCGCATTTGGGAGAGAGAGAAGAATGAAGCCTTTTCCAACGCCATCTTGTGACCCTTCAACTTCCCTTTCTTGTCTTTACATGCATGCTTTTGGGCACATTTTTCCGTGCTTGAAGGATGAACGCCATTGACCTCTTTGACTACCTTGTTTTTGGGCGCATTTCCACCTATGTGCAGGATGAAACATGTTGACTTGTTGACCTCTTCCTTGGGCGCATTTTCACTTATGTGCAGGATGGGCGCATTTAAGGGGTGGTGGAGGATAACTTCAACACTTAGAAATTTTTTTGCTATAACTCTCTCAAGGTGGGCGCATTTTAGCATGGCTGAAGGATGAACCTCTTTGACTTTCCTTGACTACCTTGTTTTTGGGCGCATTTTACACTCTGAGCAGGACAAAACCTAACACTTAGAAAATTTTAAACTTTCTCCTTGAGGGTGGGCGCATTTGGAGGTGGCAGGAGGACGAAAACATGTTAGAAATTTTTCAAACACCTTGAAGGCAAGTTGAGCACCTTTCACCCGTGGTGGAGGATAAACTTCAGACTTAGACATTTTTTTACCCTCCTCTGCCAGCTTCTCCATGCCTTACTATTTATAGTAAGCGTCTTGATTTTGCATCTCTGAAGCTCAGAACGACTTGAAATTTTGAACTCTGCATCCTTATGATCTTGTTGTATTGTCGACACTGCCATTTTTAGCTGACCTGCTATTTTTAGCCCATTTTTGGTGTTGATTTACTATAAATAGTAACTGCTTGTTTTTGGTAGTTCCACTACTCCGATTAACTTGAAATTTAAATGAGGCGCTCCTCACCACATGACCTACCGGTTGTCATCAACGCATGCACCTGACTTACTATTTTTAGCCTGTTTCCAAATTGACTTACTATAAATAGTAAGTGCTCCGTTCGACTTGAAATTTTACCAGCAGATAGCCTGAAGGACGCTGATTGCGGTGGTTTACACTGGTTTTCGAAAATTCTGACTTTTGACTCCTCTTTTCAGGCTCCGAAGTTGGAAACCCTAATTCGCTCTGCATGTGTATCCAATGATCTTTGTTTATCTTCGTTACTGTTGCACTGCGATCAGCTTGTGATCCTGAACTACTGGGAAGCAGCTGTCGGGACGCACTTGCTAAAAATAGTAAGTTCCTTACTGAGTGATTATCTTCATTTGCATGTCACACCATCACAAGCTCTCAAAACCCACCAGAATCATCATCCGACATGCAAAGAAACCCAACATGCAAAAAATAGCCTCGAAAGACTAACTCAAAGTTGTCGCCTCGCTTTGCATGTTATATCATCGCTAAGGTCTCAAAACCCGTAAGGAATATGCCGACATGCAAAGAAAAACTCTGCATCTAAGCCCTGAAATTTTTCGAAGCTAGACCTAAAATAGAAAGTTGTCCGCTGCCAAATTTTGCACATGAGTAGCTTGGTGCGTTCTGAATGCCGTGTGACTGTCGGAATCTCAAAAATGCTGAAGGATTGCCTGTAATTGCACACTTACTAAAAATAGTAAGTAGCTCAGAATCTGATGAAAATTTGTTGAGACCTGCTGGAAGCACACTAACAACAATGTTAAGCTCTGTTTTCAATTTATTCACTTCGTTCAACTTCGGATTGACCAGAAGGATGGAAACCCTAATTTTAGACTTGGCCAAATTTCACTTGTTTAAGCTCAAAGACGGGAACGTCCCTAGAAAGCAAACCATAGAAAAGAGACAGATGGAGAGAGACAAAAGGACCAAAGCTAAAAAGACCAGAATGGAGCAAAAATTAGGGGTCCCCATCTTGAATGGGGCGATGTGTGGAAAGGTTACAACATCTGGCATCCCCATGGGAAAGTGTTGAAAAACACTTTAAGAATTGAACCTTGATTAATTTTCCTCAAACCACCATACAGCAAGAATACCCACTCAAAAGGGGAGAAGAATCCGATATTGGATCAAAATACTTTCATCTAAGACCCTGTGAGTGTGTGCATTCGTTCCATCTCTAAACCATATCGGCTTCCGGAATCGGCCGCAACAGGTTATATAAATATCTTAACTTCAAAAGCATCCTGGACATGGCCTTGCTGCCAGTCAGGCGTCCATAGCCCCGACGAGGTTATCTCTACAATTCTCATGAATATTGCTCCACTGCTGGCCGGGCGTCCATAGCCCCGGTGGAGTTACTCGTATGTTCCCAAAACCAATATTTCATGATATTTCTTTCATTTTTCATTTCTCATTTTTTGTTTTTCAGATATTTCTTTTAAGCACATTCTCTTTTTTCTTCGTTTGATTTCTCCATCAATTCCTCAATTGGCTGGCAGGCAATGAAGCCTCCAATGGGTTTGAGAATTGTAGTGGCGCTGAAGCAAGATGTAGGATTTTCACCTGCTAAGACCTTTCCCAAGAAACCAAAATGACTCAGAATGGAGATAGGTAAGATTTTTTTAAGGTCTTTAGACTCATGTGTTAAGACACAATAGCGGGTTAACCTCCCGAGATGAGTTCAATCGCTAACTGGATGATGACAAGAGGAAAACAACCTTAGTCCTTCTCAAAAATTTACACAAATTCCAGTGGAAAGGAACCATGTTGTGAAAATAAAACCATCATCACCCCCGTCGCAATGGGAAACCCTAAAATCTTTGCCCATTCCAAACCAAAACCACTTGAGCGGACAACTCAAGGGAAGAACGCCAAACCAAAAGCCCAAAGGGCAACAAACCCAAAACCAGAACAAAGGAAAACAGGAAAGCGAACGGAAAGCAAACGAAAAAGCAAAACCTAATTTAACTATGTTACAAGACAGGCTCTCTGAGAGAACCTAGGGTTGGAAATAATGCTTGAAGAATTTCCCATCATTTGGCAATGGGATATCCCTCCTGTTCGTGTCTGTAACTTAAATGCATCATCTCCCAGGATCTTAGAAACTTGACCAAGGTCCAACCATGATTTGTCAATCCATCTGCTCATAACCCTTTGATGCCACCTCCTATTCATATCCTTTTTATGCTTAGCTAAATTTTCCAAAGCTTCATCTCTATTCCCTTCCAAGTGCATCGACTGAGATGGCCTTGTTTGAATCCAGCCCTCTCCTTTATTGACTTTTCCACATTCTTCTTTTAAAATGACTTGTTGAATCATCTTTGGGACTTGCTCTGAGGAGATCTTACTCATAGCACCTGGGTTTTCTGAATGGAAAGCCTCGTGAATTCTACATGAATGGGGTAACGACAAGTCCTTGATGGAAGGATTTTTTGTCTCTTGCTTTGCAGAATCTCCGAACATCCTTTCATTCTTATTCCTACTTGAATCATTTTCAATCAACACTCTAGTGAAGGCAGGCATATCTTCTAAAAGCTTTTCTCCTTTCGAGCTCTGCAGCATGAGGACTTCTTTCTTAATAGGCCTATACGAACCCAAATCAGTTTCCACAAACAAACCATCACTATTTTCACCACACTCTGTGATCATCAATTTGAGCCATGGTGTACTTTAAATTTTTATTTGATTTGGAACTCCTCTCCAAGGCAACCACATGTGGGAGAAGTCAGTTGCAATGTATCCATTCAATTTTCTGGCCCAATCTCTGCTCAACAACATGCCATAACCATCGGGTATATCCACAACTGATATGTCAATGCGACTTTGAATTCTGGGATCCGCCGCTAGCTGCATATGGATATTACTTAACTCTCCTACAACTGGAACTTCAGTCTTATCCAGCTGAGTCACTTTCTTGTTGGTCTGGAGCGGAATTATACCTAACGCCTGACATACCTTCAAAGGCATGACATTACTTGATGCACCGGAATCAATCAAACAATTATGTAACAATTTCCCGAAAATTCTAACTGAAACCAGAAATGGGGCCGGCTCACCCCTCCCCTGATAAAATACTACTGGCTTTTTCTTTTCATTTGTTGAGGAATTCTTCTTTTCATCTTTGCTACTTGATTGAAATTGATTGTCTCGAACAACCTCTTTTGGATTCTGCGTTTGCTCTTGTTTTTGCTTTTGCTCCACAGGAATATTGAACCGTTTCTTTCTATCTTCGATCCATGACTTTTCAGGAGCGTTTGAAGAACCTTGTACCATACCTACAAAGTTTTGAGGTTGTTGCGGTGCTTCCCAAGTGTCAAATGGCGCATGAGGCACTTCTTCTACCATATTCATGTCCTGCGCTGAACGGGACTATGTGGCAACAGGAGGATTCCTTGATGAACTAGATGTTTCTTGGGAAGTATCCTTCACAATGGGCGCTTCATACACACTTTTCAGAATTGTATCTCTGACTTCTGAAATCTTCATTAACTCATGTAAGGGGAGACTAACCTTCATCCTTTTGAATTCTTCTAACACATAAGAGCCAAGTCTTTTCATGTCCTCTCTAGGAAGACTCTCCTTTGGTTCTCGCCCAACTTGATGAACGGGTTGCTGAATAACTTGTTGTCCACCTCCACCTTGCGTTGTATTCTGCCGCCTGTACTCTGGAGAATCTCTAGGTAAACCTGGATTATTGCTCGCGTTGGGATGTGGCGGAGTTGTAAAATTATTAGGAGGTATTGATGATGTCAGTGGCTCTTTCTGATGATAATTCCTCTGATACACTTTAGGAGCTTCACCTGTAGTAGTTTGAAGAGCTTGTACCTCCCTTCTTCCTTCTACCAAGACGCTGTTGTTGAGAGGTGGAAAAACATAACCATCTCTATGAAGAGGCTCTTCTGGTGTGGCATATGTGGCATGAACTTCTGACGGTACTTGAAATTCTGGCATCCCCACGGGAGCGTTTGCTGAAGCTGATGGAAACTGGTGATTACTGGTGGGGGCGTGTAACTCTGAAACTCAGGCGGGAAATTGCAATCTTCTATTATCAATGCCTGATCATATCTGGGTGCTGGGACTAATTCATATCCCGTAATTGGAGGGTTCTCTGCGGCCCCTGTATTACTTGCTTCACCTTTGAGAATACCAGCTACAACTTGGAATTCGTGACACTGAAGTTCAGAGTGCTGGTTCGTGTTATGTAACCAACACCATCCTGACGAGGCAGTTTCGGCCATATAAATTCTATCTGCAGGACGGTTTTCAGGAGGTGGCGGATTGTCCAATGGTGATGGGACACCTCCGTTGTTGGGCCTAGTATTCCAAGACCTTTTCTGAAATTCGTGATGGTTATTTCTATACCCATGACTGTTATCTTGATGGTATCCTTGATGGGTATCCTGATGACTTGGAGGATTATTTTGATATCCTCGATTAACACCTTGGTGTGCCTGATAGTTTCATTGCACAATTTGCGTCTGATTACTTTGATTCTTGAGGTAAGTCACCTCAGCTGACAGCCTCTTCACTTGTTCTATTAAATCTTTTATCTCATCCTTCTCTACTGGTGGCACTGTGTTTTGGAGATAAACAGGCTGTGTGACTTGCATCTGGGACAAAGGCATCCCAGGATGGAGAACTAACTGACTTGATGGTGCTTGAACTTGATAAGCTGGCTGTGGAATTGCATTTAGCACTGGAACTTGTTGATTCCATGTTGAGCCGAGCGTTGGCATTTGATTGTTTGTTGTGACTAGGCCAGTATATAGTGAGGGTCCAGTTATATTCTGTCCTAAACCTTGACTTACTTCAATAGCCTTAGCATAAGCTTGATTCATGTCTCCCGGAGTGGGGTGAGATCTCACGAACATTGTAGTCAAAGGATCAAGTGCTGAATAGTAGCTTTCTCGAGCATCAACAATGACATAAGGAGCACGTAACCTTGTGAGGGCCTTTTGAAATCTATTGTTGAATGCATGAATGGGCTCTTTGTCTTGTCTTCTTACTTCCGCAAATTGACGATAAAGCTCTACAGGGGTGACTGGTATACCAAACTTTCCGATGAAGGCCTCCTTCATCTGCTCCCATGTTCTTATAGACCCTATGGGTAGGTGAATTAACCAAAAATGAGCCTCTTCTCCCAAAGAATATGGAAATAAGCGGCAAGCCACATCTGCATAACCAATCTGCCTATTGCGTTGGTGACCTTCAAACATCTTGATATGGTCCTCGGCCGTGTAGTTAACATCATTGGCCATTGCTTGAATTGGTAGTCGCCTTTGATACACAATCACTTGGGCTGGCTGTTGTACAACAGCTTGAACTTGTTTCAGCTGAGCAAACCTCGAAGCACTAGGTGGAGTTCTGAACAAACTTGAAATTTCTTCTCCGCTTTCTTCGCTTGACCGAACTTCTTCGTTTGATAAAAATTCTTCACTTGACTTGACTTCTTTGCTTGAATGAACTCCTTTCTTCTTCCTTGATCTTGTAGGTACCTCTAACTCCACAAAATCTTTATATGAACTGGGCGTAGACCTCAAGATTCTCTTCAACTTGTCTAGCGAAAATGAACTAATATGATCTAGGATGTAGCTGCTTCTATTGGCTGCACGCGGGATTCTTTAATCCTGAAAGAACACCATCTTGACTTACGATAATTTTCTCCAACATAACTTTTTGTGTTTCAAACCCTTTCTACTTCAACACAACTGTATGCTGTAGCTGTTATTCATGTTCGCCCTCCTTCTAGCGCCAATTCTGTTGACGTGGTTTTTGAGACTGCACCAACATAGAATAAAGTTTCCCAACGGATACCCTATCCTCTCTTGAACAAAGTATTCAGCATGCTAAGATTGCGAGTAAGATCATGCTTTCAACTCCAAGGTTCCGAATACTTAGAATACCCTCAGTTGGTTTGATGTGAGTTGCTGTGTTCTCACGAGGGGACTTACACAATTGTTCGATAGCTGGCAACAGACAGTAGACTAAGGGCTTTGCATGTAATTTGAATGATTTGGCAAATGAGCACAAGTTTCCTAATCCTAACCAGAAATGAACTGAATTAAAAAGGGGGGTAGGGCCTAAGAAGTTAATCTTTTATCTAAGGGTGGAATGTGGGATCAATCTCGACAGACTTCAACCAGACTCTGCTCCGCCTCACGTTGGACAACTTTCACAAAGTCGGTGCAATCTTCAAGGGAGTGGCAAGAGGTTTTCAAATTATAACTCAACATGTAAGCACCATCAGAACGATGCATACAAACACATGAATCACAATCGAAGTTAAGTTTGTAAAGTTTTCCAGTTGACCACACAAGGCAGACCTGCCGTCAGCAAGCCGCTAGTGGTATGGATAAAAAAATGAAGTTGCCTCAATTAATACAACAAGTCCACAACTAACATCTACTTGCATGAAAGTGAAAACTACTTTACTTTAAGCTACTTCAAGATACTACGTGAATTGGAAGGACGAAGAAGCCTCAACAACTATTCACAACAAAGAAGAATTTACCATCAATGAAAATTCTTTTATTATGAAAGCATACATGACAACTTCTTACAAAGTATCCAAAGGGAAGACTTTCCTTCCTTTTCAATCTACACTACTTTACTTTCTACTCTATCAACTTCTCTCTACTCCTCTAAGCTCTGCCTTCTGCCCCTAAATCTAATGAGGTACAAATGAGGGGGACTCCCCTTTTATAGTTGGCCAAGTCCAACGGACGGCTCAGATTACAATCGGCTGGATGGCCCAGATTGTGCCACCTCAGCCCTAAACAAGATTCGCCCTAAAAACCGCCACCAAGAGGAGTGGGGTAATAAATGAGCCATAATGCCTATTATCCTTCTAGAAGATTCCATTTGTAGACGCGTTCACACTATTCTTGATCTTCTTTCTTGGTGTTGTTCTTTGACTTCTTCCACTTGAGGGTCATTTGAGCTAACACTTAGCCAATTTCTTGCAACTTTTCTTCCTTCATGTGAAACTTATAACTTTATCTTCCTTTGAAGGTTGTAACATCATCGTGCTTCATCACTTCAAGTCATCGGGCTCTGGCTTCAACATTCTTCCTGCAAAACAAGCGAGGAGAAGAGTATTAGGACACTTCATAATATAATCTTAACTTACCTGATTTTCGCTCTCTAACTTCCAAGCGTTCATCGTCTTCACTAGCCAACTTTTGCCTTCATCATGATTCTTCATGCCTTAGCCAAATTTTCAACCCATCTTCCTCAAGAGCGTATCATCTTTGAGAAGTTCATTTCACTAACTGGAGCTCTGATACTCAATTTCGTTCTTCTCTGACCCTGAAAGATTAGTCCCACGAAGAATTCGATCAAATTCACCTAGGCAATTGACTTAAAATTCATCCGCTGGAGAATTTCACCTTGAAAACACATTTTCTTCACATTTGCCCTGGAAAATTTTCAAGTTTCCCTTAGGAAAACTCATCAACCTAGTGCCCATTTGAAATCCTCATCCTGAAGGCCACAGCGAAGCATGGAAGACTTTAAAATCAACTCCTCATCGATAATTTTCAATACCCAGAAGAAAATTTTCTCCAGAACGCATCGAACCCATGGGTACCCAACGAACGGGTTCATTTGATTTTTAAATTTTGAACCTTAGAAAATTATTTCCCTGTGAAATTTAAATCCGTTCTTCACATCTGTGGAGATTTCTTGTTGCTCTGACTTGGAAAATTTTTATTGTTCCTGCACTGCCAACATCTTCATCTTCGACAAATTTTACTCATCACAGGAAATTCTTATCACCTCAGAGCCTAGGCGCATTTTCTAGAGGAAGAAAATATTTTGCCTTAGAGAAATTTTAAATCACCTTGCATTTTGAAAATTTGCCTTAGAAAATTTTATTTGACTTCTTCCATTTTGCTTTGGCGAGAATTTTTTTTTATTTCACTTAGAAAAATCTTCCTGCAAGCACATCATACTTAACATATTTTACTTCCATCATCTTCAACGCCTTAGGAAAATTTTATCACTTTGCAACTTCAACGCCTTAGCAATATTTGTCAACAACTTGTATTTTATTTCACCACGCCTAGCATATTTAAATCTCTCCTCTTTGTGCCTTGGGCACATATTACACTTGCTAGAAGACTTCACTTCCAACGCCTAGGCCACATTAATTTTTAAATTTCATCCCCACACTCTTTATTCACCCTTTTACTTACCTCAACTTGGGCGCATATCACACTTCATGAAGGTTAAAATATTCAATGCCACTCTTAGTCTATCTTGGGCGCATTTTGCATGTGGTGAAGGATGAAACACATTCAAACACTCTTGACTTTTTGACTTTGCATGGGCGCATTTGGGAGAGAGAGAAGAATGAAGCCTTTTCCAACGCCATCTTGTGACCCTTCAACTTCCCTTTCTTGTCTTTACATGCATGCTTTTGGGCGCATTTTGCCGTGCTTGAAGGATGAACGCCATTGACCTGTTTGACTACCTTGTTTTTGGGCGCATTTCCACCTATGTGCAGGATGAAACATGTTGACTTGTTGACCTCTTCCTTGGGCGCATTTTCACTTATGTGCAGGATGGGCGCATTTAAGGGGTGGTGGAGGATAACTTCAACACTTAGAAATTTTTTTGCTATAACTCTCTCAAGGTGGGCGCATTTTAGCATGGCTGAAGGATGAACCTCTTTGACTTTCCTTGACTACCTTGTTTTTGGGCGCATTTTACACTCTGAGCAGGACAAAACCTAACACTTAGAAAATTTTAAACTTTCTCCTTGAGGGTGGGCGCATTTGGAGGTGGCAGGAGGACGAAAACATGTTAGAAATTTTTCAAACACCTTGAAGGCAAGTTGAGCGCCTTTCACCCGTGGTGGAGGATAAACTTCAGACTTAGACATTTTTTTACCCTCCTCTGCCAGCTTCTCCATGCCTTACTATTTATAGTAAGCGTCCTGATTTTGCATCTCTGAAGCTCAAAACGACTTGAAATTTTGAACTCTGCATCCTCATGATCTTGTTGTACTGTCGACACTGCCATTTTTAGCTGACTTGCTATTTTTAGCCCATTTTTTATGGTGATTTACTATAAATAGTAACTGCTTGTTTCTGGTAGTTCCGCTGCTCCAATTATCTTGAAATTTAAACGAGGCGCTCCTCACCATGTGACCTGCCGGCTGTCATCAACGCATGCACCTGACTTACTATTTTTAGCCTGTTTCCAAATTGACTTACTATAAATAGTAAGTGCTCCGTTCGACTTGAAATTTTACCAGCAGATAGCCTGAAGGACGCTGATTGCGGTGGTTTACACCAGTTTTTGAAAATTCTGACTTTTGACTCCTCTTTTCAGGCTCCGAAGTTGGAAACCCTAATTCGCTCTGCATGCGTATCCAATGATCTCTGTTTATCTTCGTTACTGTTGCACTGCGATCAGCTTGTGATCCTGAACTGCTAGGAAGCGGCTGTCGGGACGCACCTGCTAAAAATAGTAAGTTCCTTACTGAGTGATTATCTTCATTTGCATGTCACACCATCGCGAAGCTCTCGAAAAACCCACCAGGAATCATCCGACATGCAAAAGAAACCCTGACATGCAAGCCCTAAAAATAGCCTCGGAAAACTGAACTCTGAAAGTTGTCGTCTCTCTTTGCATGTTATATCATCGCGAAGGTCTCGAAAAACCCAGAAGGAATATGCCGACATGCAAAGAAAAACTTTGCATCTGAGCCCTAAAATTTGCTCTGGAAGCTAGACTGCTAAAAATAGAAAGTTGTCTATTTTCGCTCAAATTTTGCACATGAGTAGCCTGATGCGTTCTGAATGCCGTGTGACTGTCGAAATCTCAAAAATGCTGAAGGATTGCCTATAATTGCACACTTACTAAAAATAGTAAGTAGCTCAGTATCTGATGAAAATTTGTTGAGAGCCTGCTGGAAGCACACTAACAACAATGTTAAGCTCTGTTTTCAATTTATTCACTTCGTTCAACTTCAGATTGACCAGAAGGATGGAAACCCTAAATTTCAGACTTGACCAAATTTCACTTGTTTAAGCTCAAAGACGGGAACGTCCCCAGAAAGCAGACCATAGAAAAGAGACAGACGGAGAGAGAGACAAAAAGACCAAAGCCAAAAAGACCAGAATGGAGCAAAAATTAGGGGTCCCCATCTTGAATGGGGCGATGTGTGGAAAGGTTACAACACTACGAGTACAAAGTCTTGTAATTCTTCTCAATTTCTAATACTAACTACAAATTCAATCTTCACATTTACATCACAAAGACTGCAGATATTTAAATTGAATCTCTCTTTAGCAATATTCCACAATTCTCAAGTAGTTACAAAATGATGCCCCAAAATGACATAAGAACATGAAGGATGCAAAATAAGAATTCAGCACAAAGTCTGAAATTCCAACTTCTTGATATTACTTGAAAATTCACAATTATCAGCTATAAAGCTCAAAGACTATGAGTACAAAATTCTGCAGAGTTTTCTTGCTTGCTAAAAAGATAAAAAAATTACAATAGACCCCCTCAAGTATTTATAGGAGGGAGGTCTGGAGAAAAAGGTGGGAGGATCTCAACAAACTTGAGAAAATCTCTCAACCGATAACTAATTGCAATTGACTTATTCAAAATTACAATCCAAATTGTGATTTGTTTTGTAAGAACTTACATGTAATTACATTTTCCAAAACTGCAAGGAAAGAACACTTGCAATTGCAAAACTTGTTTTTACATATACTTTTGTCGAAAGTAAAATACATAATTGAAATTATTTTAAGTTTCCAAGACATGACTCTAACTACATCATCCTTCATCTGCGATGATCTTCATGCTGCTTCAGGATTTTTGTTGTATCTCTTCTTCTTTTGTTCACTGATGAAGAACCCATAACACCTTATTCAAGATGAAATTGTTATAAAACAATGCCCATGCCTTGATTTATTGGTTTGATAGATCATATGTGTAAACAAGACTGACAAGGGAAGGGATAATTTGATGCAAAAATGGGCTCACAAGTGAATTTCGGGTTTTGGAAGGCTGACAGCAAGTAAGGTATAATATAATCGAGATTTTTGGAAGCCATTGCAAGTAAAAGTGCAAGGTAGGAAAAATAAGAGGTCATTGCAAGTTTATCATTTTAACTTGTAACCTTGGTAAAAATCTCCCACTTGTAATCAGATTATGAAAACCCGATTTTCAGCCAAGGGCATCATTTTTGTAGAAAATGATAATGATGATGAAGAAAAATGGTAATGGCAAATGAATATGAAATGAAGGCAAGTGAATGAAAAGTGAAATGGAAAGGCGAATGAAAGAGAGAGAAAAACGTTTTTATGAATGAAGGGCGAATGAAGTATGATGGTGTATGAAAGAGACATGAATGAAGGGTGTGTGAAGTGGAAAAACACATTTTTAGCCATATATTTTTTTATAATATGCAAAAAACGTGGCAATGGTAGAGCAAAAATGGGGAATTTAATAAAGTTGCAGACCTTGCCAAGTGTTCTTCATTCCAAAATCTCTTCAATCGGGGTACATATGAGCAAGAGCAAGCTACAAAAACACTTGCAAAACTCATTTCGGGTTTTTAGATACTCATTGCAAGTGAAAAATATAACAAATAACTTCAAAAATGCCTTTTACTTGCATTTCGGGTGTTTAGATACTCATTGCAATTTTACATTTTGTCAAATAGAAGAAATCGGACCTTTTAGCTCATTTGACAATTTCATTTTAATAAAAATAGGTATTTTTAGACAACTTAAGCAATTTCGGAACTTTTGGAAGTTTTAGCAATTTTGCTTTTTGCAATTTCAGGATTTTTTGGACATTTAGCAATTTCAGAACTTTTGGAAGTTTTAGCAATTTTGCTTTTTGCAATTTCGGGATTTTTTGGACATTTAGCAATTTCGGAACTTTTGGAAGTTTTAGCAATTTTGCTCTTTGCAATTTTGGGATTTTTTGGACATTTAGCAATTTCGGAACTTTTGGAAGTTTTAGCAATTTTGCTCTTAGGCTTAAATTTCCCTATTCTGCTGAGTTGCCTAAAAAACCCGAATTTGGTCAAAAAGACACTAAAAATGACTCAAAATTTCACGAAAACGGATGAGAGCGAGTGAAAAATGTTAGCCAAAAGGACTATAGACCCAAAATTGAAATTTTCTAACCGTTGCACCTCGTAAAACGTGCCTTAGAAGAGAAAATCTTCAAATTCTATCAAAATTTTGATAGGTTATCCCAATTTTTAAGAAGTCAAAAATGAGGGACAACAGATTGTAGCCTGAATAGCCATCCAAGAAGGACATCATTTGGGAACCATTCACAATCTACAACACACTATCTAATGAGGGCAACAGATAGTTATCTTTCTCGAAAGCCCTATTCAAATTGCGAAAATCCACACATAGCCTTATCTCGCGATTCTTCTTTCTAACTGGAACTAGATTGGCGACCCACGTGGAGTGCCTCACTGGAAAGATAATACGAGCATAAAGAAGCTTCTTGACCTCTTGATAGATCAATGGTTCTAATAATCGGTTCACAGGCCTCTGCCTTTGCCGAAATGGCTTGCTTCCCGACTTCAAAGGGATTGTGTGCGTGATCAAAGCAGTGTCATATGTCTTTAAATCATCATAGCCCCAGGCTATCACATCTCTAAACTCCTTCAATGCCTGTATGATACCTTCTCTCTCCTTTGGAGTGCAAACTTTACCAATAAAAACGTTCTTCACTTGATCTCCAGTTCCCAAATTAATAGCTTCGCATTCATCTCCTTGGGTGCTCTGCTTTCTGCTCAACTTATCGGGATCAAACAACCTTTCTAATTCAACCATCCCTTTGGGGATACCATTTGTCTTCAAATTTAGAATTCCTTAAGCCTCATACTCAGCTTCTTCGGTTGCTTCTTCATCAATAATTTGTGCTTCAACTACACCGGAACATGTCAGAAAATCTAGAATTTGTTTATCATCATCGAACACTTGAAAATTTTGTATATTGTCTGGAATTGATGGGGTTGAGACTAGCTCCATGGTAAACTTCAATCCTTCCATAGCCAGAGGTTCCAACGAACTAGCAACTTGTGCAAGAGAATTAGCAACGGGGTTCTTGGACCTGTAAACTTGCTTGATATTGAAAGCGTCAAAGCTCTCTATCAAGTCCCATACTCTGTTGCGGTAGCAATTGAGCCTTTTATCGTGACAAGCATACTGTTTCCTTACTTGTCTGACCACTATGTCAGAGTCTCCGAAGGCGTGCACAATCTTGGCTCCCTTTTGGATTGCAAGGATCAAACCATGAATCAAAGACTCATATTTAGTAACATTATTGGTGCATAAAAATTGGAGTCTATAGGCACCCAAATATGCCTCTCCAGTTGGGCTAATCAGCTCAAATCTTGCTCCATTTGCTTTCTTTGACTTCGATCCATCAAACCTCAAGGTCCATACTTGATCTTCTATGAGAGTGTTGGGAGGCTGAACATGTGCATCCTTCTGACCATCTGACTGTGAACTGTTTTCTTCAACCATTGGCTGGTTCTGTTCATCTTTCACCAATTTCTCTACAGAAGAAACCTTTCCTTTGTTGACTTCTTTGTGCACTTCTTCCAAGGAGGCTTGTGGAATGAGCTTTGAAACTTGCTCCAAGGCAACTTTGCACATGGCACAAGTGATCTCAGAGTGAAATGCCTCGTGGATTCTGCACCAATTTGGAAGTAACAAATTCTTGATAGAGGCGTCTTTTCCCAACTCTACTTCTTGCTTCACACTTTTCAAAACAAAATCTCTGAAAATTTCAAACATCCCTTCACCTTCATCATCACTTGAATCACTCTCGACCAAAACTTCAATGGAAGTAGTGGCATCTTCTAAAAACTTCCCTTCATTTGAACTTTGTAACATCAACACTTCTTGCTTGACGGGCTTATATGAGCCCAATTCAGTCTCTACAAACATATTCTCGTTATCTTCACCATACTCAGTGATCACTAACCTAAGCCGTGGTGTACTTTCAATTTTAATCTGATTTGGAACTCCTCTACATGGAAGCCACATGTGGGAAAAATTTGTTGCAATGTATCCATTCAATTTCCTTTCCCAATCTCTGCTTAGCAACATACCATATCCATCAGTTATGTCGACCACTGATATGTCTATACAGCTTTGCACTCTAGGGTCAGCTGCCAACTGCATATGAATGTTATTCAACTCTCCAACAACTGGAACCTCTGTCTTGTCCAACTGGGTTACCTTCTTGCTGGAAGCACCAGAGTCAATCAAGCAATTGTGTAACAATTTTTCGAAAATTCTAATTGATACGAGAAATGGGGCTGGTTCATCTTTCCCCTGATAAAATACCACTGGTTTTCTTCTTTCCTCAACTGTTACAACATTCTTCTTTTCATCCTTTCTGTCCAATCGAGTTTGGCTGTCTTGGGCGACCTCCTTCAGGTTCTGCTCTTGCTCTGGCTTATGCTTTTGCTCTGCAGGAACATCAAACCGAACTCTTCTTTTATCTTCAGTCTTTGACTTCTCAGGCCCGCTTGAAGATTCTTGTACTATCCCCACGAAATTTTGAGACTGTTGTGGAGTCTCCCAAGTGTTAAATGGCGCGTGAGGCGCCTCTTCTACTACATTTGCATTCTACACAGGACGAGATTTCGTGTTGATGGGAGGGTTCCTCGATGAACTAGGTACTTCCTGAGAAGTATTCCTCACAATAGGCATTTCATACAAGCTTCCCAGAATGGTATCTCTGACCTCTGAAATCTTCATCAATTCATACAAAGGAAGACTGACTTTCATTTTCTTGACTTCTTCCAGTACATAAGAACTTAACCTCTTCACGTCTTCTCTTGGAAGATTCTCCTTTTGTGGGCATTGCATTTGGTGAACAGGCTACTGGATGGTTTGTTGTCCGCTCCTTCCTTGCATTACATTTTGTTGCCTGTATTCCGGAGAATCCCTGGGTACACTCGGATTGTTGCTTGCATTGGGATTTGGGGGAGTTGCGAAATTGTTTGGAGGTATCGATGACGTCAGAGGCTCACGCTGTTGATTTGGATTCCTCTGATACACTTTGGGTGCTCCTCCAAATAATTGAAATACCTGCACCTCTCTTCTTCCTTCTACCAAAACACTGTTATTGAGAGGCGAAAAAACATAATTGTCTTGGCCAAGAGGCTCTTCTAAATATGTGGCCTGAGCTTCTGAATATACTTGAGCTTCTGGTGCTTGATATTCTGGCGCCCCCACAAGGCCATTTGCCAAAACAGGTGGAAATCTGTGATTGATTGATGGTGGCGTGTAACTTTGGTACTCAGGCGGAACATTGAAATCTTCGAGAATCAGCGCCTGGTCATAACGTGGTACTGGGACTATCTCATATCCAGTAGTCGGAGTATTCTCAGTACCCTCTGTGTTCTTTACTTCTCTTTTGAAAATATCAGCGGCTACTTGAAATTCATGACACTAGAGCTCTGAATGCTGATTTGTATTATGAAGTCTGCACCATCCTGACATGGTGGTCTCAGCCAAGAAAACTTTGTCAATGGGACGGTTTTCAAGAGGTGGTGGGTTATCTAACAATGATGGCACACCTCTGTTGTTGGGCCTTGTATTCCAAGACCTCTTATGATATCCTTGGTTGTTATTTCGATACCCATAAGTATTGTCATGGTTGTGTCCTTGGTGGGTATCCTGGTGGCTTTGAGGATTATTCTGATATCCACGATTGGCACCTTGATGTGCCTGATAATTTCGTAACATATTTTGAGTCTGATTATTCTGATTCCTAAGGTAGGTGACCTCAGTAGACAACCCTTTAACTTGTTCAATCAAATCTTTCATCTCATCATTTTCCTCTTGAATTTTGACTGGTGGCACAGTGTTCTGGAGGTATACTGGCTATGTTGGTTGCATTTGGGACTAAGGCATCCCAGGAGAACTAATTGACCAGATGGTGCTATAACATGATAAGCCGGTTGTGGAACTGGATTCAATGCCGGAGTTTGCAGATTCCATGTTGACCCAAGAGTTTGCATTTGACTATTCGATGTAGTCAAGATTGTATACAAAGAGGGCCCAGTTATGTTCTGTTCCATATTTTGACTCACTTCCACAGCTTTAGCGTATTCTTGGTTCATGTTGGCTGGAGCAGGATGAGCTTGTCTCACAAACATCGCAGTTAGCGGGTCCAAGGCTGAGTAATAATTCTCCCGAGCATCAGCAATCACATATGGGGCTCACAATCTTGTTAGAGCCTTCTGGAATCTGTTGTTAAAGGCATGGATAGGCTCCCTATCTTGTCTCCTCACTTCTACAAATTGGCGGTAAAGTTCCATGGAGTGACTGGTATACCGAACTTCCCGATGAAGGCATCCTTCATCTGCTCCCATGTTCTTATAGACCCGATTGGCAAATGAATGAACCAAAAATGTGCTTCTCCCAAAGAATATGGGAATAATCTACAAGCCACATCTGCATATGCAATCTGCCTATTTCGCAGATGATCTTCGAACATTTTAATGTGGTCTTTGGCGGTACGGTTTGGATCGTTGACGTGGAACTTGGTACAAAAAATTTCAAGATTCTTAGGCATATCATGATAATCTTGAAATTCAAGTGGGGATGGGTTGTTGACCAACCAAGTAGCATCATTTTGAGCTGGCTGAGCCATTGCTTGCGTTGGTTGTGGCTGTGGAACAACGACTTGAACTTCTTGTTGTGGCTGAACGATGGCTAGGATCTGCGGTTGTACAATCACTGGTACAGAAGCTTGAACTGTTCTTGCTGGAGCAAACCTTGATACGCTAGGCGGAGTCTTGAACAACTTTGAAAGATCATCTCTGCTTGTTTCCTCGCTCAAAGGAACTTCCTCGCTCGTTGAAACTTCTTCACTCGATTGCGCTTCTTTCTCTTTTGCTTTGATCTAGAGAGCAACTCTAACTCGACAAAGTCTTTCGATGAACTGGGCATAGATCTCAATATTCTCTTCAATTTGTCTGGTGAAAATGAACTGATACGCTCCAGGATGCAATTGTTTTTGCTTCTTCTACTGGCGGCGTGGGGATAAAGGAGCAAGGGGCTGTCTCTGATTCAACAAATCTCTCTCAATAGCAACTTGAATTTCAAGAGCCTTCTCTTGTTCCTCTTCCAACACAAAGCACATTCGCATATACTTAGCTGCACTTCTCTTCGTCTTCCACGCGAGGTCGTTCAGTCCTGAAAGGATATCTTCTTGGGTGTCGTTGAATCCTAAGTTCGGCTGCAACACTGGGAAAATGTCTCTATGTGGTAGCACCATTTTGATTCATGATAATTCTTCTCCAAGAAATTTCTCTTTGATGAAAATCCCTTTTTTACTTCAATGTGGCTGTAACTGCAAAGATCCTTGATAGGCCCTCCGAGCGCCAATTCCTGTTGATGTGATTTTTGTGACCACACCAATCAGCAGAATAAAGTATCCAATGGCTACTCCATTCTCTCTTGATCAAAGTATTCCGTATGCTAACATTGCGAGAGAGATCATACGCTCAACTCCAAGGTTCCTTCAATGCAATGGAGTACACTCAGTTGGCTCATTGTAATTTGCTGTTTTCACGAGGGGACTTACACAATTGTTCACAAGTTTATGATGCAGTAGACAACAGGCTAATAATAAAGAGGATTTTCACATGATGCGAATGATTTGGCAATGAGGTACGAGTTTCCTAATACTAATCAGAAATGTGTGGAATTTAAATGAGTGCAGGGTTTAGAAGGTCTAAGTTCTATCCTAAAGCGGGACGTGGGATTAACTTCAACAGGCTTCAACCAGACTTTGCTTGGCCTCACGTTGGACAACTTTTACAAAGTTGGTGCAATCTTCAAAGGAGTAACGAGAAGTTTTCAAATCACAATTCAGCATAAGGACACCATCACGACGACGCATGCCAAAACGTGAATCATAACCGAAGTTAAGCTTAAAAAGTATTCTAGTTGACCACACAAGGCAAACTTACCATTAGCAAGCTCGCTAGTGGCATGGATTAAACGAAGCTGCTTTGATCAAACACCACAATCCACAACTAACTACGTGTATGAAAATGAAAATTACTCTACTTTAAGTCCTACTTGAAGTAGAAGGACGAAGAAACCTCGCTAGCTGCTCACAACAAAAGATGAAACCATCATTAATGATAACTCTTTATATTGGGAGAGTGTTCACAACAATTTCTTACAAAGCTTTCAAAGGAAAACTTTCCTCCTTCTTCAAACTATGCTAACAAACTAATGCTAAGCTATCTCTCTGCTCTATCAGAATGTCTACTCTATCTGTCTATCCATGATCTAATCTCTAATGAATTACAAATGAGGGGGAGTTCCCTTTATATAGCTGGCCAATCTCAATGGACGGCTCAGATCGAGCCACACATGCCCTAGACTAGATTCTGCCCTAGTAACTGCTAGAAGGTGGAGGAGTGGGGCAATTAATGAGCACAAAATGACAAATTCCTTCTTTGACTACTATGGGAAATTAATGCCCACTACCCTTCTAGAAGATTCTCGTCCAGGATCTTGTTCCCATTGTTCTTCTCTTTGACCGCAAAAGCAACAAACTGGGCCAACACTGCATCAACTTCCTGCTCAGAAATGGCTGGAGTAAGATTAAGCTGATACTCAAGGATGGCAATTGTTTGCTCTTGCCGGATGCAAGATTTTCTCTAGGCCCCGATGGATTCTTGAGTGCTTTGAATAATGGCGGAGAAAGTGGAGATATTCTCAAAGTCAACTTGAGCAAAAATTCTCATTTCAAAGAAGAATGGGTGCAATTTGCCCTTCAAACCATCCACTGTCACCTCCTCAGGAGTTAGCCATTTTGTGAACAATGCCTCGAGCGTGTTGAAGATGCTCTCTTGAATGTTTCCCATGGCCTTCCTGATCATGACTGACTCTGTCCTTGCCATGTTAAAGAAACCTCGGCCTGTGAATGCTGCAGAATACCAACCGGGAAAATCATATCTCCAGCCTAAATTACCCCTCCTTCAATCAAAGTCTGCACTGGCATATGCATCAGAGCAGCTAGGCGTGGAATAGTCTTGTCTTGAAAAATGTGAGTATCACTCCATGCTTGTTCAATGTTTTCCATACGGGAGAGGATGCTGGAAGTATGTTGGAAAGAGGAGACAAGATCCTCAATGAATCTCTTAGCATCAACACGAACATTGCTCCGAGGTGACTCTCGTGTTTCGCCCTACTTTTTAGGAAACCCTAATTCCCCTGCATGGACCTACTAAAAATAGCAAGTGCCTGGTTTTCAAACTTCTGCAACTCCATTTGACTTGGAATTTGCTCCATAGGGTCCTCACAACTTGTTTGGCCCGTTTACACTAGTGTCCACTGCTAACCTGCTATTTATAGCCTTGTTTCAGAAGTGACTTACTATAAATAGTAAGTGCTTAGATTGCCTTCAAATTTTACCAGTGGATTGCCTAAAAGACACTGATCGCAGCGGGATACATCAGCTTTTGGAGATTTTGGCATTTGACCCTTCATTTTGGGTCCTGAAGCTGGAAACCCTAATCTAACTTGCATGTGTCCCAAATGACCTTTGTTTCACCCTGTTTTTGGTGCATGCCACTGTGTTCGTGATTCTGAAGTGTTGGGTAGCTGCTGGAGTGAACCTGCTAAAAATAGTAAGCGCCTGGAAAAGTGGCCAATCAGCTGCCAGATGAGTTTGCATGTCACACTGCTCGAGAGATCTCAAAAAACCCAGAAAAACCTAGAAAAATGATCAACATGCGAGCACTAGCTAAAAAGAGCAAGTCCCTGAAAAGTGATCAACTCTGCTTGCATGTTACCTCGTTGCGTAGCTCTCAAAAAACCCATAAAGAATATCCTGACATGCGCTGAGAAATCCTACATGCAAACCCTAAAAATAGCCTCTAAAGCCTTAATCGTTGAAAGTCATCATCTTGTTTTGCATGTTACATCACCACAAAGGTCTCGAAAAACGCACAGAATCTCCAAACATGCATCTGAAAGTTCAACATGCAAACCCTAAAAATGGCCCCCGAAGGCAGAATTGCTAAAAATAGTAAGTTGTCCGTTTGCGCTTAAAATTTGCAAGTGATGAGTTTTAAGTGTTCTAAGTGCAGTGCAGTTGTCAGAATTTGAAAATCCCAAGAAAATAGGCCCCAAATTAGCATTTACTAAAAATAGCAAGTTGTCAGAATTCAGTGAAAATTCAGTGGGAGCCTGCTTTAAGCATCCTAACAGTAGTGCTAAGCTCAAAATTCGATTAGCCAACTCAATTTGACCTCAAAGTAACCTGAAGATTGTAAACCCTAATTCATCAGAAAGCGCCTTCGACTTAGCCAAAATTCAAATCTAGGTCAAATGGGAAGTACATCACTAGACAGAAAGAACTGACAAAGAGAGACAAACCCAAAACCAAAGCCAAAAGACCCGAATGGAGCAAAAATTAGGGGGAGCGCATCTTGAATGGGGTGATGCATGAAAAGGTCACAACAGTTCCCAATTAAACAAATTAACAATCTGTAGGAATGAAATAACTATTTTATATCCATTAACTAATTTTCAGAATTTCCTTTTCAGCGGAAAGAAACAATTAATTGTCTAACTAATCACTTGCAAATCTTTACATATGATCATTTAAGTAAAAGGAAATAATAATTTATTGCAGTATAGATAGTAAACTTAAATTGACAAATGCATGTACCTGGAATTTATGAGAGAGAAAAAGAGTACAATTTGACTTCATCGTCATCAGGCTGAATTGCTTGAACAACTTTATCATTGAGAGAAAGAGAAATATCAACAAGGGCTTTTCCGCCCAACCAAGACCTACTGGTCTCTCGTGCTTCTTCAACTGAAGAAACCCGACCCTTCACAAGGGCAGTCAATAAGGAATCATAGTTACCATCATGCCATTTTGAGCTCGGTGTCATGAACCTATACCGTTGGTTGATCCCTCCTTTGTAGGTACCTCCTAACCAGGAGGATCATTCTGACCAGAAGTATATCTGGTTCATGATAGCTAACCAATGCCTAACTGGCATCATACCTTGGCCAAGGATTTCCATTAAATAAGCATGTAATTTGTGCAGTTAGCACTCTCACCCTTGCTCGACATGATAATACTTGGCTTAAGGTTTATTTACAAATCATGGTTCCAAATCATACTTCTTGATTTAAGATTAGATTGATTACTTTAGACATTTTAAGAGAGAGACTAGTCTCGTTATCTTTTGCAACTGAAGAATAATCTGTCAGCTTTAAACATATTAAGTGAAGAAGTAAAATACTTGACACCCGTAAAGGATTCTCCAGATTTAACAAACTTGAATTGGAGAGAGTGACACAGTTCCAACACAGATACTCAAAAACAGAGTGTAAAGATTACTTGCCTGAATTCGTTAAAGACTGTCCTTAATTCAGATTTGGTTCACAATCTTTTCTCTTAAATTTAAGGTTAACTCATTACTTTAGACATGAAAGGAGAGTAGTACTTGAATCATTGTCTTCTCTTCTTTTGAAAGAATATTCAGCTTACTTTATACATATACAGAGAGATGGAAAGAGACATGTTACCCTTATAGGACTCTTCGTATTAAAAGAACTTGGTTGGAAAATGGAAAGTATAGCATGATTCCAACTTAGCCACTTATGACATAGAGAATTAAAAATCTATGGCTTACACAAAAGACAAAATAGTTTCTAAGCAACTGATGAGAGGCCAATCAAGCTCTTAGGTTCAGAAATAGTAAAAGGTGAGCATATGCGAATTCCATTAAAAATAATAATTGAACAGATTAATGACGGAAAGGAAGGAATCAATCATCGGACTAATCAGAAAATAATCAAGTACTCATTCAATATACTTTCAACCAGATAAAGAAATTCAATGAGCTTGCTTCCCTAGCATGGAGATATCAAAACGGTTAAGGAACTGATCGAAGCTATGATTATCAAATAAAAGTCTCCATTACTTGCCTGTTTGATGTGGGTCTTAAGCTTGAAGGAGATACTCCGATCTCTTCTTAGGAACTTAACCGAGGCGACAATGCAACTCTTGTCCCTACTGGCCTAAGAAAAGTCTAGAGACAGCCACGCATGTACAAATATTCATAGAGAATCTAGAACCCGAACGTAAGACCAAGCTTCCCGAATGCTCGACAGAGGAAATAAAAATATCCAAGGACACCATCGTTTCACAAACGAAGAATCCACAATGGTGAGATAATTGCGTCAAATGAATAGTGCTGCCCCTGAGTTTTCCCCACACCAAACACCAACAAGCCCAACTAATGGAGACAAGGAGAGTGCGATGACTAGAGACAAGACTCAGAATGAAAAGAATGCCCGTTTTGGATGAGAGCCCAAAGAATTTTTGATGATAGACCTAGTGTGAGAGAGAGAGTTCGATAAAAGACCAAAGGTCAGTCAAAAGAGCCAAGAATCCGCTCGATGGAAAGGGTAATACCTCCACGAAGGAGCGGTCACCATGCATGTAACGTTCATGCATGCCAAGATCGGTGTTCTTTCTTGGCGGACAAGGGTGACAGATGAGATTAAGCCATATTTTAATATATTACAAAATAAACAAGGCATGAGCTTCCATCGACTAGAAGTGGCCAAAGTATAAGCTTAGTTAATTAAACTTCATTTTATTATTATTCAAATGCTTAATTAATTAAATGGAATCTTAGCCAAGGTAATGACTTAATTGAAGCCTTCTTACACCAACTCATGTCATGATGATGATTTTGATCCCTTATTGGCTACATCCTCTCCTTGTTGATATTACCCTTTCCCTCAGAGAGTTGACTATCCTACAACCACTTGCCAAAGAGAATTAGGGTTAGATAGTTCTTGACAAATCCTTATATATTAAATATAACTCATGAACATTTCCATTTATGCTTATATAAGAAGATCATTCATACTGCAATTACAACATAGAATTTAAAATCCTTTCCGCAATTCACATTCACATGAAAGGTAGTTATTATAACTAACAATGCATTCGTAATTTTTATTAACATAATCTTATTCACAACATAAGGGATGTAACAGTGTGGCAGTTGAAAAATCCAAATCAGTTTGCTCTGGATCTACATCCCACAACTTCATGCCTCCTTCCTTATACTCATTCTTTTTATGAGTAAGAAGGCACAAGTTTGAATGCACATAAACTAGCTCTTCCGTCTTGCTTACTGCTAATCGGTTGTGTTTCACTGAGTGGATAAAGGAGTATGTACTCCAATTTTTCTCAGATGAAGAGGAACTAGCAACCTATTGAAACAAAGTGAGGAACTTATAATTATAAAATTGTAAATCAAACTTTAAATTTGAAGTTAATCATTTTATTATTTTTAAAATAGTAATCAATATAAATTTAGAGAGTGCAATAAAAACTAAGAAACTTGCTATAAAACTTTGATTGCAAGAGTTTGGAGGTGTGGTAATGTATGGCCATTGAGGTACCACCAAGAATGAGCATCTTTCCTATGCTTGTCATGGAGAGCAACAACACTTTGATTATTAGAGGCTACAAAATCAGCAACTCAATAGTAACTAAATCCTCCATTTCACGATTGGGGAAGAGTTTATTAAGAGCTTTCCTACACCCGTCACCGAATTTTGTATCTCTATATGGTTGCATGCCTAATGGCAAAGCAAGAATTTCATCACTATAAAATTTGGGAGTCAATGCAAATGCAAGATGTAGTGGCATGGTCATTTTGTTCCACCACTCAACACAAATTGTTTGCACCTCTTTGAAGAAAGTTTCTTTAGGTTCTTGCTCGTTTTCATTGATGATGAATTTTATTTTCTCGATCATTGAGTCAATGCCATCATATACCTCTCCCCAACATGGCGTATCCATGTCAGTAAAACAGATCATACTCATGATGGGCTCAGTGAAACTAAGAAGATATTCCGCTCATTCCCACCAAGTGTCATCTAGGATCATCTATTTTACATTTGCTCTTTTAGTATTGGATTGCCTCCATTAAGACCAACTTTGACTGATAACCATGCTAGAAAGTGGCTCCCACAACTTCAAAAGTCGCCTCAATACAATTGTGTTTGATGCAAATCTGGTTTCAATAACCTATTCAAAAATTTAAAATAAAAATATAAAGAAGATGTGCTCGAATTTAAAAAATAAATTAGTAATTACTAAAGTGAAATGTAAAATTTAAAAGTTGAAGTGTTTCAATTACCTTCAACAACTCCAACTATGAAGATGATCTAAAAATGCCCTGTAACATGTGATGGTTTGTGATGAACAGGTGGATCTCTTCAGCCTTAGCATACATTTGTTTGATCCAATTTATTTTCGCACCCAACTTTTGTAGCATGAGGTTGAGAGAGTGAACAACACAAGGTGTCCAAAATATGTGCTCAAACTGTGTCTCAATCAACATACCTGCAACTCTACAATTCTTCGCATTGTCCGTTATTACTTGGACAACATTTTGAAAACTCACATCCTGAATGCATTGTATAAGGATGTTAGCAATAAATTGTGCATCCTTCACATGTCCCTCACACTGCAATCACATTGATTAATGGCTGATTTCTGGCATCATTCCATCCATCAGAAACAATCAACACCCCTGTTTTTTTCCATGAATTTCTAATGGGAGTCAATGTATTGTCTATGTTTTTTACCTCCTTTACTAGTAAGGTGGTACACACCTCATTACCTAGCCCTGTGTACCCTTGTGGAGCCTCACTTGCCTTTCTCAACATATCCTGCCAATATGGCGATCGAACAACATTAAATGACAAACCGTTTGCATATAGAAATATTGCAACGGTTTGATCTGCAATCTTTCTAGCATCATTCTTAAATGCTCTTTCTAATGGCCCCTTGCTTCTCTTCACATTAACAGGTTCTTCAATTCTACCCAAAAATGGGTGGCTCTCTACTACAACATCAGGAAAGTCACTACAAGATGGAGAAGCAGGGGGCCTCCTTGATCCCCTTCCTCTCATTAGAGGTTGGTTTGTGCCACGACCAAGTCTTGCATCTGCTTCCTCCCACTCTCTAATATATTCTGCTATTTTTCGAGGTGGTAACCCGTTACCATCATTTCCTAGACATGCTTTGATTCCTTGAAGGGGAATGGCACATAAATGGGCTTTCACATGTCTGTATGAGCTGGTATACCTCACTTCACAATGACTGCATATCCAAACAAATGTTCCTCCCCCTTTAACTTGTTCTATCATTTGTACGTGTTTCCATAAAGGTGAATTTGGGTTGGTTTTCAAGTTGGGTTGAGATAGAACTAGTACTATTTGTCATTATGCTATCTACAAGTTCAAAAACAATTAATCAATTATCAAATAATAAATGTTAAATATATATATATATATTTTTTTTATAGGTAAGTACTGTCAAGGGGACAGCTCCCATAAATACGAATCCAAAAAGAGAATAAATGCATGCCCTAACGAGAGGGGTGCAACACAAAAGGACCCGGAAAGGAACAGTCCAAACCAAAAGCTTACATGAAAAAACATTAAATCTATTTCTTTGCAGAACTGAGTGCCATTCGAACAGAAGAATGAGATTTCTTCCGCCTAACTTCAGTCCAGTCCAGTTCTGACTCAGAGGCTGTATAAGGATCGGTACACACGTGCCCAAACTTCACTGCATCATTGCAAGTGGCAGCAAGAGAAAAGGTGGATACCTCATCCTTACCAAGGAGGCTCGGTCGTGTGCTTTCAGGAGAAGACATGTGAACATTGGCAGTGCAAACTTCCAAACATTTATCTCGCGAAGCGGGCTCCTGAGGGGAAGACGAAGAGTTTTCCTCCACCAACGAAAGGGGAGAATCTGTCGTGCAAGCATCCTTCAAGTTGTGGGACGGAGGAGGAACCGAGCTCTGAGAAGTAGGAGTGGGAGGAGTTCCAGTCTTTGTAGGAGGAGAAATAGCATAGTGGCGTGAATTAGCACCTTCCCACCATGAGGGTTTGCGAATAGGAGCATCATTGGCACGCACCCCAGCATGTCTTCGTCGACATTGAGCAGAACCATGGTCTGTGGCAAAGCAAAATCTGCACCTGAATGCTATCTTTTCATAGTCTATTGGCTGACACCAACATCTCTTTCCAACTTTGAGATATATATCTGCTGGAAGACCTTTTGATACATCCATCTCAACACATAAATGAGCAAACGTCGAGTTTTCATAGTTGATTGTCTCCTTTGAGAGGCCGTGATATTTCCCCAAACCATTGCCGATCGCCTTCAAACAACCAATTTCCCAGAATTGTAAGGGGAGGTAGGGTAAACGGACCCATAAAAATGTTGTTGAAAAAGTATCTGTACGTGGATCAAAAGAAGGGAACCAGGGCTTCATGCACAAAAAATTGCCATGGAGAAGCCACGGGCCAGTGTTGAGCACCTTTTCTTTGTCATCCACAGAGTCAAATTCTAAGATAAAAAAACCTTTCGCACATGGGTATATACTGATTTCGTCTTCGAGATAGTCTTTCCAATTTGCCTCGATCCATGAATGTAGATCACAGAGTTTAGGCCAGAGCTTCGTGAAACGACAAATTAGGGCATGTTCCACCAAAAATTCTTCCCTGTCGCAAGCTAATTCATCAAGGCAGATCTCAGGGGCAGAGGTCGATTGTCGAACAGCAAAGGGAGGGCTCACAGGAGAGCCTCCAGAGGACAAAAGGGTATCAAGCATATGCTTGGGAGGGGCCTCACCAGAAACCCACAAACCCGGGTAACCCGCAATCACTGAGAGATCGCATCGCTGAGAGGGGGGGCGCTTAATTAGTGCATCCGCAAAACTCTTCTTTGAGCCTCTGCCAGCTGCACAGCCAAAACCCATATTCAGAGTGCCAATCGTCGCAGACGGAGAAGGAGAAACTGACGATGGCATACCACCATTAACCAGACACTGACCATCATCCCCCGAACCCCTTGAGACCAGCAGAGAACCAGATTCCACATTACGCGAAGGCACACGCATAGCCAGAGGAGCCCTAGAAACCGCATTAGGGCAAGCAGCACGCGTCGACACACCCACAGAATCAAGCCGACCTTGGCCCGTCACTGAAGAAGGCGCACCAAAATTCAATTCCGAATTCGCAGAGGTTGTGGAGGGCGCAGGAGTTGCAGAAGTTTTCGGCGGAGCAGAGGGCGCCATTTCGGAGAATTCCCTAAATGAGTCGTTGTTAAATATTTAATTTATGATTAAAAAATAAAAATATAAAAAAATAAATTAGTGTAACTATAATTTAATAAATTTATAAATTATAAAATATTAAATTAAAATTAAAAATATATTATAATTTTAAATTATTAATTATTGAACTATGAATTATAATTAGACTATTAGTATTAGACTTTAGTAACAATATTAATAAAATAAATTTATAATAATATATATATTTAAGAATATAATAATTGGAAACACTAACTGATTTTTAACTTAAAATAATAATAAATATAATAATATTTAATAGTTTAATTATTAATACTTAAATTAAATATTAAAATTAGTCTATAATATATATTAACATTAATTATTATACATAACAAAACTAATATTTACTAAATAATTAATAACAGTTATTAATCATTTAGTAAATATTAATTTTGAATACATATTTAAAGGTTAATATATATACGTGTTTAACTTTAAACTTTAAAGTTTTAACTTTTATTTTTATAAAAAAAAAAAAGAAAAAGAAAAAATGGAAAACCTCCTACCTAGCCTGTGTCCTCATTGGCAACCTACACCTTTGTCGCGTTGGTTCTTTCACCTCCCGTTTCTTTCATTTGTGTTTGCCTTCACTTGCCATGCTACTTCTTCTGTGTTTCCTTTCACTTGCGTTTGACTTGCATTTGACTTTGACCTGCGCTTTTCACCTTTGACCACCATGTTTTCCTATAGCTTCCCACTACGGTTTTCTTCCTTATTTCACTTTGCAATAAGTGATGGAAATCGTTTTGGGTTTTTTGGTTTCACTCGAAAAAGAAAAAACAAAGTGTCGAAAATTGCGCCACCAAGTGGAGTTGCAGGTCGAAATTGCCATGTCAATAGAAAATTTGTTGGGATTTGGGTGTTTTTTTGGAAACGTTTTAGCCTCTATTTAGCAGTTCCCTAATCTATTCCATTCCATAGGGTATTTGGGACGTACACGATTCCGAGACATCTCGTACTTGGAATTGGCAAGTAAAGTAGCCAATTCGATAACACAAGATTCTATGTGGAAACCCTTATGGGAGAAAACCATGGCAAAATATTGTTTGTATAAATCTTCCTTCAAATTTCGTAGGCACCAACCCATTGAAGACTCCAATCCCCACCATTGAGCACCACCCCAACAAGAGATGTTGATCTCTTCTAATAAGAAGCACCAACCTCTCGATCTCCTTGATTAAGAGGCTCCAACCTCCAAATGAATAATATGAAAATTTGTTTGCAACTTACTCTTAGATTTGCCCTTAACAACTGCTCACAAATCTGCAATATAGTCTTCAATATTTCTGCTCATAGAAGCGCCATGATCTTGCTTTTTTTCTCTAACAAATTGATGCTAAATACCTCTCATAAATCTGCTCACATATCTTTCATAAATCTGCTCACATAACTTTCATAAATCTGCTCTAATATCTTTTTATTTCTGCCCTTCATATGAATAATATTCCTTGAATTGAATTGATTTTGCCTCTCCCTCAGACTTCTTTTTATACTCACCAAAATGTCTCTTCACCCAAGGGAGGCGACTCTCCCAGGGGGGTTGGCGCACTTAGCAAAAATAATATTTATTTATTTTTAATTTATTTGCCTAAGGTTGGGCACACCCTTCTAGGGGGTCATCCCTCTTTGGGAGCCCCATAAAATAACCATAAAATTAATTTAATTTTTAAATGAATCTTCCCCAATTTGGGACCGCACAAAGAGGGGGTTGTCCCACTTTTCTGATTTTATTTTATATTTTAAACTCCTCCAAAGGATGCATGACATGGGTCGGCCCATGTAGAAGATACATCATTATTTTTGCACAATATCTTCCAAACCATAGACAGGCCCTTTGACATCAATGACAGCATTTTTCCAACAATTGATATCCAGTGTGTTGGCGTAACAACTAGCACCTCTGGAGTAAGAGTTGGTACGGACAGCTATGCACACTACGCAATGAGTGCTCTTCAAATTAGGAGGGGAAGCTCCCTCGTTGTGCTTGACAAAAAAAAAAACTTGCAAAGGGAAATAAACTAAACTAATTCCTTTCTTTTTGTTTCAGCTGTAGAGGTACAAGGCTTTCTCGAAAACTATATACGTTGCAGCTGAGAATTTTCTCTGGTTTCGTAGATTCACTAACTACAACTAAATAACTTAAATTCTCTCCAGTTCCCTCAAGAAAACAGAGCATGAGGAAACGGAGCAAGGTTTTGACTTATCGGACGATAAACGGATTCAGATTCTCTACTTGAGGGCAAGGTGGCGCAACTATTATCTCAATATGAACAAGTTTATTAGGCACAAACAGATTTAAGAATTTACCATGACAATCTTATGAAACCCTATGTGGCATAACACTTGATTATAATAGTAAAGACTTCACAAAACAGATTTATCATCACAATCTTATGAAACCCTATGCAGCATAACACTTGATTATAACGGTAAAAGTTCACAAAACAGATTTATCATCACAATTGCATGAAACCCTATGTGGCATAACAATTGATTGTAATGATAAAGATGCACAAAACAGATTTATCTAAACTATGGAAAGAATTCACTATCACAATCGCATGAAAACCTATGTGGCATAACAATCAACTGTAATAGCAAAGACACATGAACAAATACCAAAAGAGCAATATTGAGGGCAAGGTAGGTGCAGCATATACTTCTCTCTCAAGCAAAAGTTAATTACAAATGAGCAAAAGCTCTTATTTATATACATCAAGGTGTAGGGAACCCTAAAATCACCTCGAGTCATCTACAATCTTGTAATGCATGCAAGTTTTGCTGCCAAACCCTAATGAAGTAAACTATACAGTTAACTGGAAAACTACCATTAGTTAACCGGTACATTTAACCTAATTGGACAATGTGCGAGAATGCACGTCCTTATTTAAAGCAAAGTTAACTGGCCACTACCTTCAGTTAACTGGAAACCCTAACCCTAACTCCTGTGATGATAATTCCAAGAATGAGATAAGCATGTGAGTGACTCAAGATGAAAGTCGAGTTAACTGCTGCTCATGACTCAACCCTCGAAACCAGGTTCCAACTGGCAGATCACTCCATGTCAACTCGGTCTAACACTTCGACCAAGAACTCATAGATCTCTGTCATCTGGCACTTTGACGTTGCTCAAAACAACAATCTGCTTCTTCAGTTCTCTGCCACTTTCTGTGATCGTGTGCATGCCATCTTTACATTCTTCAGTTGCCTTCCTGAGACTGGCTGCAATCACTGAAACATTCTCTAACTTAGGCGCCATTGGTTCTCCTTCAAGGCTGTCACGAATTAGCTTCTCGAACTCTGCTTGTACTTTGTCCAACTCAACATACGTGCCATCTTCAAGAAGATAATGACACGGAATCTGAACAACGAAGCCACTGACAAGTGCAAGTACTCCAACCACATCATCCTTGAGTGAAAACAACTTGGTAGAAATCTTCTCACCTATTTCCGTCCTGAGAAGGTGCTGCTCTCTCCAAGTAAAAACTTTGTCTTGATCCTCATCGATCTCCAAGGCATCATATGCAACTGACAACTGAGACACTAGAACACGATCCTTTGCCAAACTCTCTACAACTGCAATCTCAAGCAACTGAACACCCCGACGGAGCTTATGTGCATCACTCCTCAACTGATACATATCTGCAAGAAGACGCCGACCTGTAGCAACTAAACCTTCAATCCAGTTGTCCAAAAGTCTGCCATGACTGACTAACTGATCCAGTTTTCGTTGTTCTGCAGGTGTATGCTGAGGAAGAACAGGTGCTCTACTCGAACTTCCATGAACAAGATCAGAAATGTACTGACGAAGTTGACTATTTTTAGCCTTAAGTAAGGCCTTATCTTCTCCATCCTTCGTGATTCGCTCTTCAAGATTATTAGTGACGATCTTAAGAAGAGTCACATCTGTCTCTCGAGTGGTCCTACCCAGATTTTCCTTAGTGAATGTAAAGTCACCAACTTCAACTTCATCTAAGCTCTTACCCTCTGGAGGAACGGCAACTTCAATAACAATCTCTGATTCTGGAGTCTTTTTGTATGCACTTGTTTCTTTATCTTCTTGTTCAACCTTCTCTGATAAGGTTCACCGAACTCAGATAAATCAAGGTTGTATGAAGGTTCACGCCTTTGTCTTCCCAAAGAGTTCTCGAGCCAACAAGATTGAACAATATTTTCAATTCGCGGAGAGACTGTCCCTGATGTATCAACCTGTGGTGGTTCAGGTGTCTCCAATCCAGCTTGAATTGGTGTCTCAAGCTCAGAATCTATGTCAATAGGTTGTATGTGAGGCGAACTAGGAGGTGAAACGTGAGGCTCAGCTTGAATAACTGTCTCTACTAGAACCTTAGGAACATTCTCAACTTGTTTCTGCATCCTCTTACCAGTAGCTCTTTTCCCTGTGTTCCCACTGAGTCTAACCCCTTCAGGAGGTATTATAATAGCCTTGACTCTGGGTCTTGCCCTAGAAGTAGAAGGCAATGAAGAGAAATCCTTTGGCGGCTCTGCTACAAGAACTGACTTCCGCTTCCGTTTGCTCTCTAAGAACAACTTGCTAGTCTTGATAACTGATCTGGAAACCTCCTCAATAGAAGTATTCTCCTTAGCATACCAATCAGGTGAGCGAAGTGGCTGCCGAGCAACTTGATCCTTGACATATGAATTGAGAAGAACTTCTCCATCATCATCCGATAGACCATCAACATCTTCTGATAAGTAATCAGAGAGCTGACCAATAGTGAGTCTACAATAGTGACGACGACGAACCTCAAATTCATCTTCACAATTAGCCCATAAATCTTCAAGTGTTGGCGTATGTGCAATCCCTCACTCTAACCGATTTGCATAATGACCGAGAGGATCATAGGAACGCCTCTCTGTATAAGTCTTGAGTTTGAACCTTTCTATCTCGGTAGACATAAACCTGGCATCTATTGCCGCATTGCATGTGAAAATTCCCAATGGGAATGGAAAATTAGCCGCAATCTTATGACGACTACGAAGAAAGAAATGAACATGCTGCATCTGTCTGAGGAACTCCATAAAGATAATCTTGTCTGACGGATACCTTGGCAACATCAGGGGCTCTCCAACATATCCATAAACTCGGATGCATGTGAAAGTAGGGAATTGGATAAACCAATCCGCCCAAGTCTCCATCGCTGATTTGGCCTCGGCAGAAATATGAATGTGCATCTCGTTATCAAGATCTCTCATGGTTCTCATGGAAAAGTGATCATTCACTGCTCGGAAATCCTGCTCGGATTGAGAAAACTCCAACTGAGGATAATACTCATGAACACGCTGAACACCGAGAGTGCCATTAGTTTTTAGAAGCCTGTAGCTACCTTGAAATGCAACAAGTAAACCAAGTAGGATATCATATGGAACTCATGATACTTGAGAAAGTTAGTAATTTGCTGATGTAAGCAATCACTAATTAACGTAGCCCAATCAAAACGCTTTGTACCATCAAGAATTCTGGTAATTAGGTAAAACATCCATGAACGGAAAGTGCTGGCATCTGATTGACCGGTAACTCGGTTGAGTAAAGTTATCAAAACAGCAACTTCCTCCTTGAATTCACCACGACCAACCTTCTTAGGCATGTTAGTCTTCTGAACTTTCAGCCACTTTTGAGCCACCTTCCTCTGTGAACGTTGTTGATCAGCATCCCATATCTTCTCGCAAGCTTCAAGAACCACAGTAAAGTTATCTGAACGAGGAGGAATAGCAAAACACTTCTCTACGTCCTTTGGTTTGATACTAGAAACAACCTTCCCATCTGCTGATCTGATTTGTCATGAATATGAGTCATAATGCTTGATGCAAGCAAGAACGAACTCAAGATCGAAAGTAGTAACAGGAATGGATGTCGCTGCCAGCAACCTGGAACGCTCAAGATTCCTCAACGAATTGCTGCTAACATCCTCCAGACTGCTCAGATTAACCACTGGATAAACATGATTCAGGTCTGTATCTGAAGTCTTGATGAAATTATGTGTAAGAGCCGATTTCACCTTGTAATCAATGAGATTGAACTGCATTTTGAAAATGAGGACTTTTGACTGTAAAGTCGAATATACTTGAAGAACTTTCTGAAAACCTCTAGACAAGGCTAAAAATAGCTTCTGACGAAAGAAATTTTTGAAGTTTTTCTGGAACATGGGTTTTGTGCATAAATGAATTCTGAACAAACCCAGATAGCTGAATTCTCAAAAAAATGTGATCTAAGCCCACATGCAAAGAAATTCTCGGAAAAAAGCACAGAGCTTCAGAATGAAGTCTACGGGGCGATTTCCTCGAAAAAATCTAAGACGTGGGTTTTGCTGCAAATGCTGAAATATGCAAACCCAGATGATCAGATTCTGAATATGTGTTGAATTTCTTTGACATGCGAAGAAAGTACCTAAGGTGAGAAATAGAAGAAATAAGACAGAAGATAGAAAGTTTTGCTTGTCTGCTTCTGAAAAATCCGCCAACTTCTTCCTTGGAACTTGATGAAACCTGCATGCAAAATGAAAATAAAGTCTAGAATCGCCTTCCTCTGAACAATCTGAACTCGTTGCTATGAAGAACGCTGAATTCGGACACCTGTAGCACCTTTAGCTTGCTGGTCGCTCAAGAAGAATATGAACTTCGAAGCTTAAGATGATGAAATAATGGACGCCATTGCTTGGTTAAATAGATTTTCATTTATGAAATTCACATAAGGCATGGAATCCTTGAGAAGTGCGCTTGGCTTGTGATTGGACCTCATTCCAGTTAACTGAAACTCAAATAAGCTAAATAAGTCGCCATGCATTAGGGTTTCCCTTTTCAACCTTCAGTTAACAACTTCATGTGGTTTGACTTCAGTTAGCAATCTATATTAAGTTTGCCATCTTCAAACTTACTTTAGATTCACAAATAGAACCAAGGCGTCCCTTTTGATAACTAAAGTTAACAATCTTGATTGAGATGAGTTCGCCAATTTCATGCTAAAAATAGCGACCCTTTCATGACTTCAGTTGACCTTAAGTGAATGCGCCAACTTCACACTTATGCTAAAAATAACAACCCTTTTGGAACTCAAGTTGCCATTCCTTGTAGAATGCGTAGCCTCACAAAACTATGCTTCATCATTAAAATTCTAAATATGGCGACCCTTTTGATAAGTGAAGTTAACAATCTAAATGCGCCATACTTCACTAATTTATGCTTCATCAATCATGCCGTCCCTTCTAGAACTCCAGTTAACACTCAATGAAGCGCCATCTTCACACAAACTTCACAATTGCAACCAAATTCGCCATGCATGTGAACTCTAGTTGACATTCAAGACTAATCTTCAGTTAAGTGAACATGTAATCAAGTTAACTCAACATGCAAGGTAATTAACTGAACATACAAACTAGTTAACTCGACATGCGAACTAAAAGATCACTCAACATGCCAATATATGAACTGAAGATAACCCAGAAAACGTTTAGTCTAACTGCAGTCAGAACTCCAATTAAGGCGTCCATTCAACTATCTTTCGAAAATCCAACTTTGGCCTCTTAAGGCGAACTCCAAACTTAGCCAAATTTCATGAAAATTTAGGCTAAAACCTCTGCCGGGACCTCTGTTCATCCTCTGACACTGGCTGACTGACTTCTCTGATTGACTGCCTGACAGGTGCATCGCAGAGCTAAGTAAAAACTGATCAAAAGATATCCTAAAACTGCAAACCATAAAACTGACATCTGAAGGCTCAAAAATCCAAGCGCCTTTTTGAAAAGCTGCACTTTTTCTCTGACTTAGTCAAATTTTGACTTTTGCATCTCGAACGAAGGGAAAAATAAATCCTTCATAACTTCTGATTTACCAACTTTCAGGATTGGATCACAGGTTCACTGCGGAGCTGACTTCATTCTCACGACAGCTGCAAAGGCACATTTCCCAAGAAAACATCATTTGAGGGGTGAAAAACAAGGGCGCCTTTTTGAAAAGTTGCTCTTTTTCTTCCAGACTTAGCCATTTCTGGATCTGACTAAAATAACATAAAAACTCCGACTGCAAGCTGCTGAGTCATCCTCTGATCTAACAGAGACAGGCAACGGAAAGCTGAAAGTAACACGGACACATTAAACATCTGGTATCATCAGAAAGAAAGAATTAAAGGCTTGAAAAGCTTAGGCGCCTTTCTCAAAATGTGCTCTTTCGCTTTTTCCTTGATATTCTGACTAAGATTTGACCCTACGTTCGACCTCAGGTTCAGGCACTTTAGCAACTCAGATTTACCCACTGACGAATGCGTCACGAAGTTTGAACAAACGTGAGACAAACATCTTGGGTGGCATTTAGTCAAAAACCTACATTTGGTACCTCAAAAAGATGGGCGCCTTTTTGAAAAGTTGCGCTTTTCTTCAGTGTTAGTCAATTCTCGCCTTCGCCTCGTTTTGCGCTATATCTTCCGTAACTCTAGCAAAACAGGTCCGTTTGATAATCTTGATAACTCGCTGCGAAGCTGACGTGATACCGGGCAAATGTCTGCTGGAGGTGACAAACCCTAAAAATAGGATCTGAGCCCCTAAAAGATAGGGCGCCTATTTGAAAAAGTGCTCCCTTCTCCAGAGAGAATTTTGATGATTTTTCTTCAGATTTTCATTTTCCTTAAATCTCTTCAGTAACAGACTGACATGACATTGACACCAACTCCATATTTGAAAAGCCCAAAAACGACCTTCTGACAACACTTTAACAAGATTAAGACTCAATTAAGCAAAATGCCTTAGTGAAGCAAAAATTTTGGTTTTGGGTACAACACAGTGTTGCTCTTTCACTTACCTAGCAAATTTGAGTTTTGGAAAAATTCCAAAAAATAGCACAGATAGTTTTTCATATTTATTAATTTATGTTTTTGTAGCCTGTAATAAATAGTTCAATGCTTACAGCTATTAATATGTATTTAATTTAAAATCAAAATTAATGTTGTTTTGAATTGTGAACATGTTTAAATAATAAGGGATCTAGCATGCAACATGAAACGATTCTTTCCTTTTAAGCATTGTATTTTTCATGTGTATATGAATTTAACATGCAGGGATATTCACATTTCTGTTGGAAAATATTAGTAATGTGGTGAAAGAATTTAATACATGCAGGTTTATGCCTAAAACATTAACAGTTCTGGTCACAGCCAGTGGATGGAGTTCCCATCCCCTTTAATTCCTTATGCGGGGCCTTCAGATGTGGTGGTTGGGCATCTCTCTTCTTTGTGCTTTAATTTTGAGTTGCTGGTTGATAGAAATTCAAATTTGGCACCATGACAGTCATTTTGAAGGAGCAACTTCATTAATTTCTTTCCCCTTTTGTGGTATTTGATTTGGATACACAGATATTGGGAGGACAGTCACCTAAATCATGTTGATTCAAACTCTCAATTGTTGATAGTTTCTGTTTCTGCTAAGTGCAGTTAATAAGGCATCAAACAGTTTATGCAAATTTTCCAAACATAAGAAACAACACGGCTGAGTTGTAACTCCTCTGCTTCTTGTCTGGGTCTCCAACATATTATTTGCACTCTCTATCATCTATAGAACTTTCAGCCACAAAAGAGGTGTTGGTAGAAGCTTTATGTATCATGTCCCAGCAGGCTCTGACAAAGATTAACAGGGAGATCAGTGAGGGCTGCAAAATTGCTGTGTGGTCCAACAATGAAGACTTTTAGAAACTTCTTTCTCTAGTGCCTCTTGCAAACTCTGTCATAGAAGCTAGGAGGGGTTGCATCCTATCCAGAAAATCCATCTCTGTCAAATCTAGCCTTCATTTTGTGTTCTTGTGTCAACAATCTCCCTTGATCCACACCCCAGTAACATTTACACTACTCTCCAACCAGCACCAATGGTACTTGATGCTCCTAAACTAGCCCTTTGGTCATTATGATCCGTCTTTGTTGCCCTCCCAATGCATGGAATAATGATGGGTGATTTTGTTTTGGGAGGCAATCTAACTCTTCCACTTTGAATCCAACCATGTTGTCTGGATGAAGGCAGTCTGACCCTTCCATGCTGCCAATTAGCTCACTGCTTTGGATCTTGCAGTCTGTGTATCAATATAGCAAATAACTCATATAAGGTCTCCTTTTAGAATTCTCAATTTGTCATATGCTAAGTTGCCGGTTCTGGTATGGGTACAAGTTTCACGTATGCCCGTACAGCAATTTTCTTTCTTGGGTATTGAGTGGCTGGATACAGCTGTATATATATATGTGTGTGTGTGTGTATTATTTTTTAAAATATATAGAATCGAAAGTTCATCTGATATATCATATAATAATAATGACATCTGAATCATTCTTAGTATGATACTTCATCATTTGAAATTCATTTTTTTTTATGTTTTAATATTTAAAAAATACTTTAAAAATTGTTTTTGATGTTTCAAAAAAAATTGCGACTATTGTGGCAAGGGTGGTCAAGAGTGGCCTAGGAGTGTCTAGGGCGCAGACCTGCCACCCCAGGTACCTTGTGGGTACGCCTACGTGGGGCAGCAGGGCTGTGCCTTAGACACTCTTGGGCTGCTCCTGTTGCATGACCGGTACTGGTCTGGTTTGGTACAGGACTGGGATCCTAGGGGGGCATACCTGTTGTGACCTTTTCACACATCGCCCCATGGCAAATGGGGACCCCCTAATTTTTGCTTTGTTTCGGGTCCTCTGGCTTTGCTTTTGGGTCGTTTTGTTGTTGTCTCTCTTTTGCTCCATCTGTCTTTCTGGGGATGTGCCCATCTTTGAGCTTAAAACACGAAATTTTGGCTAAGCTTGTAGAATTAGGGTTTCAAATCTTTCGGCCAGTTTGGAGTCAAGTCGAGTGAGCAAATTGAAATCTAAGTTTAGCACTGCAGCCAGTAAGCTTCCAGCAAACCTCCATCCCATTTTTACTGAATTCTGACAACTGTCTATTTTTAGCAATCTGACTTCAGAAGCAGATTTCGAGGTTTTTGTGCTGGATTTCTCAATGCATGTTCGGATATTCCTTCTGGGATTTTCAAGGCCTTTGTGATGATATGACATGCAAGCCGAGATATTGACTTTCAGCAGTTTGGGCTTTAGGGACAGATTTTTAGGGTTTGCATGCAAAGTTCTTCAGTGCATGTCCGAAGAATATTTCTGGGTTTTCAAAGACCTACGCAATGGTATAACATGCAAGATGAGATGATAACTTTCAATAGTCTTCACTTCGGAGGCTATTTTTAGGGTTTTGCATGCAAGAATCTTCGACGCATGTCTGTAGATTCCTTGTGTGTTTTTCAAGGGCTTCGTGGTGGTATAACATGCAAACCAGGATCATGACCTTTTTAGGAGCCATCTTCAGAGGCTATTTTTAGGGTTTGCATGCGGGGCTTTTCATCGCATGTCGAGTTATTCTTTATGGGTTTTTCAAGAGCTACGCAGTGATGTGACATGCAAACAGAGATGATCACTTTTTCAGCCACTTACTATTTTTAGCAGTACCACTTCGGTAGCTGCCCTACACTTCAGAATCACGAATACAGTGACATGCAACTGAAACGAGGTCAAACGGAGGTCATTTGATAGGCATGCAAGTCAAATTAGGGTTTCCATCTTCGAGACCTAAAATGAGGGGTAAAATGCCAAAATTTTCGAAAACTGGTGTATCCCATTGCGATCAGCATCTTTCAGGCTATCCATCGATAAAATTTGAAGGCAATCGGAGCACTTACTATTTATAGTAAGGCATTCCAGAAACTGGCTAAAAATAGGAAATTAGTAATAGGCGCTAGTGTGAACGGGCAAGTCATCTGATGAGGAGCACGCCATTCAAATTTCAAGTCAAACGGAGTTGGGGAAGTGTCAAAATCAGGCAGTTGCTATAAATAGTAAACCACCTTCAGAAATGTGCTATTTTTAGCAGGTCAGCTCGAAGTGGCAGTGTGAACAGATCAATGAAGTAATGAGGGTCCTGTGTTTAAAATTTCAAATCGATCCGAGCTTCAAAAGTGTGAAAATTGAAGGACTTACTATAAATAGCAGGGCATGGAGAAGCTGACAGAAGGAAAGAAAATTCGAAGTGTTGAACAAAATCCTCCTCCACCTTGGAAATGCGCCCTCTTCAAGGATCAAGATGTTGAGAAAAATGCGAAGTGTTCAATATCCTGCAGGTACTCTCAAATGCGCCCATGCAAGGTGGTGGAAGTTGCTAAAATTTTCTAAGTAAAGGTTTTATCCACCTCCTACCTCCAAATGCGCCCTCAAGGTGAAATGAAGTTTGATGGAGATGAATTGTCTAAGTTTGAGTTTCATCCTGCAGGACCTTGAAAATGCACCTATCCTCAGCTGGAAGTCAAGAAAAATTCTAAGGCATGAGTTTCGTCCTGCTCCACATATCAAGTGCGCCCTCCTCACAAGCAAGATGATTAAAATTTTTTCTAAGTATTGGAATATCCTGCAGGTACCTCCATATGCGCCCAAAGAAGGATGAAGAAGCATGGAAAATATTCTAAGAGTTTCATCCTCCTGCCACCCCTAAATGCGCCCTCTTCAATATTCAAGGCGTTGGAATAAAGATAAGTCCACCTCCCTATGCAAAATGCGCCATGCTAAGTCAAGGAGTCAAAGGAGTTAAGGCATTGAAGGCTAAATCCACTTCACTATGCTAAATGCGCCCATACATGCTAAGAAGAGGACAAAATGTTGACTTTCTCCTCTCTCCTTTGAATGCTCCCAAATGAAGACATGTAAAGACAAGGTGTATGCATGCAAGCAAGTGGAAAAGGACAAATAAATTCCAACTCAAGGTAGGATGCTAAATACGCCAAGTTCAAGATGGGTCAAGATGAAAGTAAAATGGGCTAAATAAAGATTCCTCTCAACAAGCCAAATGCGCCCATGTTGGAGATGAAATGGGAAAATATTCAAAGGCATTGGAAATAATTCCACATTGATGTGCTAAATGCGCCCATGTTAATGATGGGGTTTAAATATTTTTCTAAGTATTAACACTTAATTTCACCTCTAGAAGAAAGTACGCCTAAGTCTGATGGAGTGATGAAATTTTCTAGGGCATGAGTGAATTTGCGAGAAGAAGTCAGGATGATAACTTCGCGAGGTTGATGAGAATTTTTCAAGTCAGAGCAAAGAAGTTATGCCCAGATGTGAAGAATGAAAATAAATTTGATGGAAAAATATTTTTCTAAGGTTGAAATTTGAAAAAATTAAATGTACCCCTTCATTTGGAGACACATGAATTCAACGCGTTCTAAAGGGAATTTTCTTCTGAGTATTGAGGATCTTCGACAAGGAATGGATTTTAGAGTCCTCTACACTCTGTCGGAGCTTTTAGGATGAGGATTTTGATGAGCACTTAATTAATGGAATTTTCTAAGGGGAGAATTTAAAATTTTCTAAGGCAGGGAATAAAATATGTTGTGAAAGTAAAAATGCCTTGGCGGATGAATTTGAAGTTGGATGCCTAGATATTTTTTGATCAAAATCCTGATGAAAGCAATTTTCTTGAGCCAGTGTCGGATGAAATATCAAAGTGAACGCCTCAACTGGAAAAGTGAAGAGGATGCAGTTGAAGCTAAGATGATTTTAAAAGGGGCATCTCTTAAATACACCCTTGAGGAAGATGAAATTTGTTTAAGGCATTGAAATATGATGCACGTGTTTTATGCCCCAACCTACAGATGTTTAAAAAATTGTGAAGAAGGAAAAAGTTGTGCTAGAGAAAATAATGAACTCTATCAGATGAAGAGATCACTCGAACATTGAGATCAAGTAAGGTAAATTTATATCATGAAGTGTTTTGATGCTCTTTCCTTTTGTCTGTTTTGCAGGATGAACGTCGAGGCCAGAGCACAATGACTTGAAGTGATGAAGCACGATGATATTACAACCTTCGAAGGGAAATAAAGTTATGAGTTTTGGGCTCTTCCACGAGGTCTCGGTTGCACCCAAAACATGAAAAAAAAGAAAAGTTGCAAGAAATGGCTAAGTGTTGGAGTTTCTCCTCGAAGACCCAATGTGCACCCAACGCAATCAAGCGGGTGGCAAGGAAGAAATGATCAAGTCCAGGATAGGAAAAGATGAAGACCCAAACGTTAGAAATGATCCTCAAGTACTTCAAGGTTGAAGAACAACATTAAAGAGGAAAATCATCATCAAGCAGAAGAATGAGGTTGCAGTCTTGAAATTTCAAAATGAGAACGTGCCTGCCATACTAGTCCAAGAAGTTGAAACAGTGCGAACGTGTCTATGAACAGGAATCTTCTAGAAGGATAATGGACATTAATGGCTCATTTATTACCCCACTCCTCTTGGTGGCAGTTTTTAGGGTGAATCTTGTTTAGGGCTGAGGTGGCACAAACTGGGCCATCCAACCGATTGTAATCTGAGCCGTCCGTTGGACTTGGCCAGCTATATAAAGGGGCATTTCCCCTCATTTGTACCTCATTAGAATAGGCACTAGTTAGATAGTAGACATAGAGTAGAGGGACAACTTAGAAATAGCTTAGTATAGATTGATAGTGTAGTTGAAAAAGGAAAGTTTTTTCCTTTGAAAACTTTGTAAGAAATTGTTGTGAACACTCTCTCAATGAAAAGAGTTTTCATTGATGATGATCTCGCCTTTTGTTGTGAGTAGTTAGCAAGGTTTCTTAGTCCTAATTTGAGTAGGATTTTAAAGTAAAGTAAATAGATTTTGTTTCATGCAAGTAGATAGTATCTGTGGAATGTGGTCTTCAATTTGAAAAAACTTTGTCTATCCATACCACTAGTGTGCTCGCTGATGGTGAATGCGCCTTGTGTGGTCAACTGGAATATCGTGTATTTAACTTCAATCATGATTTGTATGATTATATGCGTCGTTGTGATGGTATTTTCATGCTAAGTTGTGATCTGAACACCTTGAGCTAGTCCTTTGAAGATTGCACCGGTTCTGTGGAGGCTGTTCGAAGCGAGGCAAAGCAGGGCCTGGTTGAAGCTTGTGAGAATTGATCGCCATGTCCCACGCCTTAGAGTAGATTAGAGCCTTCTTAACCCAGCACTATTTACATTCAGTACCTTCTGAAACAAGAACTTTATAGACAAACCTTTCAAGCATTCGAATTCCTTTCTCCACTACCAAACAATTTCGTAAGTCCCCTTGAAATACCAGCAAATCACATCGAGCCAACTGAGACTATTCGCACTGAAGGAACCTTGGAGTTGAACGCACGAACTCTCTCGCAATCTTAGCGTGCTGGATACTTTGATCAAGAGAGAATAGGGTAGCCGTTGGTGACTTTATTCTGCATTGGTGCGGTCATGAAAAACACATCAACAATACCCAACAACTTAGGTCATATGATTAATGAGACCACGCTGCAATTCATTTGGAGTTCACAACGAATTTCCCTTCAACATTAGGCTCTGCAGTAATCGATGTATTATGAATAGCATTGTGTAATATACTAATATACCTAACAGGTATGCATAGTAAAATAGAATATATTTATATTTTGAAATAAAAAGTAGAATATATAATCTGATAGGTGGGACTAAATGAGTAGGGTGATATTACATGCAGATCAAGGTACATTTTTTAGGGGATGAAACTTGTATGGTGATTGGTCACAGCTCTTGGTAGGACTATTAATATCTGATTTTGTTTGATTAGGTTTATGATATGTCCTTCCATGTTGAAAAGGCTTCAACCTTGAAGCGTCATTAAAACAAAATAATCAATATGACTTTAATAACTATTTAGATTAGTGCCACATAGAATTGGACTCAATCCATCCAAGATTATTTTGATAGGCATTGAGTATTTGTGAGAATGAACATTCAAATTGCATTTACTTGAGTGTTGCGGACATATATTTTAAGTTCTTTTACTTGAGTGTTGTGGACATGTATTTTAAGTTCTTCTTTAGAACTTGTATTAGATATCCACATAGATTTCTGAGAATCAAGAGATTATAGTATTTAGATGTTCTTAATCAGAGGAAGAGCTTTCGCAAAGTCTTGGTAAGATCAACCTGCAGTTTCTTTGGGTCTTGCTGATCAATATTCTTAACAATTGTAAATTTAGTTGAATGTTGATATTCAGTAGCTTCACTGTTTGACTTGCTGTTACATAAAAGCAACCATTTGATACATATTCATTTGTTTGAACTTCTTATTAGCATTGGTAACTGTTGCAAGAAATGAAGTATGATTATCATCATATTGATTTTCTTTCTGTGGCAATATGTTTTTCCCTAAAAATTTTTGACTTCTGTAAGAAAAGAGTGATTATGGTTGTTAAGGCACAGAATCTCTGCATCTTTATTGGATACAGTTTTAATTGATATTTATCTTTAGTTTTTGAATGCCATTATTTTTATTGTCATTTCCATCTTTAATAACACAACTCCGATGCTTTCATCCACCAATGTTGATTTATTCATAGGTTGTTGGTGGCACAATATTTGGTTAAAATTGGTTGGTTTTTAGATGGCACAAAAATGCACTATTGTTACCAAAATGGTCATTTTTGAGTCTCATAATTATAATAATAAACATAAGCTTGGCTTTGAGTCAGGCTACAATCTTACCATCACAAAATATTTGTTATTTTCTATAATTATATAATGAAGTTTATTTTGTCTAAACTTTCCCGCATTACTGCCATATTGAATGGTTACCTAGAGACTCATAGATTGACCTGTGGTATTTACCTTCTGAATCAGGAATATATCCCCATCTTGGAGATCCATATGGTGATGTCTGCAGACCAGCAGATTCAAGTTGCAAGTCACTTGCAACAAGTTGCTAGGACATCCATGACAATACTGCAAGTTCACCTGCGGCTACATTGCCAGTGTTTAGTGGTACTGGAAGTTCACTCATATTGACATATTACTAGTGCTTAGTTATCGAGAGTGATATCTTTGACTCCAATAGTTAGCCGTTTGTTTTCAGCACTGTCTCTGCACAAGTTATCTAATAGAATACACTCAACAGCTCAAATTGCTTAACTCGGGGTAATATTGCTTGTAGTAATGTTATAGGTGTGGTTGAATGGTTAGGCCAGTTAATCAAGCAAGCTTTGGCGGTGACTAGTAGTTGCACAAAGGACAAAACTGCCATGTGGGTGTTTGTTGGCAGCAACAGAGGTTGAAGCAGCAGAGGAAGTCAAAAGGGCAGTTTTCAAGTGCAGAGACTATTTACCTATATTGGGTAGCAACAATTTTCCCTCTTATTTGTGGCATGTGTTCACTTGCATGGGCACTGGTTACTCATTGGTTCCTGTACTAACAACAACTGTTTTCCTTATATGGTGGTGTTATTTCTCTTGTTGGCAGTGGTCGTTTTCCATTGATTGGCAAGTGCCTGTTCTCCTTACATTGCAGCAACTGTATCTTTTCCTTGCGTGACTATTTTCCAACATTGGTGGCATTTGTTTCTTCATAGCTCGTTTAGTTTCCTTCCTTGGTGGTGTTTGTTTCATCTTCTTGTAGGCAACCGATTTTTTTGTTCGCGATATCATTTCCCTGCCTTAAGCAGTGACTGTGATCCTAGCTGGGGCAGCGACTGTGAGAACTGCCTCTGTTTTCCCATGGCTGGGCAGTGACAGTTCTTTGGGTAGTGACTGATATCCTTTGTGGGTGGTGTTAGTTTAATTGTTGGCAGTTACCATTCATATTTTTTGGGCAGCATGAATCTGAAGGTGAAGCATTGGAGGGAAGATGAAGCCTACTTGTTTTATGGTGTGGGAAGCTATGTTTGAGGGGGCTTGGCTGAAAGAGATTGTTGGAGCCATGTGGGAGCTGGCTGGTTGGACAATGTTAGCTGAAGCCAAAGGGGCTGGTTGGCTGACAGTGAAAGCTGAAGTCAAGCAGGCTGATTGGTTAGTCGTGAGAATGTTGAAGGAAGGAGAAAGAATGCCACTGCAAATATTGTCAATGTTATAGGTCCCTTCAAGTGACCAGTTGAGAGGCCATTGTTGTCATGTGTGGTGATGGTAACAACTCACTTTCAGCAGGTTGCATACCGAGCCATGGGACTAATGCAACACGTTTTGGACTGCTGCAAGTGTGGAGTAGCAGATCCTCTTCCATGGATGTTTTTGTCCTTCATTTCCACTATTGCAGGTCCATGTCATTTTCAGGATAGCATGTGGGTGGATGTTAAAGCTCATGAGACAATGTAAATGCTTGTATGACCAGACAGTGGCATGGGGTGCATTACTCACTCTTCCTAGAGTTTTATTTCCATTTGAGGGTTTTCTCTAGTGTTAACCTTGTTTTGCAAATGTGTGTAATTGCAAAGTTATTTATTTTCTGCATGTTTGAGTTGTTCTCTATGTTTTCCATTAATTGCACATGTCATGGTGATTGGTATCCATTATAAGCGGTATTGGTGCATGTAAAGGTAGTCTGAAATCTTCTCGTTAAATCCATTATAGGTGGTATTGATTCTTGACGATTATTTACTAATATAATTAATCTTTGCTTTCATTGACATCTATTTTAATACTTTAAAATGTCAATTTTTTATATTTTTAAGCATTTTAGTAGTTGACATTCTTCAAAGTTGCATATCCCTTATTTAATTTTTTTTTTCTAAATTTAAAAATTATATATAAACAATTCTTTTTTTTTAATTGTTTCCAATTACCTGTCTACAACTTTTTTTGAAAATGGGATACTGTTTCCCTTCTCCATCCCCATCTCCCATACCAGTACCAGCCCCCACCTCCTTGTAATATGCTATATTGCTTTCCAAATTTTACCAACCAAATACCTCATTATAGAGTAGCTGATAGTTTTCAAAATTTAACATTCTCTTCAAGGTGCTTACTATCCAAGACACAGAAGATGTATCATATTCCCAACTAGTCTATACTATTTTAAGCATTATAGTATGTTCAAATTATTCAACTTTGTATGCAAGATACCTACTATCAGGGACACACAGGTGGATTGTTTTTCCAAGTTTCTTAAAATTTATTTACAAAATTTTAGATGCTGTAAGTTCAAGCAACTTTTTTACCTTTATTATCTTTGCAGTCATAATATCAGATATTACTTTGTGTTTTTTTGTTAAAAACTTGGACAAACACTCTTTTCATATTTTAATTCTAATGTGTTGGCTGAAAATTTTGTATTCTTGTGAAAGCATACAAAATTGTGGTTTCAATCACAGCACGTGAGATTAAACTCTCCTAATTAAGGGAAGGCTCCCCCTTTAACTAAATAAAACTAAATATGGGTAGGACAACAATCGTTCCTCTTATTTCAGGAAAGATTATATTCTTTTCACTTCGCAGAAAAGAAATAGCAAATGTTACTAAAACTTATTACAACAGCTATGCAATGAAATCAAGAAAAAGGAAATAAAGTTTCCTGAAAGTACAAAGACTTCTGTTACTTCCTCTAGGACGGGAAAACAACCAATAAGCACAAAGTCTTGAGGAATGAGATCCTATCTACCCTTTTCAAAATGATTACTTAATGAAAACATACAACCTAAAACAGCACAAAGTCTGTAACTATGATGTATCTTTTGATTACTCTAAATGAGAATCGTCACGAGTACAAAGACTTGCAATTTTTCTTAATTTCTAATACTAACTATGAATTCAATCTTTACATTTACAGCACAAAGACTACAGATATTTAAATTGAATCTCTTCAGCAATATTTCACAATTATCAAGTAGTTACCAAATGATGCTCCAAAATGACATAAGAACATGAAGGATGCAAAATGAGAATTCAGCTCAAAGTCTAAAATTCTAACTTCTTGATATTACTTGAAAATTCACAATTATCAACTATAAAACTCAAAGACTTTATGAGTACAAAATTCTACAGAGTTTTCTTGCTTGCTAAAAAGATAAAAAAATTACAATAGACCCCCTCAAGTATTTATAGAAGGGAGGTCTGGAGAAAAAGGTGGGAGGATCTCAACAAACTTGAGAAAATCTCTCAACCGATAACTAATTGCAATTGACTTATTCAAAATTACAATCCAAATTGTGATTTGTTTTGTAAGAACTTACATGTAATTACATTTTTCAAAACTGCAAGGAAAGAACACTTGCAATTGCAAAACTTGTTTTTACATATACTTTTGTCGAAAGTAAAATACATAATTGAAATTATTTTAAGTGTCCAAGACACGACTAACTATATCATCCTTCATCTGCGATGATCTTCATGCTGCTTCAGGATTTTAGAACTTGAAGTATTCAGGATTGGTGAAGAGATCTCGAACTTGGAACGAGAATTTGCATTCTTAATGATCTTTGTGTCCTTGGTGAACTTCAACCTTATCACAGGCTTGGAGTGCCATTTCTTTAGGAAGTTCTTCTCTTCGTTGCGTCCTTTTTCCATGCTTGATTCACTTTGTCCCTAGATGGTTTCATGAGGATTATTGACCTTCGAGCTGCTCCATGAATTATTGTTGTATCTCTTCTTCTTTTGTTCACTGATGAAGAACCCATAACACCTTATTCAAGATGAAATTGTTATAAAACAATGCCCATGCCTTGATTTATTGGTTTGATAGATCATATGTGTAAACAAGATTGACAAGGGAAGGGATAATTTGATGCAAAAATGGGCTCACAAGTGAATTTCGGGTTTTGGAAAGCTGACAGCAAGTAAGGTATAATATAATCGGGATTTTTTGAAGCCATTGCAAGTAAAAGTGCAAGGTAGGAAAAATAAGAGGTCATTGCAAGTTTATCATTTTAACTTGTAACCTTGGTCAAAATCTCCCACTTGTAATCATATTATGAAAACCCGATTTTCAGCCAAGGGCATCATTTTTGTAGAAAATGATAATGATGATGAAGAAAAATGGTAATGGCAAATGAAAATGAAATGAAGGCAAGTGAATGAAAAGTGAAATGGAAAGGCGAATGAAAGAGAGAGAAAAACGTTTTTATGAATGAAGGGCAAATGAAGTATGATGGTGTATGAAAGATACATGAATGGTGGGTGTGTGAAGTGGAAAAACGCATTTTCAGCCATACATTTTTTTTATAATATGCAATCTTAATCTCCATAGAAAGGCAACCCAAGAACAAAAGATTTAAAGCAACAAAAACAGAAAAATAAAAAGAAACAAAGAACATACCCGTAACAAGAGTTTACAAACCAAAATAAAGAAAAATAGATAAATAAATAAAACCCTAGGCGCCTTGAACAAACTCAAATCTGCAAAAATGGGGAATTTAATAAAGTTGCAGACCTTGCCAAGTGTTCTTCATGCCAAAATCTCTTCAATCGGGGTACATATGAGCAAGAGCAAGCTACAAAATTCACAAAAACACTTGCAAAACTCATTTCGGGTTTTTAGATACTCATTGCAAGTGAAAAAATATAACAAATAACTTCAAAAATGCCTTTTACTTGCATTTCGGGTTTTTAGATACTCATTGCAATTTTACATTTTGTCAAATAGAAGAAATCGGACCTTTTAGCTCATTTGACAATTTCATTTTAATAAAAATAGGTATTTTTAGACAACTTAAGCAATTTCAAAACTTTTGGAAGTTTTAGCAATTTTGCTTTTTGCAATTTCGGGATTTTTTGGACATTTAGCAATTTCGGAACTTTTGGAAGTTTTAGCAATTTTGCTTTTTGGCTTAAATTTCCCTATTCTGCTGAGTTGCCTAAAAAACCCGAATTTGGTCAAAAAGACACTAAAAATGACTCAGAATTTCACGAAAACGGACGAGAGTGGGTGAAAAATGTTAGCCAAAAGGACTATAGACCCAAAACTGAAATTTTCTAACCTTTGCACCTCGTAAAACGTGCCTTAGAAGAGAAAATCTTCAAATTCTATCAAAATTTTGATAGGTTATCCCAATTTTTAAGAAGTCAAAAATGAGGGACAACATAATGAGAGAGAGAGTAATGAGACCTCGGTTTTCTTTTCAAGTAGAATCCTTGTATCAAAGCCCTAAATTCAATGCACTCAGCATGTTGGGGTATGTAACTGGGTCTTTTCCATGTTTACACTATCTTAACCACTAGATTACAGTTTTCTGTACATGAGTTTACAAATTCTTATCACAAGATAATTACCAATATTTTTAATGAAAATGCATGTGGGCAAAGACAGACTATTATTTTTAATGCTCTCTCTCTCTCTCTCTCTCTTTATTGGGGAAATTTCTAAGTTAAGAATCCTTAAAGCTTGTTTTAAGAAATTTTTTTTGATATGTTTATTCTTAGTGTAGAGTAATCTACACCTGGTGATGTTTTCTGATTTATGTTGTAGTTACCTGTTTAGAAATATTGTAGATAAATCAAGAACATATTTTTGTTACTTAAACAAAAGTTTTAATGAAATGGTAAAAAACTAGTTCTGGTTGTAAATTTTTTTGTTTGTTGGTGGAATAGATTTCTTGAATGGAGAAGGTTATTTAATCTCTATATATAAAATGTGATTCCATGTGGAATCCTTGTGCATTGATTCCTAGTGAGGATTGCTTTTGAAATTGAAGCTTTCAAGTTTCAACCATGAATCTAATATACCAACTCTCTTTGATTGCCTAATTTAATCTTTTATTTTTGCTCAATGGTTCAATTTGATGCTAGATTTGATCAACATTTCAGAGTGTTTAAGGGCATTTCATAAATAGACCCGATTTTATTTTCTTGTTGAGACCAAGATCCACCTTCTAACAATGGTTCCTTGCGCCTTTCTCAAAAATTTGAAAAATTGTCTATGAAACTGGAAACATTTTGGAAGTTTTTCCATTTCCCCACTTCAGGCTATTTAGACTATAATATATTAAAAATAATTTTGTTCACTTGCATGAAATCTTTGGGCAGTTTTCCATTTTTCTATTTCAGGTTGTTTGGACTCTTAACACATTAGACAATATTTGGCTCACTCACTCAAGAAATCATGTGGGGAAAATATCTATCTAATTCAAATGTCAGTCTCTGAAGTGGAATTACTGCCCAGTGCCATCTGCTTCCTATTAAGTACCCCTTTTGAAATGTGCGCATGTATGTCATTACTTGTTCATTTTTAGAGCTCTTTAACTAATTTTAAATCATAATTTGAGTTTTTTTTTCCAGGGACAAACAGGTATTTCATGTGATGCTATGATAGGAAGGAAAAACAATTTTAATGTCAACTAATTACAGGAAAGTGCTAAAAGGGGAAAGATAAGAAGCTGGAAGTTGGTAAATAATTATGGAATGCCTAATGAATCACCAACCTTAAGCCATATAAGGTAATATTCAAGTTGATCTCTCAATGGCACCTGACAGCAAAGAGGCATTACATTGTGGATATAACATGCAAATATGGAATATGGAAATGGAGAACTCTATGGGGCTATCATAACCCATAAACTTGATAATGCTGATCTGATGAGTAGATGCAGGCATAAGATGTGTTCTCCGTAGAAATTCATTTTTTGCATGGGACAAGTTAAACTGAAGATATACTTTAATTAATGGGGTGCTTGATAAAGCTCTGCCTCTTGAAGGTGTTGTTTCCCTGTAGGGTTTGTGGATTGAACTCTCAATAACATCTGGCATGAAAGAGGCTTTACATTGATGATAGAATATGCAAATACAAAATATGGAAATCTATGGATACATCAAAACCCATAAACTTGATGATGTTGACCGCCTGAATAGATACAAACAGAAGGAGTGCTTTTGGAGTCCTTGGGTTTTCTGCATTGGAAAGTTCAAATGCAAAAGATAATTTTGATGAATGGGGTACTTGATGAAGTTCCACACCTCAAAGGTGAGGATTGCCAGTGGTATGTGCAGATTGAACTCAATAAAATCTGGTATCAAGGAGACTCTACAATGTAGATAGAATGCGCAAATATAAAATTATGGCAATTGAGACCTCTATGGGTCCTTCATAATCCCTAAGCTTGATAATGTTGATGTAATGTCCCATTTTTTAGCGTGCATCAAAGTTTGGTGGTTTAGCCTATCATTGGGTCCTTGTAGGCTAATAATGGTGTTTAGAGGGCCTAGTGTTGGAGTTAGCTAGCTCCTCAGTTGGTAGTTGGCGGAGTTTTCATCTCCAAATCCTTAGCTTGTTCAAAAGTTATGATATTCAGGGTGTTTTGGCTTTATTTTTATATACTTACTATTTATAGTAAGTTAGTGTGTTGATAGAGGCCAACCTTACTATTTATAGTAAGGCACCCTAGTTAGCAGTGAATGCAGTGGGCTACCTCCTAGTGAAAGTCAGAATTGATTTACGATGATTAATGATGGAGTTATAATATTATAATTATTATTAAAGTTATACTTTAATAATAATTAATTATTGAGTGCATATCATTAATGAATTAAATGGATTTTATTTAAAAGGGTGATTTAAATGCTTTTAAAAAGTGTTAAAGTGTTATTTTAAAGGGGAGATATAAGTGAATAATAAAGTATACTTTATTATTATAAAGTTGTGCACCAAAAAGGAGGGAAAAGAAATTGAAATTAAAGTAAATTAAATGAGATGAAATCAAATGCAAATTGAATATTATAAAAGGGCATTTTTGGAATTCATTTTATTATGATTGATCATTTTTCTCTCAACTTGGCTTTGTGTTTTGGCTTTGGAGGTGAAACCTAGGGCTTTGCTGTAATTTCAATCTTGGAGAACGTAGCCTCTCTTCAATTGTGCTTCCTACAGATGAGAAAGATTACCCAGGGGTTGCAATTAATTGGTGGCTTCACATGGAGGTCACATCTAAGCTTCATTGGAGAAGAATTTCAGAAGTTTTCAAGGGTTTGAATGAAATGTCAGAATAATGCAAATATATTGATCATTATTTTAAGAGCAAAGAGAACTACAGGAGAACTTCAATAAACAAGTGGTTGCTAGGTAGGGGTTTTGGCAATTTAATTGTAGGCAACTTTGCACTAGGTGTGGGGATTGGTGATAGTGATGTTGATATACTGCTGCAAACTTTATACTTCATTCTGGCATCCATTTTAGAGGGTTTCAAGGCATATCTTACCTGTAAGTTCATGAATTGTAACTCCATGATTTTCTAGGTATTATTTTTTATTAGATTAGCAAGGTTTTGAAAGGTCCCTGAAACCTTTTACAAATCGAAAGATAGATCGTTCAACTCAGCAAAACATCAAAAAACCAGCAGAGAACAACAAGACAACACAAAACAACAACCAAACGGAACCACTACAGCTCCATCAAAATGGAGCAAAGCACTACACACCTTGCTCAAGGTGGTTTAAAAAATTGTTGCAAAGATTTTTGTTGAACCGTTGTACAAGGGTTCATCTCCACAAATCTTTTCATCTTTTTATTGCAAGGAGAAGAAACAAGGCCATTCATAGAACCAACCAAACCGGGAGTATCAACAGAGGGGCCATTAGAATCTTCAACCTGAGGCTCTGAAAGAGAGTGGTGTGATCTTTCGTAATAGCAGACATCTTCTCTTTTTCCTTCCAAACAAAGAGTTGTTTCTTTTTCCTTAGTCAGGTAAAGGAGGCATGACCTACTTTACCACAACAATGGCAAATAATGGAGAATTTTCATATTCAATCTGCTGCACCCACTTACCAAATCTTGAAGATAAGGTTATCTGAGTAGGGAGAATAAGGTTATTCTCCACTAACACACAAAACCTAGCAAACAATAATCACTTCATCGATTTCGTAATCTTATTCGTAGAATAGAAATTCCCAAAAGAATTAGCAATATCCATAAAAATCTTTTCATGCCAAAACTCCAAAGGCAGCCCTGGCAAACAAACCCAAATAGGAAACTTAAGAGTGTTTGTCATAGGGTTGAAATCAGGAGACCACCTTTGAAGGCAGAGGTTGTTTTGACCAAAAAACCAAGGGCCATCAAGAAGGGCCTTAGAGAAACTTTCTTTGCAAGGAAAGGAAAAAATGAAGAAACCATTTATCATGGCAGTTACCTTGACCTGATCATAGAACTTCCAGATCCGACAAACCCATCTTCTAATAGCATCATTTTTGGGATGAAGGCCGCATAATCTTCCAACCAAGGAGCTCTTAAACCAATCCAAAGTCTCGAAAAAGGTAGAGTTAGGAACATCGAACTTAGCTTGTCCATCCTCCTTATCAGCAATGGGGCTACCAATAGAAACCTTGCAATGGTCAGATCCGCCACCATCCTCCAAAGCATGAAGCTCCTCCGAAGCAGCCATAGGGGAGGAAGGAAGAATAGTTTGAGTAGTATTCAAACCCTCAGCCCTACAGTCCAACCCATCAGTGGGAAGCTCAACAACTATAGGGTGGCAGAGGAGAAACAATAGGGACTTCAAAAGAGGAAGGAGCACCCTCCTTAGCAACAACAGGGAGAAGGAATCCCTTTTTGAGACTAGAAAACAGAGCATTGCCACTAGTTTTCTCAACAGAACTTCCAGCCAAGTTCCCCTGAGTCTTCAGATAGGCCTCCAGAAGGATATCAAGAAGAATCTCATCCTCCTCAACCAACCCCTCATAGAGCCCATCCTCAGGACAACTGGAAGCAGCAAAGGAAGAACCATCAACAATATCTTCAAAATCAGAGTACTAGAAATCATCCTCATCCCACTCTTGAGCCCACAAGTCATCAACCAGGGAGTCAGGAGAGACTTTCACACTTTCAGAAGGAGCACCAACAATAGATCCACTCCTCGTAGAACCAAAGCCACCATGGGAGCCCTCCAGTCCAGACCCCCTTGAAGTAGCAGGAAAAGGAGCAAAAAACATAGGACCAACATTAGCAGTAGGCCCATCGTCATCTATGCCACCTCCTTCGTCCTCGCCATTTGCAAAATCGATGCTACTTGTAGAAGAGTTTGAAACCCTCTTTTCGATGTTTCGCTTCCCTCCCTACTTCTATTGCTTTCACTTCTTGCTCATTACGCTTTTTTGCTTTCGCTTTTCATTTTCTAGGTATTGTTGTTTTAGATAATAGGGGATATTTTATGATCTAGGTTGTCAATATTTTGTGAAAATATTGAGTATCTAAGTTGATATTAAAAACTGGAATTTTAAGCTGTGTATTCCCTATGTAATGTTCAGTTTTTTAGTTGAAAATTATTATTGCAATATCTTCTATTTTGTTGCATTATATTGTTGTATCAAACATTGCAAATATATCAAAAAACCATAAAACAAATAAAAACTGACAGTAAAAATCCAGAGTGGGATATTATAGTTGATTTGATGAGTAGATGCAAAATAAGGAGTTCTATCTCGGGGACATCTGATTCGCCACATGGGAAAATTCAAAATTCAAACCCAAAAATATACTTTAATTTAATACTTGATGAAGTTCCACACCTTGAAGGTGATATTTGACAGTAGCATTTGCGGTCCATGGTGCATGGTGTAGAGTGCCTATTCTCCATAGTGGGTGTGATTATGCATTACGGTTTACAAGAATAAGTTCCCATGACAATGGGTGGAGCATGGAAACTATTATTTCCAATTTGCATCTTACTTATTTTATATAGCGACAAAATCATATGGAATTGGTTAACTAGCAAGTAGAGGCTTAAGTTATTAGATAATATACATTTAGACATGACTGTTAGCTATACTTGTTTGGTGTTCAATTTAGCTTAATAATAAATGTAGCCAATCATAGTCGGTCATAATCGGATATAGTTAATTATATTTAAATAAAACTATAGTAAGTTTATAATATTTCATATACTTTTGTACATGTTTCGGGAAGACTAATTCCTGACTAGTGATTAATCATTGTCATGAAGTGTCATGACGGTTGGTTCCTCAACCACCGCTATTGACTATTTGTACTTGAGTCAGTATAATCGGGAGATATTATGTTGGTACTTATGATATTATGTTACATGCTGTTACATTCTGATGTTACATTCTAGTACGACTAATTGTACTTGGTTACCGTGAATAATAAATGAAGTACTATTTTGTTGTGCAATATGCATTCATGATTTTTCGTACTTGTCTATGTTCTATTGATTCCCAATTACTCTTGTAGTACGTCGTGAGTACTCCAGTGAGTAAACAATAAACAATCTTTAATGCCTAAATCAATTGTTGGTTAATATTTGTTATTAACATTCTATTTGTATTATCAGTATGCTAGCTTAGTTATAGGTGCATTTGTCCAGGTAATTTCACTGGTTGTACTTTCAATCTATAATAGAAGTGTTATCTTGCGCTGAAAAGGGTTCTCTAAATAGAGATATACATGCCAAAATCAATGATTTCGGTGATTAAATTGTCTATTCTTGCTCTTTGCCACAATTTAGTTTGTTGGAGTTGTATTTTTTGGTTTGGTTTGGTTTAAACTTTAAAGCATCAATTGAATATTCTAGCTGTCATTCATATTGATTTGGATGTTCTATTTTGATAGTAGGCATCAAATGCCAAGATATTATGCATACAAAAAAATGTATTGGCAAACATATTGAATCCTTTGATCAATTTTGTGACCTTTCTGGATTTCATAGAAAGATGGCAATAAGGTTGTGAGAAAGCAAAATGAGGGATATTGGTTAACTATCACATGACACAAATGGTAGACATGCAATTTAATATGTGTTTTCCATAGTGCAATTGAGATCCAACAAGAACATGTTGGATCTAGAAGCAAGGACTTGAAGGAGATAATCTTTTCAATGTAACTTTCATATCCAGGTGAATGTGGAGACAACCACCTGGGAGTTGGGCTAATTTTTTGGTCTCACATTGAATACTTTCACACAATGAGAAAATATAAGGTCATAGGCTTAAGCACCTTTGTATGCATGACATGAATCAGTAACCAAAATATGATAATGGTTGGAATGAAGGTTACCACCAGACAATATCATACAGATGGGTGTTTCTTGATTTTCATTGCCACAAGGCATCACCACTTTGGAACTTCAACCGGGTTTTTCCTCCAATGCTCAACTGTAGTCAACATGATATCATATAAATCAAGTATGATATATTGTCTTTTTGACTTTTAGTGGATATTTGTTTCAATGTCACTACTGTGCAACTTTTGAGATAATTGGTTAATGATTTGCCTCCATAAGTTATGGGACTCTTGGCTGAAGTTTTAATCATCGTGGTCACTATTCCTTATGGAATTGTTCACTCATAATCGACCAACTCCATCCCATATGGGATTGATGGGTCCAAACTTAAAACAACAATAGTCATCTCCCATAGCAGCCAAACCTAAAAATACAACACTCCGTTGTAACATTTAATAATGAAATTCAATTATTATAAAGTATGCATAAATATACTTACCAATTATAATATTAAATCAACAACAATTACCAAATTTAGTGCCGACCAATGGTAGATGCTTGGTCAACGCATCTAAATAAAGTCAATGCTACCTAAAGCAAATGTCATCATGGAAGAAAAGTTTAATAAATTAAATTCGCCTCTTCAAAACTGGTCAATGCAACAAAAAATGACTTAAATTTTGATAGTTTAGCACCCTAAAGTCAACTTCTGTAAAAGTCAATGCTGGCCAATACTAGGGCTGATGCCAGCTGAATATATTCTGACTAGTTATACGTTAAGAAGTGTGATGGGTTTCAAGAAGACTGTCGATTCTGATGATTATCAATGGGGGTTAACAGTTGATCCATACACAATTACGGTTGACAGTAAATAGCTGGTATGTTGTAGTCAATGCACTGGTAGTCAATGCACTGGTTGTTTACATGGGAGTTCTGGTGAGTACTTACCAGAAACTGGCAGATAACAAACAAAAAGATTAATTGTTTTTCCTTGTTGACTCTTTTAAGGAATTTTCCACAATTTTCTTAGTGTTGTTGTCTGAGTTAGTTTCTTATGCTTTTTAACAAAATCTTGCATGTTAATTAAATATATTTTGTGAATTTATATGTATTTTTTATTTCACTAGTTCCAAGTCCTAGTCAAAACTTGTGCTGGTGAGTTTTTGTTGAATTCGAGTTTTAAACTATGGTTAGTATGCCACATAGGCCAACCCAGGGAATGCAAATCTAAATGACACTCCAAGAATTATGGGAAGGGCTTAAACAAAGGGCGTGTTGTAGCTAACATGCCAAATAGACCAAATTGAAGAATGCAAATCTAAATGACACTCTGGTAATTATGGGAAGGGCTTAATCAGACGATTTTCTATTTAACATGCCAAATAGACCAACCCGAAGAATGTAAATCTAAATGACACTCTGATAATTATGAGAAGGGATTAAACAGACGGTGTGTTGTAGTTAACATACCAAATATACCAACCTATACAATGTAAATTCAAAAAACTTTCTTGTAATTATTGGAAGGGATTAAACACTAGTAATTTTGGGAAGGGTTTAAACACTGGTTGCTTGTGGTGTTATTTAGATTTACATTCTCAAGGTTGGAATGTTAACTACAACATAGTGTTTGTTTAAGTCCTTCCTATAATTACTGGAGAGTCATTTGGATTTGCATTCCCTAGGTTGGTTTATGCAGCATACTAACCATAGTTTTAAAACTCAAATTTGACGAAAACTCAGCAGCACGAATTTTGACTAGGACTTGGAACTGGGGAAATAAAAAATATATATAAATTCATAAAATAAATTTAATCAACATGTAAGATTATGTTAAAAGCATAAGAAATTAAGTCAGAGAACAGTAGGAAAATTGTTGAAAATTCCTTAAAAACCCCAACAAAGAAAAAAAATTGAATTTTATTTTTTGCTACCTGGTTATTTTCTGATAAGTACTCACTAGAAACTTGCCTGCTGATTTTCTGGCAAGTAACTCACTTTGCATTTTTGGATCGCTAGGTTGTGAGTACTTGCAGATTTTTAGAAGTATTATACTCGCTTTTGAGAGTAAGGAAATTTATGTTGTCTAGGACATTGATTATGTTTGAGATTTTTGGTCATGTTGATATTATTATGGTAATAATTGTCAATGTGAGTCCCAGTACAATCATAAATGATGGATAGGTGAATTAATAATGCTACTGTGAATCCAGTGATATCTTCTTACTTCTTGATTTGAACTTGTCTTCTTTGGTCCTTAGTAAATGTCATTTAATTTAATCTTTGCAATTGATTCGTCTTACCTCATCTTGAAGATCTTGCTGATTATTGATGGTATGCATTAGAAATTTGTGCTTATTGAAACAATAATCATTGGAAGGAAAATAGTTAATTATAAGGAAAGGAAATTGTGTTTTACTGATACCTTGAATTAGCCACCATGGATAGAGTTAAGGTTCAAAGAAGCCCAATTCAAACATGTCGCACTCCTATCCAATATTAGAAAGGTGACACTATATAAGAACTAACCCACATAATGTCTCTAGTTTACAAAATGTCATGTTTTGAAGAGATTTTGACTTTAACAATTGGTATCGAATGATTCTCGAGCAAGTATGCTTCAAATGATGCACATCTTGATAAAGCAACATAATCTTGTACCAAAAACAAGTGAACAAGAGAATATGAGGAATACATGCATGGAAATAAGGTACATCATTTATGTAAAACCAAACATTTTAGCTTTTAAGCAATATATGTATCTTTGGGGTTTAAGTTTTTTAACAGTTACAAAAAGTACAAAGGAGATGTTTTGTTGGAAACATAAGTTGAGGTAGTACATTCTTGACGGTAGCTATAGGGTATTACTTGAGGCCAACTACAACGTATTGCCAAGGGGTAGTTGGCATAATTAAATTCTTTCACAATGGAAGTAGGATACTAACAAGGGGGAGAAATATGATATTGGTCATGGTAGTTGTAACATGGTTCCATTGAAAATTGAATGATCATCAGATAAGTCACATGGAATCATATTCATCAAAGGAATAAAGATTCGATGTTTGTTTGAGATTCGAGGACAATCCCATGTGTAGCAAGAAGGTTATGAAGGAATTTTAATGGAAGTTTGTGTCCATTAGGTGTCCATTAGGTGCTTTTTATGAAGAAGCTTTATGGGAGAAGCAAGCCATGAAATAATGGAGCATGAAAACATCATGAAGAATATGTTGTCCTCCATTCATTGATATTGTGTAAATATACAATTAATTGGAGAGGCTATATTGGGAAATCATGTTGTGATCAAGTAGGAAGAAAACATCCACTTGATTTGTTAGAACACCTCGAAGTATAACCAAACTAGATTCTATGATGTGATGAGGCTTTCTAGTCATCAAACTAGTTTAAAAAATGAATAATGAATTTTTAATGAGCTATTAGCTAAGCCTTCCAAAATATAAATGTCATGTACATATGGTGCACTTCCCATGTAGCTAGGGTTATGCCAAATGTTAAATTTGTATTGTGCCAATTAGTTGGCACAATCATGTGGAGTAGATGAGTTCATGTGTTCAATGCGTATGGAGTTGAATGGGATGCATTTGCGCAAGTACTTGTGTTGGCTATCTGTAGGTCACACAATACATAAATGATTGCAAGAGTTGACAATGTTGTCAAAGCCAAGTGTACATGCTTGAACTTGTGTGACATGAATTCAAGAGTGCAGGCATGGATTTCTTGTGCTTTCTTGCATTGAGTTGTTAGAAATGATGCTTGCATAAATGTATACAAACTCATTTTCTAGTATTATCCATGTGCAAAGCATATTCGCATAGTATTGTGCATGCAAGGAAATATGGTGTGGCATGAGATAGACTCATGTTGAGCTTAAACATAGGAGTGCAGATTGTATGGAATTGTACATGTATCATTCACATTTTTTAGAGCAATGGTCTCCAGTACATTTAGTACACAAAAAAGAAGTAATTTGATATTGATCTAAGAAACCTCCAATTATGTTGAAAGATTGTGTGATTGACTCAACTCTTTCTTTTCAAATAATGTCCTAATTATGATGTGAAAATTCCCAGATTTTCCAATGCTACAAAGAAGTTGCATTGAGGTAATGTTGAATCTCAAGCCCCAATATTTTAGAGCATGTGGTAGTGATTGGTACCATTAGCGATGAGGTTGAGTCACATGTAGGTAGTTATATTCATCTAGAGAGGTTGACGAACTCTCATCTAGAGAGAGTGACAAAAAGTTGTGACTACCTAGAGATTGCTTTGTGCTTTCTTCTTATAGGTAATGGTGTGAAGAAAAGGAGAGCAATATGATGCTTGGAACTTGGACAAATGTCTCTAATGAGAGACTAAGTACTTATACTTTGATACCAATGACATGATTTTTGTCGAAGACTGAAGGACAACCCTATGTTTAGTAGCAAGGTTATAAAAAAAGGTTAATGGAGATAGGTTTATGTCCATTAGTTTCTTTCTATGTAGAAAGTTTATATATGCAACAAAACATGAAATAACAAAACATGCAAACAATGTGAAAAATATGTTGTCCTTTTTCATTGATATTTTGTGAATATGCAAACAACTAAAGAGGCTACAGTGGGAAAGCATGTTCCCTCTATCAAGTAGAAAGAAAGTATCTGCTTGATTTGTTAGAGCACCTTGGAATATAACCAATCTAGGCTAAATGATGTGACAAAGATTTCTAGTTGGTGCATTAGTTTATAGAATGTGTGGTAAGGTGTATTTATACAATAAGATGTCAACAAAACCTTCCACAATATGTTGACAAGTGTTATGCATGTATGGCGTGCTTCCCATGTGGCTAGGGTTGTGTTGGATGTCAAATCCTTATTGTGTTAGTTGGTTGCATGAACATGTGAAGTAGACAAACCATTTGTTATATGCATATGGAGCTTAATTGAATGCATTGGTGCAAGTGTATGTGTTGTCCATGTGTAGGTCACACATATTGTGGATAGAATTATAGAAGATGGCAATGTTATTGTCAAATTCAAAGTACATACTCTTGAAGTTGCACGATGCAACTTAAGAATGCATGCACATGTCTTGCACTATCTTGTGCTAAGTTGTTAGAAATGATGTTTGTGTAGATTTGCATGAAGTTGTTTGCTAGAATGTCTTATCCATGCACAAAGCATCTTGGCACAATATTATGCACGTATAAAAAATTGCAACACGAGACAAGCTTACGTTTAGCCGATGTGTAGGAGTGCAAAATGTGGAATTGTGCGTGGATCAAAAACTTGGTATGCAACCTTCCAATTAGTGGCATGCAAAGAATGCAATCAAGTTGGAGATAAGGAGAAAATACTCATAGATAAGAAAATATTCATTGAATAATGTAATCATATAAACCTATCATATATGAATACAAAAAGATATCATGTGATAAGTTTGCAATCCATGGAATAAGATGATTATGACAATTATTTAAGATGATAGGAAGTAAGGTACACCCAATGTTGTCCCCATTTGTGGAATTAAATCGAATGTGAATAGGTGCAAGATATTGTCATGATCAGCATTAGGAAAAAGAATAATCATTATTATGTTGAGACGTGTTATATAGTTGTATTAGGGGGAGATAAGAACCTATGCACTCCTTAAATCACATTTATCAAAAACTAAATCTTAAGCATAAAAATAAACAACTTTATTAATCTAAAAAAATGATAAGTGTACCTTGTTTCCTATAATAACAGGCGAATTAAGATAAGTATTGGATTGAACGTAAAAAAATTTGGAGGCATGTGTGGATGAGGTGGTCAAACAAAAGAAAAAAGTATGTGTCATGCATCTTACCAATCACTGACTTCCATTTTATGAATGACCAATGAGCATTAAGACTTTTTGAGAGGGGATTTGTGTGTTGCTTTGGTCTCTAGTAAGATATTTCACATGAGGTGAGCAAAAAGTGCAAGGTGAGAATAAATTAAATGAAAAATTGGTAGAAATTTTGGAGAATTTCGAGCCAAAATTGAACAAAACAGAAGTGCTCATAGCAAGCAAAGGTGTTAGAGAAGAAGTGTCCTGAGACAATAAAGATATATACAACCCCACATCTGCATTATTAATGTGGTCATTAGGGTTGTATGTGGATGAACTCATGAACATGAAAAATGGGCTTGAAATTTTAGAAACAAAGGGGTTGTCTAAAGACAACAATATAAAAAGAAATTGTAGAGTTTAGGTGCAAGTTGGAAAAGAAACATAAAGTACTTAAAGAACAAATTTTAAACCCACAGATGAACTTAGAAAGAGGGGACCAAGAATTAGTCACTTAAAAAAAATAGATCAACTAAAATAATTGGAAATAAGAAGCCAAAAATGATGAAGGGAGATGAAAAAATATAGATAAAGGAGATTCAATAAGCATTTGTATACATGGAAATAAAAGAAAATCAACTAAGAGACTAGATAAAAGATGCCAAATTATGGTAACAAGTTGTAAGTGGATCATCAAACAAGAAAAAAAACATATAAAATCAAATCAAGATATAGATAAGAGAAGAAAAATATAAACAAGGCAATGCTAAAAATATCATTATTAAAGGTCTAAGGGTCTTTTGTGAGGAGGGAACTTACATTTTGGCAAAGGACTTCCTTAAGACAAGGTGAAATGGACAAGGTATTTCCAACAAACAAACAAGATTGGAAAGAAGATAAATGGAGGAAGGGATATGCATGTAAGAGTTATCATGAGAAATATAGAGGATAAGAATGCAATTCGAAAGAATATATGGTTAATTAGAGGAACACACATTTACCTAGATGAATACTTGACCTTTGCCCAAAAAGAACAAAAGAAGGAATGGGAGAAAGTGAAAGAAGCAAGAAACGAGGGAAAGTGGGCATGGTTGAAGAATGAGAAAGCCCAAATCAATGACCATTTATCAAACAAGAAATAGGGATTAGGGGCACCATAGGAGTACTTACATGTAGTAAGTTGGAATTGTAGAGGTAAACTATGGAGAAAAGGACTTGGGTTGGGGCCCACAGCAAAGGGGAAGACATTATTATTATGGAAGCATATGAACATGATGCCTGCAAAGTCCCAAATTTTGAAGGATATAAGAAAATATCAATTTGGAATGAGGGGAATGAAACAGGTTAAGGGCATGGGGAGTTCATAGTTCTAATAAGAGAGGGGTGGTATGGAATTGTAAAAGTTAAGGAGGATCCAAATAAAAAATACATATGGTTGTAAATAATAGATAATGAGGTAAATTTTAGCTAGTTGCTTGCCACTTTGCATCGAAAATTTCAAAGATCTATAAGGATAAATTTAGATAGCAAAGACTCGTATGCTTCTTATATATATATATATATATATATATATATATATATATATATATATATATATATATGTTCAACATATTAGGGGAAGTGATTTTAATAAGTGACCTTAATGCAAGGACAACAATCCACTATGGTTTGAGGAAGGAGAAGGTCAACCTTGGGAAAGAGAATCACAAGATGGCAATGAGAGTGTAACACACTTTGGAGAAAAATTATTGGGACTTTGTAGCTTGAATGGCATGGTTATTTGCAATGTCATGAAAGGTTGGCTAAATTCAAGTGGTATCGCCTGCAAAACTTATAATGTTCAAAGTGTGGTGGACTATGTAATTTGCTACCACAGTTTTATTTCTAGATTGTTGGAGTTTGATATTGGGGGTTGTCCTATCAAGATGAAGTCTAATTATACACCTCTACTTGTTAAGCTTGGCAGTCTCAAACAAACAACATGACATGAAGGCCGACCACATGTGAAAGAAAACTCTTCCCAAAGGTAAAATGCTCATGAATTAGGACTCTTTAGTGTTACCCTCAAAAAATGTTTTCATGAAATTAAGAATAACACATGGAACAAGGTAGCCAATAAGGCAAGTGGTTGTGTTTGCAACAATTTGTTGATTCCTATAATTCACAAGGCCTTAAGTGCTTGTAAAAGGTCTCATCCCAAGAAAGGGGCTACAAACACTTTTTTGATTAACTCATGGTATGATGAACAATGCAAGGCTTCCAAGAGATCATTGAAAGAGAGAGATGAAAAACGGAAACAAGAAATACGAGAAATTGGTGCAAATTAAAAAATGTAAATGCAAGAAGGAAAGAACTAATTTCTCTTGGAAAACACAATCCAAAAGGTTTTTGGAAGGAATTGTAGCAAAGGAGAAACACAATATCACAAGTGCCTAGTGGTTAGAGTATGCGAGGCTCCTTTATGAGCGGTTCCAAGAGAAAGAATCTCCTCCAATAGTTAACACATCAGCATAGCTCTTCTCAATAGAAGATATCAAACAAGGAATACAAAAATTAGCAAGTGGTAAAGTGCAGGCCATAGATGGGTTGCAGGTAGAGTTTTTAAAATGGGGAGTTGAGACTCTTGCCCCTCATGTCAAAAGAATGTTCAATGACATCACTCAAGAAAAATTTCCAATGGAGTGGATGACTAGTGTCATTGTCCCTCTCTACAAATATTAATAACCCATCTAACTACTACATTATGGTCAATCCTCTTCTAGGAAATATTTTTGGGAGCATGATAAAATGTAGAATTAGCAATTGGGAAGAAAAAAAGGGAAAATAGCAAAATGGTAGGTCAAATTTAGACCGACACTCTACCATTGATCATTGCATCACCCTTAGGCACTTGATTGAAATGAACTGGGACACTCAAAGTGAGGAATCTTTCTATTGCTTCGTAGATTTTAAAAAAGCCTCTGACATGGTGCCTAAAGGCAAACCATGGAATATAATGAAGGAATTTGATTTCTTAGATGAGTATAGAGCAGTAGTGCATAGACTTTATGAGTAGGTCAAAGGTAAAATCAGAACAAGCAAGGGAATGTTTGAATATTCTGGTAGTGGCATTGGTGTTAAACAAGGATGCCCTTTTTCCCCCACTTTGTTTGGTTTATACATTGACAAGTTGGAAGAATGGTTAAGAAAAGTAGTTAGGGGGTAATCCAGTTGGTTGGTTACGTGGTGAAGCTACTCTTATACGTTGAAGATCTTAACCTAATTTTTAAAATAGCCCATAGGCTGAGCGAGCATTTGAAGACCTCATGACTCTTTTCAAGAGGTTGAGATGCAAATGAACACTACCAAGATCAAAGTCATGATATTTTCATTAAAAAAGGGAAGATAAACAAGTTAACTTTCTTTTTGAAGGTAGCTCATTGGAAATAGTGAGAAAGTAAAAATATCTTGGGATTGATTTCCACTACAAGCTCAGTTGGGAGCCTTGTAGAGAAAAAGGGTATAGGGAGGATCAAAAGCTTCTTACTTCAAAATAGGTGCAGGAAAGATGAACTTTGAGATTAGAAAACCAAGAAATCCTTTTTTGGCTTGCCAGTCACGTTGGTTTTCCTCTATGGTTGCAAAGTTTGAGGGAGTAGCATGTCAAATCATAGATGGAGATAATTAGAAAGAATCCAAAAGCATCTAATCAAAAGCAACCTTAAAGTCAAAGCCACAGTCCCTTATGAGATTATTTTGGTTGAAGCAGGAATTTTCTCATTGGAGGTATGAACGATAACTTGACTGCTAACTTATCTAAAGAAGGTTGTAAACATGGATAAAGATTGCTAGCTCAAAATAGTTCTCGAGGAGGAATTAGGCCATAGGAAGAAAACATGGATGAAGTAGAACAACAAATGTTTGAGCAAGAGGGACATCAATTTGCATGAGTGTCTTAACACCAATGCAAAAATAAAAAATACATGGTGGAAAATTGAGAATTGTCATGTGGACAAAACAAATTGGATGAAAGAAAGCCTACTATGTCAAAGAGTTTAACCTAACTTGGGAGCACAATGAAAAAGATATTTAGGAAATTTTGGGAAGATAAAACTTGCATATTCTATAGTAAGGGGGTGATGGAGACAAAATGACACTTTATAATGGAGTGCACAACTTATGAGGATATTCGTACTCAATATGAAAACAACTTGAAAGTCGACAACCTACATGAGTTATTTGAGGAAACAAAAGTTAACAAGTATGCTAGCTTCTTGTTCAAGATCCATAGTAAGAGATATGACATTGAAGGGAGTTTGAAGATAACATCATTAAAATCTTTCATTCATTCAATTGCCACCTTCGCGAGTGAATGATCATTTTTTTTTTTTTTAACGAGGGGAATCGGGTGCAGCACGACCCCCCATATAACCCCCCACCGCCGGTAAACTTTTTACCGTGACCGGCAGTGATGGCGGGACACACCAATCGATACCACGGGAGCACCAGAGAGTTGAACCCATGGTGGGCGCCTTGCGACAGGGAACACCTTCACCAACTGGGCTGGGACTGACACCCGAATGATCATTATAAGTTTCTAGATTTTACCGCAATTTTTTTTAACATAAATTATTTTCCTTTGCCCTAATTATCATATTATCTTTTAAGAGTTACATTTTTTAACCACTACATTTATCTTTCCATCTATTTTGTGTGCCTTACTCGAACCTATTCACATTGCACAAAACCTAAAATTGAGTTTTTTTTTTGTTTTTGATAGAACAACAGTCCTATACATTTTTGGCCTTGGATTTTACGAGTTGAACTATAGTTTTTGACTTCATTTTTTTTATTATTTAAAAAAAATATATTCAAACTTTAATATAATATAATAATAAAAAAATTATAATGTAATATATATTCCAACTCATTTATTAGTAATTTAATAGGGTTAGGGTTACAACAAGGATTATAATTAGGGTTATTTTATAATAATATAAACTATATTATATAGAATATTAATCTTAACATTAATATATTATATTATTATATATTCAAACTTTAATATAATATAGTATAATATAATAATATCAATATTTTATTGTTAATATATCAGTGTTAGGGTTAGAATTGGGGTTCGAATTAGGGTTAGACTTAGGGTTAGGTTTACAATTAGAGTTAGAACTAGGTTAAAATTAGGGTTACAATTAGGGTAAGAATTAGGATTAGGATTTGTGTTACAATTAGGGTTAGGGTTAAAGTTAACATTAGAATTCTATGTAATTTAGAGTTATAGTTAGGTTTTGGATTACAATTAGGATGAGGGTTAGAGATAGGGATTGGATTAGCATAGGATAAAATTATGATAAAGGTTATGGTTAGGGTTATAATTAGAGTTATAATCAATGTTACATTTTTTTGGAAGGTGTAAGTCACATTTTAACTATTTTTCTTGCATGATTAGAATAAGAGTTAGGGTTAGGGTTAGGGTCAAAATTAGGATAGGGGTTAGGGTTTTAATTAGCTTAGGATTATAATTAGGTTTAGAGTTATTGTTAGAATTAAAATTGGGGTTAGGGTTAGGATTTTTTGTTAGAATTAATGTTAGGTTTAGGGTTAGAATTAGGATTAGAATTAAGGCTAGGGTTAGGTGATGATTATGATTAGGGTTAGGGTTAGGGCCAAAATTAAGATTACGAATAGCGTGAGAATTAGCTTAGGATTAAAGTTAGGGTTAGAATTAAGATTATGATTAAATTTGGGTTATAATTAGGATTATAGTTAGAATTATAGCTAGAGTCATAGTTAGGGTTAAAATCAACTTACAATTGCAATTTGGGATAGGGTTTTCATAAGGATTATAATTAGGGTTAGGGTTAGGGTAAGGATTAGGAGTATATTTAATTTTAGGGTTAGGGATAGGGTTATGAATATGATTAGGGTTAGAGTTACAAATTGAATTAACTTAGGATTAGAATTAAGATTAAGGTTATGGTTAGGGTTAGAATAAATGCTAGGGTTAGGGTTAGAGTTAGGATTGAGGTGAAGGTTAGGGTGATGATTACAATTATATTTACTATTGGGGTTAGAGTTAGGGTTAGGGCCAAAAGTAGGATTAGGGTTAGGTTAACAATTATGATTAGTGTTAGGATTAGAATTAGAATTATGGTTAGGTTGAAGGTTACAACTAGAATTAGGGTTAGGATGAATGTTACAACTAGAATTATGGTTAGGGTAAGAAATAGGGTTAGAATTTAATATAAGGATATAATTATGATTATAATTGCAATTTAAATTATGTCTATAATTAGGGTTAGAAATAGGTTTATAGTCAAGTTTGGGATTACAATTAAACTTAAAATTAGGATTATAACTACAATTATAATTAGGGTAAAATTAAGGTTGTTGTTAGGGTTAGAATAAGAATTATATTTAGAATTAGAGTTAGGGTTATGGTTTAGAGTTTAAGGTTAGGATTATGATTCAAATTGGGGTTTAGGGTTAGAGTTAGCATTAAAATTATACATAATTTTAGAGTTAGTGTTAGGGTTACAATTAGGGTTAGGGTTAGGATTAGGGTTAGAATTATCTTAGGATTAGAATTAGGATTAACTTTATAATTAGAGTTGGAATTAGGGTTAAAATAAAAATTAGGAGTAGGGTTAGAACTATAATTAGGATTAGCGTTATAATTAGCTTAAGATTACAATTAATTTTACAATTAAGGATAGGGTTAAAATTAACATTAGAATTATATGTAGTTTTAGGGCTAGGGTAAGGGTTAGGGTTACAATTAGGATAAGGGTTAGAGTTAGGTTTTGAATTAGTTTAGAATTAGAATAACGATCAAGGTTAGGGTTAGGGTTATAATCAAATTATAACTTATGCTTGAACTATTTTTTATTGATAAGCCTACAACGAGAGTTGCTTATTAAAATAGAAAAAGAATTTACATTTCATAGAAAAAATCCAAGAATTAGCCTGGAATTACTATATCAAAATTCCTAGCCTCTTTACTACTCTAGGAGACTAGTAAAACCCTGGGCAATATGTATCCCTATACAAATTTATCTATTTTTTTACATATTTAGCCAAAACATATCAAAATTTCCATTTAACTAATCTTATTCTTCTTCAGCTAAGATTTAATTTATGAAGGCATACACCCATCCAATGTTGAAAATGGGCTCTAGGTTTGTCATCTTCCTTAGGAATGAACAACCCTTAACAAATTTGGTGTGATGCTCCTCTAACATTGTTGTGAAGTTTTTTAGAAAAGGGAGCCATGGAACTGCCACATTTCCATCAAGCAAAAGATGAATATCTCGCTAGTGAGCGATTCCAAAGCTAGAACTTGTTTCACCTAGAATCTTGTCTAGGCCTCCAATAAAATATCTTTTGATTAGATCCCTTTCCAAGCCCCTCACCATCTCTTTTGACTCGCCCAAATCCAAAAGAGAGGCCACAAATTTGGAGGCAATATTAGTGTTGACCTTATATCTATCTTCTACCACTGAAAAATTTCCAAAATCCATTTAATTGTTGTTAACTCTAGCATTTGCTGAGTTTTAAAGACCATTTTTTGTTTTTGGTCTATTATCTTGTTGGTTATTTTTTTAGAACCAAACTTAATCTCAGTCCTAACCTATGAGCTTTCCACGTCCCAATTATCAGCTAGGGTGAGGATTGGCCAACACTTAAGTAGAATAGTCACTACTATACTTCTCTTCGGGCTTTGTGAGACCCAGGGAGGGTAATCCCCTATATACTCATAATGTTTCACACTTAGTCAAGAGTATTTCCTCACACAGATGCACAATTTCATGAAAATCACTCTATTAAAAGCTCAACAAACCTTAGATAGGAGTGTTATTTATTTTCAAGTGCTCCTTTATACTTAGGGTTGGTATGTTGTAATTTCAAGTATGTTAAATCATTCTTCATCTTAAATCCTAGGCCCAATTCAATACTGGCTCAAATGATTATAAGATAAACTAACCAGATAATTGTTGCCTCATCTAAGGCAGAAAATGAATTATAACTGGTAATGAAGCGGTAATATAATCTTAATTGAAATACAGAAATTAGTGGACTATTAGAGTGTTACTTTGCAACACTCTAGCTCACTACATCCTCAGAATATCACTTCCTTACTAAATCCTATATGCTTTTCTCACAAACCAATGAGTTCATTTCAACATTTAATCAATTCATTGAATTGAAGTGCAAAAAAAAATCATACATTCTGTGCAAATGGCAAAAGAAAAATGAAGCGGTCATTAACAATATTCATTCATAACTTGGGAGAAAACACGGAGGAGAGTAAAATTCTGAAAAGCTAAAATACTTCATTTCTGATATTTCATTGTAAAACATATTCAAGATTTATACATAGTATAAGTTTCATCTTAGACCTGCTTCCGATATATCTACCAGAATATCTATTAACATTCTATTCTACTACTAGAGCTAAGTATCTATTGTGACCCTATTCTGGACTCAAAAATTTGAACTCTCTTTTTTAGCCATGAAATCCCCTTTATATAAACAGGGGAGCAACAAGCACCCGACTGAATTACAATTTCAATTTCATTTTGAGTTCATTTCAAAACCTAATTCCAACTAAACCTTGAAGGACTCCCTAGGTAGTTTCATACATAATCATTTTAGAACAAGGGAGGCAAAAAACATGTACAGAATGTTAGCCGTCACTGTCATAGCATTCGTTGTTGGAAACAAAAAAATATTTGGTTCATTTTATCTAGAAAAACCTCCACATCAACAAGGGAAAGAAAAAGACAAACCATGGACGTATGAAAACAACTACCTCCTTTGCAACAACCATGGTGTCATCAAAAACTAAAATAGAAGGTGACCCTTATTCAGAGTCGTCGGCATCCGAAAATGCCCAACCACTTCTAGTCCTTGTTGCAATTGGAGGTACTACAAGCACATCATCATCAGAGCTATCATATGGCACCAGGGAATGGAGATATTGGCCATAATCCGAGTTTGTCTCAACTTCGACATCTAAAGGAGTGTCGAAAAGCATAATAAGAGAATTCTACTTTCCCTGACTGGTCTGATAGCTCTTTTTCTTCTTTCTTGCCTTCTTCACTAGGAATGCCAGTTCCTTGCCTTTGGGCTCAATTACTTCCCCTGGAAGGGTCCTATTTCTCAAGCGGTAAGTACTCTACACAATTTCCTTCTTTTTATGGCCTCTAGCCCTTGTTTTCCCCTTTGCAATCTCATGGGAAACCATGGTCTCCTGCTCAGTTACCTCCTCATGGCATTTTGACATGCTCAAGCGACTGGATCTCCTAACAGGCGGGGTTTCCTCACCAGTTTTCCCCATCTTGTTATATTTTTCAAAATGATAATTTAAAAGGTCTTTTGATTCAACACCCACAAGAAAAACACCCCAATCCTAGTGATAACGACTAATTCAAGCAGTAAAATTCCTAATTAGATCAGAGAGCTCAATTTCATACCAACCCAACCAGGACATGAAAATTCTACCACTGATAAACCAACAAGCCCTCACACTTAGCCTAACACACGCCGCAAACCAAAAGGATAATGAGAATAATCATCGATCATCCTATATTAAATAGAGATTTCGAGCATGCAAGATTAATGATGCAGAACTCCTTGTGCGAGCGAATTGATAGCATATCAGTTTGGCTCTAAATATGGACCATTCATCTGAGAGCAATTAATATTTCATCTAAGGTGGCCATGAGCATCGTTTTTTGCATATTATCAACTTTCTTCTTGAAAACAACAATGCTATCTCAAATATTGACACGTTATTCCTTAACCTTGATTTAATCATATATGTCCTGACAATTGGGCATGTATCGCCAACCTAATCTGTGCTCTTCATTAATATCGGCAAAGTACATAAGGCCAGTTTAGAGAGAAAATTTCCTTGCACTCCTCCTCACTTCATCGTTGATCCTTTCCTAATCCTGAGGTTCTCATTAGCAATGAAATTACTTATGTGATGTATTTTTGTTCGTTGGATCATCCTACTTTAAAATTTTGTCAACAGTTGTCCAGTTCTTTCGCTAATTCCCTTCTTGCTTTGTGCGAGATCCCCCAGGATGCCGCCACATTGCTCCTTCCATTAATGGTTATCACCTACCGTTGATCTATTTTATCATTGCTCGGCTCTATCAATGATGAAAACATCTATGTGATGGCCTTTAACCCTTGATTTAATGGCCTGGCTCCCAGTCACATCTGTCCCTTCATCGTGCTTTCACCAATTGAAACTTCTTCCCTAAGATCACATTAGCGATGAGAGATACTGCGAAAACACTAGATCTTGGACACATGCACCTGCATAGAAAAAATGGCACCAAAGATATTGCCCATAAGATCATATCAAAATTAGGGACAGAAAAACCCTTTTAGAATTCATTGATCGCTTGTCACTAATTTAGAACCTAAGTTCAGAGATAAATCTAAGATGAGCGATAAGGCCTCCATTCATCACTAATTCTCCTCATATGTTGTTCAAGCAATCAATGATGAACGGTTTACATTGTTTATGGGGTTCATCACACATCGCCAATGTGAGAACAACCTCCTACAACATATCTGCGATCATAGGGTGTAACATCATATTGCTTATTGCTATTACAAATGTTCTTTTTAATGGCCATTTGCAATGAGTGATAAGAGCATAAGATTAAGAACATCGCTAATCACTATTACAAGGTTGAGGGATCAGATGCCATCAGTGATGAACGATATCAAAGGAAAATACTGCTTATTGCTCATCGCTATTTGATAGTGTAAACCTATGAATAAATTAGCAATGAGCGATACGAGACATTAGGACTTAAGTGAAAGTTTTATGCACGTGCTTACAAGTTGTTCTAAAAGAGGGGACTTCTCTAGACTGTTACGAGAATAGTAAGCTCACAACTTTGGAATCATGTGGAACAAAGGACATAATGATAAAAAATATTATTCCCCTAGCCTATAAAAAGGACTCAGACTTGTCTAGGAGAAAAATCAGTCGTAGGATGACAGTCACATGATGATGTAAATATGAGGATTTCCTCCCTCTCCATAACCGACAATAGACACTATACAGCCAGTAGCAAAATAGAACACTAAGCAACAAAAATAAAACCCTAAACCTCATATAAGAACCCTACAGCAGATGTGACAAAGATATTTAGGTCAAAATTCCTAGGGTTTTCACATGAGCACACTAAAATTTACAAAATTTTGAAAGTGCCATCATATCTCTCCTAAAAAATCAATTTTTCTTTAGGTAATACCAATCTAACAGGCATGTCCATCACTCCTATTTTACAATGTCTAATCTTTGAGAAAAAAATTATTTCATCCGATTACTCGCTTTAATAGGCCTCATCACCACTATCACATGAATTACCACCTAGCCCAAGTACGAGGAGAGTACGACAATATTTTTGCTAGCCTCATTTGCGATTCTTTTGGAGCCAAATCTAATGCCCAATTAATTTGGTGTCATTTTGTATGCACATAGCTTGGAGGACTTGAGTATCCCTAACTAAACAATTCATCATTCATAAGAGGGCTGCATTAAATCATCAACCAGAGAGTCATAAAACTTTAGATAGTGCTAGCAAAGTATACACATTCATAGATTCTAGACATCCTACATCAATGCAGTATAGGTGAATAAACACATGCAAATACAATAAAAGCTTAAAATAATAATAAATTGCTAATTCACAAAACATGGTAAAAGAATACAAGTAACTACCTTTTTCTACGAGTACCTAGTGCTAAAGACTATAACCATTAACTATTAAACTACAATGTCCTAACTTGGATAATCCTCCAAAGTATAAAACAAAACATTAAGCTACATAATCTAATTCATGAATTGTAACACATTTATTCATAAGAATATAACTAAAAACTACCTATTGAATTCACAATGCATTATCTAATCTAATAATTGAAATTAAATTGGTTCAACAATACCTCAAGTGGCCCTTGCTTGAGTTGTTGCTTCCACAAGATTTTGTCAAACATGCACTTACTTAGCTAATCATATTATCTAATCAATTCTATTTTATTGCATTCTAACATAAAACTGTTACTCAAAATCTAACAAGAAATTTGTTGAAGATCTTTGTTCAATAACACATATTCTATATTCTCATAATACCACTACTACTAGTGCTACTAAATCTCCTCCTTGATAGAGGATCCTACTATATAGGGTTTGTGAGGGAGTCCCATTATTCATGAAATAAAAATAAACTATAAAACAAATGTCAACTCTTCCTCAAGAATAGGAAGAGAATTGAGTTTTGGAACAAAAAATAATAACTAATTGAAACATAAATAGAGAAACCAAACACAAATTTTATGTCGAACAAACTTACCCGTTTATAACAGAAACATGCTTAGTAGAACAATTTTGTCATAATTTAGTCTTGTTGAAATTAGACTCCTCCTAGTTGTCTTATTGATTGGTAAGAGTAATATTAGGTGACTCACAAATTGATTAGTAAATGATCAACTTTGTTTCCCTTTGAAAGTGTTGTGCCCTAAACAAAAGACTTCTTATTTGCAATGAATTGTAGTCCTTATGTTGTGGGCTGAGAAGACTATTGCTATAGGTTGACAATTCTCATTGCTGCAAATGTTAGTCTTATTTCCTAAGGCATTCTCATTATCAACAACCATAAATTAAACATAAAATCCTACTAAAATTCGTAGACATTCATGAATTCATACATACACATATTAACATAATGTGTTTCCATTTCCAAATGCTTAAAATTGCTTAAAAGTATATGAAAGACATAAAAGGTCTTAGTAATGTCTTAAAGCTTAGTAGAAAGAAATGATAAAAAGTATAAAGTTTTAATGGAATACTAGCCAATTATAAATCCCATCATTCCCCCAACTAAAGCTCTTTCTTGTCCTCAAGCAATCTTTAAGGTCAAACGTTATACCGCAATGTAGTCTCCATGTAGTCCACAACACCGGTCACTCCTTTACCCTAATTCAAATAGAAACCCTGTTGAGATGAGATCTTCGCCTATCTATTTTTCTCTATTGTTGTACCTTCCTCTCAATTCCTTCATGTCTAGTGTGGTATGGGGAAAAGGAGAGGAGGATAAAAATTTAGAAGAATCCAAGCAATTTTGTTTCTCATGGAATTTTCAATGTACTCATTTGATCTTCTAACTACTGCCACATAATTATAAATAGAATGAGGTTCCTTCCTTTTAAGCTCTAGGGTGAGTTCTCACCATCTACTTTGGCTAAAGTCAAGTGCTTCTCTAATCATGTTTGCTGCTAGTTCCTTGACTCTTTTGTAGTTCATTTCTCTGCATTCTAGTATTTTTGTTGCAACTCCCCTCTTCTCTATGAGGTCTATCCATTGGTCTACTACTGCATTTGGATCTGCTACTTCTTATCTCAACTATAGAGGGAGTAATTTTTGTTTCTCCTGATACTCTTGCATTAGCTTACCCCTCTAATGTCCATTCCTAATATAGGAAGCTAAAGCCCTAAGTTGGACATTTCCCACAAATATGAGTGGGTTCCATGCAATATCATATGAAAGAATCAAGTTGTGTAAAAAAAATTCACATAATTGATTTTGCATCTTAAGTGTAGACTATTGGAAAAATTCTAAAAATAATGATCTTGAATTCATAGCAATGGGGAGATCGCTAATTATTTGACTAAATTGAAAACACAATTTTTTTCTTGCAAGAATAGAGTGTATACCTTGGCAGGAAGTATGTGGTGCAGGGGCACCCTTGCAACATTATGTCTCCATTTTGCTTAATTTGGCATCTTTTCTTTGTAATAGGATGGAAAGAAGTCATTTTGTATCCCTTTAGGCTATTATAAAATTATTAAGTCCAAAAAGTGCAAAAATGTAAACAAGACATAAAGTAGTCAACAATTTTTAACAAAGATGCATAATTATGTAAAGGTAGTTGAAGAGTCATTTGAGTCACAAGGAGTTAGAAGTTGGTTAGAAACTGAATAGATATGATGTGATTCCTTTAAAAAGGCTATTGTATGCATTTGTGGTTCGAGGGTGCTTGAAGTTTTGCATTAGAATAAAGTAAAACACTATTTTTTGTATATTCCTTCAAAAATTCTTTGTTTCCAAGCCTAGTACGGCACTGTACGGGCATGAATGGATGTCTAGTTGATTGTAAGTGTTAGAGTAAACAATCACCTTCCATTTTATCTTTGTCTCATGCAATTTGGTTAATATTTGTGAAAGATATTGAAGATTTACTACAGGTAGGTAAAACCCTCATTATGGTAAACAGTGGTATTGAAAATTATGTTTCTCCTTTAATATCAGATGGAATCCCTTGGTTTTTTTTCTGAGAATAATCTTCTATACGTTTCCTTTCATATTCTATTGGTTTTGGAGCAAAATCATAAAGTTAAAGTGTGAAGAAACAAAGTTAGAGACTAGTTTTATGTCTACAGTATGATAACACAGAGTTTCAAGAGATTACAAACTAGGGTTTGTAAGAGTAAAGGTGGAAATGGACCTTTTGTGTTTTCAAAAGAATGTTCAAGATTAAAATGATCTATTCCAAGCATTGGTTAGGTAGAATTGTGACTGGAAGTGCATAAATCAATAAGCCCATGTTTATAGTCAAGACCTAATTAGGCCTAGTTGATAGCGGTAGAGTCCAATTTTGGTCATGTCTTTCTAAAACAACACATACTGGGTTTTGGATGTGTTTTAAGACACTTTAAGAGGAACCTAAAAAGGTAAACACAGTCTGCAAAAGGTGTCTGTATTAAAAGATAATTCTGATAGTTTTGTAGGGAAGGACTACTAGCCTTTTTGGTAACATATGGTGGTGAAGTTGTATAGTGATGTTCCTAGTAATTTGATTGATCAATTGTGTTTGGTTAATCTTGTTAGATGCCTCTAATGTTGTATTGAAGGTCATTGAGGGATGGCAACTCTATTTTTGAAATTTTGAGTATTTGAACCAAGTGCCTTGAAGAAGGAAAAAATGTATTTGTGAGGTGAAGACAACAATGGATATTGGGTTTGTTAAATGGGATTGAAAAGGTTTTGTTTCCTTCCTTTGACTCTGCATCAATTTGGTATTAGAGCCCAGGAAAGATTTGGGTTGATAAGTTGATTTGTGAGTTGATTTTGTTCAGGTCAGAAGAGCCTGGTTGCTGCCATTGTGAAGGCAAAGTAAAGTTGAGAAGTTGAAGCAAGGAGGAAGCGTGCTTGTGAAGATGGAAAATTTGAAGAGGAATTTGCAAGCAGAGGAAGAGAGAAAGAAGAAGAAGAGACAAGCAAAGATGGATAGAGAAATTGCTGAGTTAAAGCAAGAATTGAAAAGACTTGAGGAAGAGTTCCAAGAATCTATGAAGAGGATAGAAAAAATGATGAAGCAGGCAACAAGTTGGCACTTGAAGGTAAAAAAGAAAGTTTTATGGCCTATAAGGAAGATACTCAAGAAGAGAAGAAGACAAAAGAGGATAAAAGAGGAAAAATACTTTGAAGATGTTAAAGAATAATTCATTGAAGAAGAAAGCAAAGATGTTCCAAATGTTTCCAAGCATGAAGATGAAGAGAAGACAGGGATCATAGACCTGATTTTAGATGTTGAAAACCTTGGATTAGTAACAAGATTGGATAAAGAGCAGACTGTGAATGAATTGTCCTTGGAGTTCTATAAGGAATTGTTGAGTGATGGAGGTATTATGGTAAAAGGTTTGTTTCATTTCATTATGTTACTAATGCTTTGGACAAAGAATAACTTGCAGGTTAAAGGACAAAGGGAGGAGCATGATTTTGAGATGTATAAAGGAGTGAAGAATCTGATTCCAGAGGGGGAGCAAGATAGGATGTTGATTTGCATGGACAAGTTTAAACCTAAAGTGAAGATGAAGGTGATAAGAGGTAGTTTAAGGTGGTAGAGCATTCAGAGAGTTGAAGACCTGTTGACAACAACAATCCAAGTGGACTTGGATTCTTTTTCTTGGCCGAAAGTTTGGTGCAGGGGCACCCTTGCAACATCATGTCTCCATTTTGCTTAATTTGGCATCTTTCTTTGCAATAGGATGGAAAGAAGTCATTTTGTATCCCTTTAGGCTATTATAAAATTATTAAGTCCAAAAAGTGCAAAAATGTAAATGTTAACAATTTTCACTACAGCTCAATTGGTAGAGTTGATTAATTTATTATATCTTAAAGTGAAAGCTCGGTTATTTTTTTTGTGCATTAAGTATTGTTTGCACTACATTCATCAAGTGTCAGTTATGCATGGTTTGAGAAGCTAAGTTTTAGGAGTTGTTGTTCAGTGCTTTACAAGTCAAATGGAGTACAAGACTGAATGTACAAATGATTAAGCATAACAAGTGCTTTCATTTATTTCATAATGCTATTCACATTACAATATTTCATTTGATTGCAAGAATATAAATGATGGTACATTTTTGCATTTTGATGCATTTCTTTTTAGAATGAAAAGTAGAAGAGAAATTAAAGAATCCACACAAGCCGTGGATGTAACTGTCACAATGCTCCATAAGGAGCCTACTACACTATTGAAGATGCAAGAAAGGAAGACTCATAAGCATGAACATAATCATCATTGCCTATTGTTGTTGGTTGATGTAGGAGTGGTGCACCATCCTTTGTCCTCGAGCTCCGATTGACTTATAAGAAAAGAGAAGGATTGTTAGAGCTTCGACTATGAACATCCCTATATGAACCACCAACAATAATGTAAAATGTTGTTGACAATACATTGAAACAGTTGAGAAAATGGGAGGTGGATAGAAGCAAAGAAGGAAACATCATAATAATATAGTGTTTTTCTAACAGTGTTTGTTTCCTTGTGCAAGTATAGGAAAAGTTATGTAGTTGATCATCTCATGAAGACATAAAGCATGTGGGGTAAAACAGGCTCCCAAAAGAGTAGATCTTGGCATGTTGCCCCTTAAACTTACAAGTGGGTTGAGTAAGAGAGTACAATTATCATGCTCATTTGAGCTATTCATGAAGGGCTAAAACAAAATTTCAGTCATCAAAGCAATCAAATTTATTGTTCACTCATAACAATCAAGTTTGAACACGAAGTGAAAGCTACAGGTGAACAATGAACTTAATGAACTCAATTCAATTGAAATACAAGTTTAAATATTGCCACATTTATTGCATCTCTGCTGCCATATAGTGTTTTGGTTACTTTTATTCATGTTGTTCAAGCATTTTTTTCATGCTCATAATGTGACAGTGAACAGGCATACATAATGCCTCATCAACAGAGCATTAAGAAATAATGGAGGCAATCATAAAGGAAATTGTGTAGTTTCATTTATTTTAAAACAACAATGAACTTTGAAGAAGCTTGTAGAACATCATTCACCTGTGATAGTTTCATATTACCATGTTGTTGTTTGAAAGAACAAGAGGTGTGACTGATAAATGTCATCAAGAGAATGTAGATCATTGAAATATAATGATTGAATGCAAGTGTTGCATTTAATGGAGTAGATGCACCAATTTTAAATGTCTTGAAGGAGAACAAATGCATGGAACAACCACTTCTTAATGGGAACATAAAAATGCATGAAGAGTGCCAGGATAAAGAACATTGATATCATCTAATCTTTGCATAAGGTTCAAAAACAAAATAAGAAGCAACATATTTAAGTGCAGGGTACATTGATCAAGTATGATTGATAAAGAGGAACATAAAGCAAGAGGGCAGCAGTGAGTGCATTTCCATGGAGTGCTAATGCCAGACAACTATCATAGTTGGAAAGTGAATTGATAAAGAATTATCAATGAAGGATAACATCATTGAGGGATAAAATTTGCAGAGATAGAGATGCTTGTTTGGAGTCTCCAATGCTACAACTAAGGGGAGTACAGTGCACTATTTCATCTAATGTGGGACTGTGGGTTTCAAGTGCATTAAGTAAATAGGGTATGCATCAAAAGTGATTGATAACAACACTGCAATGGCTGAAAGAAAAAATATTGCATAATGAGGAATCTAAATATATCAAAAATGGTGCATTTGAAATTAAGTCTTTGTCTGTTCTATCCATCAAGAAGGTGCAAAACAGCATGACAATGGCACCTGAAAAGTCCAATCAAAAGATACATGAAGGCATGAAGATGGCTCTAGTATAAAGTAAAGACTACAATTTCATTTGAGACTACAACAAAGTAAGAATACAATACAATCATCTTTATTCCTTAAGAATGCATTTATGCTACAACAGTGCCAATGACAAGGTAGGATTTTCAAACGAATGCAAATATATGGAGATCTCAACTAAAAATGCAGAATGTAATCAAAGGTGCATAGTTTCAATCTTTTAGCTCTTAGAATGAATACCCATAAGAGGGCTTCGGTCAAAATACTCAAATTTATTCATATCATAGTGTACCCATGTTGGGCTTTTAACAAAAAATACAAAGGTGAGTGGTTTTCTTCCAAAGTTCTGAATACCCACATGGGGATTTTTACAAAAATGCAAAATACATGTAGTGCTATCATGGGTCGAGCCCATTACATGAAGGAGTTTACAGAGAAATGGAACAAGAGTCTTCTCCAAGAGCATTCCTGTTATCCTTTGGAGTAAAATTCTGATTACAAATTAAAACAACCATTTTGTGCATGAGTGGCCACGACTAAGAGGAGTTTCAGTCACAAATTTCCTAAAAAATGAAAAAAAACATTTTGAGTTTTCCATCTAGGCCCCAAAATCTGAAGTGAGCAATGGATATAATGCAAGATTTCTAAGTGAAATTCATTAGAAAGCATGAGTATGGTGTGGCCTGTAATGAGTATGTATTTGTTTTTAAAAAGAAAACAACAATCACTCTCTTCATAGAAGTCTTTACAAGATTTTGTTTGACAAGAAAAAATAATGGAGAAGTGAGAGCTTACCATTCGTGGTTGTAGAGGAAGAAAACAATGGCAGCCAAGCTCACAAAGCTACCAAATACATGGGTCGAGCTCACTCCAAAGGCGGCCAACAAGGATAGCAAGAATGGAGACAAGCACAACAAGAATGGAAACTAAAAATCAGTAAAATGCTTATACCAACCGCGGCCTTATGGCTAGTTTTGCTTTTCAAAATATAGTGGAAAAGCCATAATAATGTCATAAATCAGCTTACCATTGTCACAGAGAGGGGGTTGACCAAGTTGAAGGAAAAATATCTGAAGAATCAGGGCACTTCAAGCTGAAAACCAAGCTTTCATGGCAGTGACATCTCCTCCCAGACAGAGTTAACTCTCAAAGCCAAACATGAAATGAAATGATTTTAGGGTTTGGTTTGAGTTTTGCCTATCTTCTAGTTGCCCCAATTCAAAATATGGGTCTTTCACATTTGTTCAAGTTAACATTTGTTTTAAGTGCCTTCATAATATGGTCATTCCCTAGGTCGAGCCTCTTGGGAATAGTCATTAGACTTCATAAGTCTTAGTTTTAATTTTTTTTTTGGTTTTGATTAATACCTATGGCATTTGATTTAAAAGTCAATACTTATGTCTATGCCTTAAGTGTTAAATGGAGAATGACTAAATGCCTTAGGTTTTTAATTGATTTTGAGAGAAATCAATTAAAATATTAATGCCAATATTTATGCCTTGGAGGATAACCATTTATGTCTTAGGTTTTATTTTCAATTGATTTTAAAGAAATCAATTAAAATAAAAGATAGAGATTATTGATGTTTTTATGATTTTTTCTAAGAAAAATCAAATTTGTAGTTGGAGAGATGAGATATTATTTTGCAAAGATTTCCAAATCCTAAATTGCAAAAATAAATCAAATTGAGAAGATTTATAAAAATGCATGTTTTGTAAAGCAGAAGATAAAATGATATTTGATAAATTGTGTTATTCTTTCTTGCTATTTTCAGCAGTTTGTGAAGACAAAAGAGGTTGAATTTTCCTTGGTTGGATTTGAGTTGCATGGAGAAGAGATAAGGTGTTTTTTTCGCTTTTAAAGCAAAGAAGACCTATTTTTAGGTGCTTTTCAGCATGCACATGCAAAAAGTGAGAGTTTCCCACTTTTATGCCACATTTTGGAGCATATTTTGAGGCTTTTCTTTGAGCTTTCTTCTTGAGCTCGGATTAGGGTTTTGGAGGATATATTTTGAAGAAAAACTTTGAGTTTTTCTAAGTCCACATTATTGTTTCTTCCTCTCATGCTGAAACTGAGAGTTTTGTAAGCTAAAATTTGTACTCAGACTTTGATATTCCTTCAATTGAATAAAGCAACATTTCTATTTCTTAATTTTGTGTCTATTTCTAGTTTCAGTTTGATGTCATATTGTGATTTATGTTTGCAGAATCCTTGTTATGTCCTAAAATTGTAATTCTTGATGCAGAAAGTTCATGAAATACAGGTTGCATGTTGTATTTAAATCTGAATCTTCATGCAAATCATTTATGTGTTAAGTGTTCATGAGAGATGTGAAGTATTGTTGTTTTTTGAGAGTTGTTTGTTGGTAAAAAAACCAGAGTCATCATTTAGTCACCATTAAGTTCTGAAAACCACTTTAAGTCATAGGTTTCATTCTGGTTATCTTTCTAACTCTTTCCCTTAGAAAATCATTTAGAGTAGGATTTATTGTTCGGAGAACCTACTCACTCTGGAGATTCCTTCTTCATTTAGATCACCCACATCTGAAGAAGGTTTCCATGTGTCAACAGATAGTTAAATTTTTGCAACTTTAACACAGGGTGCATATCTGATTGATAACAGTAAACAAGACATAAAGTTGTCAACAATTGTTAACAAAGATGCATAATTATGTAAAGGTAGTTTGAAATAAGCTAACCAATTTTTTTGATGAATTAACAGACATAACCAACACTTAATCAACTCGGTTAGCGTTAGCTCCAAATAGAAAACTGAACTTGAAATGAAAACTACTCAACGTCAAGAATGTGCACTCAAGATCCCACTGAGGGCGAGGTGCTAACATATGACAGAGTGTTGAAATTTGAAATTAAGAACTGATAGGCGGATAACCAGCCATGAAAAACATTTCCACACTACCACCAAACAGTGGGGGGAAAAGATTACAATAAAAACAATTCATCCGCTGCGGCGGGCATCCATAGAGCTGTGGGGATTCTCCACTACGAAGTGGGTATAAGAGAGTTACAAATAGATTTATCCACACTGGCGGTAAACCATCCAGGGGTAATTTAATGAGAATTTTAATCAAGTAATTGCAGCAATAATAATGGGTTAGATTAGTACTACTAATCAGAACCTTACAATTCTAAAGACTGCAAAAACATGAATTACAATGATAGAGAAATGAGATAAGAAGATAAGAATGAATTCCAATAATGTTCTTTGCTTTCCAATGACAGAAATATGATTAAAACTGAAAACTTATAAATCTGATGTAAAATTCTGTGTTCTGGAAATTCATATCAGCAAACTCGAAACCAGTAAAATACTCATAACTCACTCATTTCACCTCTGAATGACGAGATATCAGTTGCAAATGCTTCCTAGAGGTATGGCGCCCAAGATGAAATCCAGAAACAACCACCAGCAACTCCCATTAATTTGGCACAAATCCCAATGCTCCTCTAAATGGTACGGCCTCCTTAGAAGTTCGATTTTGCAAGATAAAAATAATTACTTGGAATTAAATTCCAATTCTTTGTGGAAGGTGGCACCTTGTATCAACAATTGATTTGCCAAAATACCCAGAATGAAAATAAAATCACTCAAATAGATATGAACAAAAATCAGCTTCAGCTGTTGAAAAACCAGGAAATCAAAACTATGAAAATACTCCAAAATTCTTCAATCTTGATGCTCAATCTGCTAGTCTAATGTGAGAAGCAGAAAATTCCAACTAGATGTTATATTTCAAACATGAAATTGGATAGTTGGCTAGGAGGTAGCATCCTCGAAGCAAGTATTCAAATGTCATTCCGACAACATAACAGTATATTTTCATTGATAGGTGCAAACTGAAATAAAACCTTCATTTTTATAGAAGAGTATAAGACTCTTCAACTCCTCATGAAAAGATGCCAATAGTCACAAGGACTCTTCAAAATTCCACAAACTCTTCAGCTTCTCAAAACTGCGCCCCCTTTTCAAGGCAATATTAAAATCTTTAATTTATAATATTATCTCCTTCAAAAAGGCGTCCATTTCATTTCTCAAGGCATTAATCAATAAAATCACTTTTATGATAAAATACCCCTTCCAAGTCCCCTTTTTAAACACAACTTAAGTTGTCTTGCTAGGCAAAGGGGGCTCAACTGCAAAATATAACCTTGATGCCTCTATTCAACATAAAAATGCCTTATGTGGTCAAACATGAACTGCAAATAAATGCACCAACTGGAAATGAAGTACTGAAAGCTGACAAACACCATACTCCTTAAAATAGAATTTACTATAAATAGTAAACTCAAAGAAAAGGCCAAGGAACGTCTGAACTGGAAACCCTAATTTTACCTCATACACGCCTACAGGCTTCCAGAATAGGCTGATGAGTGTCTGAACAGATTACTGATGAGAAGGGAACATTACAATCCGCCCTCCTCGAAATTGCTTGTCCTCAAGCAACTGAAAAGATGGATGCAACAAAATCTGTTCTCCTTCCCACGTGGCATCTTCAATAGGCAAGTTCCTCCATCTAACCAAATATTATTTGATTGTCCTTTTCCTCAAAGAACGTTCTCTAGTATCAAGGATTTCTTCAGGAATCAACACCAACTGACCTTCCTCATCCCATGGAGGTAATTCTGATGTAGCCACCACATTGTGTCCAATTTCCTTCTTGAGGCGTGACACATGAAAGACATTATGTACTTTGCTTTCAGCTGGAAGCTCCAACTCATAAGCAACTTCACCAATTCTCTTGGTGACTTTGAAAGGACCATAAAAATGTGGCTTCAACTTTTCCGCACCACTTTTCTTGAGAGAAGATTGTCTATATGGCTGAAGCCTCAAATAGACCATGTCCCCAACTTCAAAAGACCTCTCAACACGCTGCTGATCAGCGTATAACTTCTGCTAGTTTTGAGCTTGTTGTAGATTTTCTTTGAGAGATTTCAAGATGTCTTGGCTCTATTGTAACATATCCAACGCTTGTGGAGCTCTACTATCACCAAACACTAAATCAACAAAATTAGTAGCTTCATAACCATAAAGAGCCATAAAAGGTGACATCTTAATTGACATGTGATAAGAAGAGTTATAACAATACTCTCCTAAATGAAGCCATTTAATCCAAGCTCGCTGCTATCCTGAAACATAGTTCCTTAGGTAGCCCTCTAACCACTTGTTAACAATTTATGATTGCCCATCTGTTTGTGGGTGATAACTAGTGCTTGGAGTAAGCACTGTCCCACTCAATCTGAAGATCTCCTGCCAAAAAACACTTAGGAACTTGTTGTCCCTATCACTGACAATAGTTTTAGGCAACCCATGCAAACGAAACACCTCTCTGAAAAACAACTCAGCCACTTGAGCTGCTGTAAATGAAGTGGTAACAGCAAAGAAATGAGCAAATTTCGTTAGTCTATCAACCACAACAAAAATACAATCACGTCCTTGCACCTTGAGCAACCCTGTGATGAAATCCATGGCAATACTCTCCCATTTCTAATTCAGAATGGGCAAAGGTTGAAGTAGACCAGCTGGATAAGAGTGTTCATTCTTATTTTTTTGACAAATCGGACACTCCCTAATGTAGTTCAGGACTTCTTCTTTCAACCCTTTCCAAGTGAATCTTTCACGAATCTGCTTATAAGTCTTGAAAATCCCTTGATGACCAGCAAGGGGAACATCATGAAAAGATTGTAGAATCTTCTTTTTAAGCTTAGATTCTTGCACTAAAAAGATTCTATCTTTATAATAAATTAACCCTTCAACCAACTTATACCTTTCATCAACCAAATGACCTTCTAACAAGTTGGTTGCAAACTGATTTTTAACATAATCAGCAACAATTAACTCCTTCCAATCTGCTGATAACTCGCAAAGTGATTGCAAATGAGGCCTTCTTGAAAGAGCATCAACCACTATATTATTTTTTCCTTTGACATATTCGATGTCAAAGTCATATGCTTGGAGCTTACTAACCCAATTTTGCTGCCTTTCATTCAAATCCTTTTGGCGCATAAAATGTTTAAGACTGTTGTGGTCAGTCTTAACAACAAATTTACTTCCCACCAAGTATTGACGGAATTTAGACAAAGCATGCATGATGGCAAGCATCTCTTTGTCATAAATAGAATAAGTTTTTTCTGCCCCTCTCAACTTCCGGCTCTCGAAGACAATAGGGTGTTTGTCTTGCATTAGAACAGCTCCAACACCTTCACCTAAAGCATCAAATTGTAATTCAAAAGGTTTTGAAAAATCTGGAAGTGCCAACACTGGACACAAACTCATGATTTGTTTAAACTTATCAAAAACCTCTTGTGCTTGCTTAGTCCAAAGGAAAGCTCCTTTCTTTGTAAGATCTGTGAGAGGTGCTGCTTGATGTGAATATCCTTTCACAAATCTTCTATAAAATCCACATAACCCTAAAAACCCTTTCAAATGAGAAATATTCTTTGGGTTGGCCAATCAAGAATGGCCCTTATCTTCTCTGGATCCACTTTCACACCCTTTGAACTGATAATGTGGCCAAGGTATAAAAGTTTTGTCAACCCAAACTCACACTTTGATTCTTTGGCGAACAAACATTCTGCCTCTAAAATGCTAAGCATTTCTTCCAAATGCTTAAGGTGCTCTTCCCATGACTTACTGAATATGAGAATGTCGTCGAAGAAGATGAGCACAAACTTCCTCAACTGCTGTCTAAAAATCTTGTTCATACAAGATTGAAATGTGGTTGGAGCATTTGTCAAACCAAAAGGCATGACAAGAAATTCAAAATGCCCAAAATGGCATCTAAACACTGTCTTCTCTATATCCTCCTCCCTCATTCTGATTTGGTGATAGCCCGAACGAAGATCAATCTTTGAGAAGAACATTGCCCCATGGAGCTCATCAATAAGCTCATCAATCCTACGGATAGGATATCTATTCTTGATGGTTTTCTGATTTAATGCGCGGTAGTCAACACACATACGCATTGTACCATCTTTCTTTTTGACCAGCACTACTATAGAAGCAAATGGACTCTTGCTTGGTCTAATGAAACCACTTTCCAACAGCTCCTTGATGGATTTTTCAATTTCATCTTTCTGCCTCTTTGGATATCGATAAGGTGTAGTTATGACCGGTTTTTCCCCTTCTTCTAATTCAATCACATGCTCAGAACCTCTTTCAGGAGGTCTTCCAAGAGGTAAGCTTCCAAATACTTTGCTCTTCTTCGAAAGCAAGGCTTGAATATCAGGGTGATATTGTCGTTTTTCCTCTACTGGATCAGCTGGTAGAACCATACATTCAGCAGCCCATTCAACCTGATCGTGACGGATCAGCCTTTCCATTCTTTTCAAAGACACAATTCGAGGGCCTCCATTTGACATCCCTCTTAGAACAACCTTCCTTCCATTAGACTGAAATTTCAGCTCCATTGTTTGTAAATTCAATGTGATCTCTCCAAGAGATCGCAGCCATTGTATGCCCAACACAGCATCAGTGTCTCCTATTCCCACCACATAAAAATCATGTTTAATCTCATGATTTCCCAATTGCAAAGAGAGGTTAGGAATCTTCCTTGTGCAAGACATAGTAAAACCATCAGCAACCATTACCTTGAACCCATCAAATTCTTTAGTCTTCAAACCTTTTCTAGCAACTAGACCTTCATCAATAAAATTGTGATTTGCTCTGGTATCAATTAGAGCAACTATTCTCTGTGAATTTACAACTCCATGAACCCTAAAAGATTCATTTTTTTTGAAAACTAGATAGTTGTGCGAAAGCACTACCATCTCCCACCTCTTCGGATTTGTCTTCTGGAACTTCTTCACCTTCACTACTTGCCGATTCATATTGCTGATCAGATGAATCAGATTCTGATCCATAATCAGAATAGCCCTCCATTCGATTTTCTTTGCCTCTTCCATAGCAATAGTGACCCTTAACCCAAGGATCACGGCAAGTGTAACAAACTCCATCCTTTCTAAGCTGTTCTTTGAGCTCTTCGGACAGCCTTGGTGGAAACTTCTTGGGCAGATTTGAAGAAGGCTTTTTATCTTTCTTATGGCTGAATGGTTTTGAGTGGAACTTAGGCCTTGGGGCTGCTAACTCCATGCTCCTAGCTTTCTTAATAGCTTCATCTAACGTTGGTGGATCAAATGCTTTGACCCAACCCTTCAAAGGCTCCATTAAACCTTCAGCAAAAAGAACCACAAGTCTTCTTTCAGTAATGTTAGGCACCATTACTGACAACCTCTGAAAATCAGCCACATAGCTTTCTAAAGATCCTTGCTATTTCAATTGTGCCAATTCTCTAAATCTCAATTCAGGATCTTTAGTGTCAAATCTTTCAATCAACTTATTTGTAAACTCTCCATATGTACGAATGAGATTATGGCCAAGAGTGACCAAACCATGAGTCCACCATTCATGAGCTATCCCATCTAAATGCAAGGTAGCAAATTTGATAGCATCTTCTTCCGGCATAGGTCTAAGAGAGAGGTAGTTATCTAAATTTTGTACCCATGATCTGGCTGTACACTTATTACTACCATCAAAATGTTCCATAGTGATTTTCCCCAATGCCTGGTAGAAATCATTTCTAGGTGTTGTAGGAGGACGTTGATCATTTCTTCCACCATTTCTCCGACTCCTTTGATTCATGTATTGATCAAAGGTCCAAGTACCCCCCAAATCAAGAGGTACTGAAATGTACTCCATGTAAGCTTCACGAGCATCATCAGCAAAGTTTGGAGTAGCCTCAACTGGTTGTTGCTCTTCCCTTGGTGTGAAAACGGGAAAAAGGGGTCTAGAGGATGACCCACTATGAATTGCAGTATCCTGACCCACAATTATGTCTCTTATATTCACCTCAGGACTGCCACTATTATTATTTCCATTCACTCCACTGCTTTCTTCACTTGAGTTATTTTGGGGTTGAATGATATTTTGAGTTGCTTGCTGGTCCAACTTGGACAATAATCGGGACATCATGTCTATCATCCCATCAAACTTCCTCTCCACTCTATCCCTCTCTTCATTATCTCTCCTTACAGTGTCTGACATTATGACAACTGTCTGCTCAACCACTTCCATTGAATTATCTGAACCTTCCACTGTTTTACAAAGATCTCTTAGGACTTCTGAGAAGGTATCTGCCTCTGGAACGGGCGGAAACTGATGCTGATTTCTGGCCTGACTTCTGGTGTATGGCCTAGTATCTCTTTCACTCATCAGTTAACTAACTGCAAATTGCCACAGGATGGCAGGGTCTTCGGCTCTGATACCACTGAAATAAGCTAACCAATTTTTTTTGATGAATTAACACACATAACCAACACTTAATCAACTCGGTTAGCGTTAGCTCCAAATAGAAAACTGAACTTGAAATGAAAACTACTTAACGTCAAGAATGTGCACTCAAGATCCCACTGAGGGCGAGGTGCTAACATATGACAGAGTGTTGAAATTTGAAATTAAGAACTGATAGGCGGATAACCAGCCATGAAAAACATTTCCACACTACCACCAAACAGTGGGGGGAAAAGATTACAATAAAAACAATTCATCCGCTGTGGCGGGCATCCATAGAGCTGTGGGGATTCTCCACTACGAAGTGGGTATAAAAGAGTTACAAATAGATTTATCCACACTGGCGGTAAACCATCCAGGGGTAATTTAATGAGAATTTTAATCAAGTAATTGCAGCAATAATAATGGGTTAGATTAGTACTACTAATCATAACCTTACAATTCAAAAGACTGCAAAAACATGAATTACAATGATAGAGAAATGAGATAAGAAGATAAGAATGAATTCCAATAATGTTCTTTGCTTTCTAATGACAGAAATATGATTAAAACTGTAAACTTATAAATTTGATGTAAAATTCTGTGTTCTGGAAATTCATATCAGCAAACTGGAAATCAGTAAAATACTCATAACTCACTCAATTCACCTCCGAATGACGAGATATCAATTGCAAATGTTTCCTAGAGGTATGGCACCCAAGATGAAATCCATAAACAACCACCAGCAACTCCCATTAATTTGGCACAAATCCCAATGCTCCTCTAAATGGTACGGCTTCCTTAGAAGTTTGATTTTGCAAGATAAAAATAATTACTTGGAATTAAATTCCAATATTTTGTGGAAGGTGGCGCCTTGTATCAATAATTGATTTTCCAAAATACCCAGAATGAAAATAAAATCACTCAAATAGATATGAACAAAAATCAGCTTCAGCTGTTGAAAAACCAGGAAATCAAAACTGTGAAAATACTCCAAAATTCTTCAATCTTGATGCTCAATCTGCTAGTCTGATGTGAGAAGCAGCAAATTCCAACTAGATGTTATATTTCAAACATGAAATTGGATAGTTGGCTAGGAGGTAGCATCCTCGAAGCAAGTATTCAAATGTCATTCCGACAGCATAATAGTATATTTTCATGGATAGGTGCAAATTGAAATAAAACCTTCATTTTTATAGAAGAGTATAAGACTCTTCAACTCCTCATGAAAAGACGCCAATAGTCACAAGGACTCTTCAAAATTCCACAAACTCTTCAGCTTCTCAAAACTGTGCCCCCTTTTCAAGGCAATATTAAAATCTTTAATTTATAATATTATCTCCTTCAAAAAGGCGTCCATTTCATTTCTCAAGGCATTAATCAATAAAATCACTTTTATGATAAAATACCCCTTCCAAGTCCCCCTTTTAAACACAACTTAAGTTGTCTTGCTAGGCCAAGGGGGCTCAACTGCAAAATATAACCTTGATGCCTTTATTCAACATAAAAATGCCTTATGTGGTCAAACATGAACTGCAAATAAATGCACCAACTGGAAATGAAGTACTGAAACCTGACAAACACCATACTGCTTAAAATAGAATTTACTATAAATAGTAAACTCACAAAAAAGGCCAAGGAACGTCCGAACTGGAAACCCTAATTTTACCTCATACACGCCTACAAGCTTCCGGAATAGGCTGATGAGTGTCTGAACAGATTACTGATGAGAAGGGAACATTACAATCCGCCCTCCTCGAAATTGCTTGTCCTCAAGCAACTGAAAAGATGGATGCAACAAAATATGTTCTCCTTCCCACGTGGCATCTTCAATAGGCAAGTTCCTCCATCTAACCAAATATTCTTTGATTGTCCTTTTCTTCAAAGAACGTTCTCTAGTATCAAGGATTTCTTCAGGAATCAACACCAACTGACCTTCCTCGTCCAATGGAGGTAATTCTGATGTAGCCACCATGTTGTGTCCAATTGCCTTCTTGAGGCGTGACACATGAAAGACATTATGTACTTTGCTTTCAGCTGGAAGCTCCAACTCATAAGCAACTTCACCAATTCTCTTGGTGACTTTGAAAGGACCATAAAAATGTGGCTTCAACTTTTTCGCACCACTTTTCTTGAGAGAAGATTGTCTATATGGCTGAAGCCTCAAATAGACCATGTCCCCAACTTCAAAAGACCTCTCAACATGCTGCTGATCAGCGTATAACTTCTGCTGGTTTTGAGGTTGTTGCAGATTTTCTTTGAGAGATTTCAATATGTCTTGGCTCTGTTGTAACATATCCAATGCTTGTGGAGCTCTACTATCACCAAACACTAAATCAACAAAATTAGTAGCTTCATAACCATAAAGAGCCATAAAAGGTGACATCTTAATTGACATGTGATAAGAAGAGTTATAACAATACTCTCCTAAATGAAGCCATTTAATCCAAGCTCACTGCTGTCCTAAAACATAGTTCCTTAGGTAGCCCTCTAACCACTTGTTAACAATTTATGATTGCCCATCTGTTTGTGGGTGATAACTAGTGCTTGGAGTAAGCATTGTCCCACTCAATCTGAAGATCTCCTACCAAAAAACACTTAGGAACTTGTTGTCCCTATCATTGACAATAGTTTTAGGCAACCCATGCAAACGAAACACCTCTCTGAAAAATAACTCAGCCACTTGAGCTGCTGTAAATGAAGTGGTAACAGCAAAGAAATGAGCAAATTTCGTTAGTCTATCAACCACAACAAAAATACAATCACGTCCTTGCACCTTGGGCAACCTCGTGATGAAATCCATGGCAATACTCTCCCATTTCTGATTCGGAATGGGCAAAGGTTGAAGTAGACCAGCTGGATAAGAGTGTTCATTCTTATTTTTTTGACAAATCGAACACTCCCTAATGTAGTTCAGGACTTCTTCTTTCAACACTTTCCAAGTGAATCTTTCACGAATCTGCTTATAAGTCTTGAAAATCCCTTGATGACCAGCAAGGGGAACATCATGAAAAGATTGTAGAATCTTCTTTTTAAGCTTAGATTCTTGCACTAAAAAGATTCTATCTTTATAATAAATTAACCCATCAACCAACTTATACCTTTCATCAACCAAATGACCTTCTAACAAGTTGGTTGCAAACTGATTTTTAACATAATCAGCAGCAATTAACTCCTTCCAATCTGCTGATAACTCGCAAAGTGATTGCAAATGAGGCCTTCTTGAAAGAGCATCAGCCACTATATTATTTTTTCCTTTGACATATTCGATGTCAAAGTCATATGCTTGGAGCTTACTAACCCACTTTTGCTGCCTTTCATTCAAATCCTTTTGGCACATAAAATGTTTAAGACTGTTGTGGTCAGTCTTAACAACAAATTTACTTCCCACCAAGTATTGACGGAATTTAGACAAAGCATGCATGATGGCAAGCATCTCTTTGTCATAAATAGAATAAGTTTTTTCTGCCCCTCTCAACTTCCAACTCTCGAAGACAATAGGGTGTTTGTCTTGCATTAGAACAGCTCCAACACCTTCACCTAAAGCATCACATTGTAATTCAAAAGGTTTTGAAAAATCTGGAAGTGCCAACACTGGACACGAACTCATGATTTTTTAAACTTATCAAAAACCTCTTGTGCTTGCTTAGTCCAAAGGAAAGCTCCTTTCTTTGTAAGATCTGTGAGAGGTGCTGCTTGATGTGAATATCCTTTCACAAATCTTCTATAAAATCCACATTGTTGGTTGGAAATTTTGTATTCTCGTGAAAGCGTACAAAATTGAGATTTCAACCACAGCACGTGAGTTAAACTCTCCTAATTAAGGGAAGGCTCCCCCTTTAACTAAATAAAATTAAGGGTAGGACAGCAATCGTTCCTCTTGTTTCAGGAAAGATTACGTTCTTCTCTCTTCACAGAAAAGACACAGTAAATGTTACTAAAACTTGTTACAACAGCTATACAGTGAAATTAAGAGAAAGGAAATAAAGTTTCCTGAAAGCGCAAAGACTTCCGTTATTTCCTTCGGGACGGGAAAACAATTCGATAAGCACAAAGTCTTAAAGAATGAAATCCTATCAACCTTTTTTCAGAACGATTACTTTATGGAAATATACAAGATAAAACAGCTCAAAGACTGAAATTATAATGTATGCTTTCAACTATTCTAAATGAGAAATACTATGAGCGTAAAGACTTATAATTTTTCTCTATTTCTAACACTAACTAAGAATTCAATTCTCAGATTTACAGCACAAAGACTGCAGATTTTTAAATTGAATCTCTCTTCAGCAACTTTCAACAATCTTCAAGTAATCACAAAATGATATTGATCTAAAATGACATAAGAACATTTGAGATACAAAACAAGAATTCAGCTCAAAGTCTGAAATTCCAGCTTTTTGATATCACTTGAAAGTTTACAATATTTCACTATAAAGCTCAAAGACTTTATGAGTATAAAATTCTGTAGAGTTTTCTTGCTTGCTAAAAAGATAAAAATTACAATAGACCCCTCAAGTATTTATAGGAGAAGGTCTGGAGAAAAAGGTGGGAGGATCTCAACAAACTTGAGAAAATCTCTCAACCGATAACTAATTGCGATTGACTTATTCAAAATTACAATCTTGTTGTAATTTGATTACATGTAATTATATTTTACAAAAATGCAAGGAAATAACACTTGCAATTGCAAAACTTGTTTTTACATATACTTTGTCGAAAGTAAAATACATAATTGAAATTATTTTAAGTGTCCAAGACACGACTCTAACTACATCATCCTTCATCTGTGATGATCTTCATGCTGCTTCAAGATTTTAGAACTTGAAGTATTCAGGATTGGTGAAGAGATCTCGAACTTGGAACGAGAATTTGCATTCTTAATGATCTTTGTATCCTTGGCGAACTTCAACCTTATCACAGGCTTGGAGTAGTGCCATTTCTTTAGGAAGTTCTTCTCTTCGTTGCGTCCTTTTTCCATGCTTGATTCACTTTGTCCCCAGATGGTTTCATGAGGATTATTGACCTTCGAGCTGCTCCATGAATTACTATTGTATCTCTTCTTCTTTTGTTCACTGATGAAGAACCCACAACACCTTATTCAAGATGAAATTGTTATAAAACAATGCCCATGCCTTGATTTATTGGTTTGATAAATCATGTGTGTAAACAAGACTGACAAGGGAAGGGATAATTTGATGCAAAAATGGGCTCACAAGTGAATTTCGGGTTTTGGAAGGCTGACAGCAAGTAAGGTATAATCGGGATTTTGGGAAGCCATTGCAATTTAAAAGTGCAAGGTAGGAAAAATAAGAGGTCTTTGCTAGTTTATCATTTTAACTTGTAACCTTGGTCAAAATCTCCTACTTGTAATCAGATTATGAAAACCCAATTTTCAGCCAAGGGCATCATTTTTGTAGAAAATGATAATGATGATGAAGAAAAATGGTAACGGAAAGTGAATGAAAAGTGAAATGGAAAGGCGAATGAAAGAGAAAGAAAAACGTTTTTGTGAATGAAGGGCGAATGAAGTATGATGGTGTATGAAAGAGACATGAATGAAGAGTTTGTGAAATGGAAAAACGCATTTTCAGCCATACATTTTTTAAATAATATGCAATCTCAATCTCCATAGAAAGGCAACCCAAGAACAAAAGATTTAAAGCAACAAAAACAGAAAAATAAAAAGAAACAAAGAACATACCCGTAACAAGAGTTTACAAACCAAAATAAAGGAAAATAAATAAATAAATAAAACCCTAGGCGCCTTGAACAAACTTAAATCTGCAAAAACGTGGAAATGGTAGAGCAAAAATGGGAAATTTAATAAAGTTGCAGACCTTGCCAAGTGTTCTTCATGCCAAAATCTCTTCAATCGGGGTACATATGAGCAAAAGCAAGCTACAAAATTCACAAAAACACTTGCAAAACTCATTTGGGGTTTTTAGAGACTCATTGCAATTGAAAAATGACTTGTAAAACTTCAAAAATGCCTTTTACTTGCATTTCGGGTTTTTAGAGCCATATGACAATTTTGCTTTTTGTCAAAAATGAAGACTTCAAACAAATTCGGGTTTTTGAGTCACTTAAGCAATTTCGGAACTTTTGAAAGTTTTAGCAATTTTGCTTTTTTGCAATTTCGGGATTTTTTGGAGCTTTAGCAATTTCGGGATTTTTTGGACATTTAGCAATTTTGCTTTTTTGCAATTTCGGGATTTTTTGGAGCTTTAGCAATTTCGGGATTTTTTGGACATTTAGCAATTTTGCTTTTTTGCCAAAAAGTTCCTACAACTTAAAATTAAAACAAAAAGTAAATTGCAATAGGAGCAAAAAGTTCCTACAACTTAAAATTAAAACAAAAAGTAAATTGCAATAGGAGCAAAAAGTTCCTACAACTTAAAATTAAAACAAAAAGTAACTGCAATAGGAGCAAAAAGTTCCTACAACTTAAAATTAAAACAAAAAGTTAACTTGCAATAGGAGCAAAAAGTTCCTACAACTTAAAATTAAAACAAAAAGTAAATTGCAATAGGAAAACAAAACCCCTACTTGCAGTGATGCCCCAAAAACCCGAAATTGACCAAAAACACACTAAAAATGACTCAGAATTTCACGAAAACGGACGAGGGTGAGTAAAAAGTGCTAACCCAAAGGACTATAGACCTAAAATTGAAATTTTCTAACCTTTGCACCTCGTAAAACGTGCCTTAGAAGAGAAAATCTTCAAATTTTATCAAAATTTTGATAGGTTGTCCCAATTTTTAACAAGTCAAAAATGAGGGACAACACACATAACCCTAAAAACCCTCTCAAATGAGAAATATGCTTTGGGTTGTCCAATCAAGAATGGCCCTTATCTTCTCTGGATCCACTTTCACACCCTTTGAACTGATAATGTGGCCAAGGTATAAAAGTTCTGTCAACCCAAACTCACACTTTGATTCTTTGGCGAACAAACATTCCGCCTCTAAAATGCTAAGCACTTCTTCCAAATGCTTAAGGTGCTCTTCCCATGACTTACTGAATATGAAAATGTCGTCGAAGAAGATGAGCACAAACTTCCTCAACTACTGTCTAAAAATCTTGTTCATACAAGATTGAAATGTGGTTGGAGCATTTGTCAAACCAAAAGGCATGACAAGAAATTCAAAATTCCCAAAATGGCATCAAAACGTTGTCTTCTCTATATCCTCCTCCCTCATTCTGATTTGGTGATAGCCCGAACGAAGATCAATCTTTGAGAAGAACATTGCCCCATGGAGCTCATCAATAAGCTCATCAATCCTACAGATAGGATATCTATTCTTGATGGTTTTCTGATTTAATGCGCAGTAGTCAACACACATACGCATTGTACCATCTTTCTTTTTGACCAGCACTATTGTAGAAGCAAATGGACTCTTTCTTGGTCTAATGAAACCACTTTCCAATAGCTCCTTGATGGCTTTTTCAATTTCATCTTTCTGCCTCTTTGGATATCGGTAAGGTGTAGTTATGACCGGTTTTGCCCCTTCTAATTCAATCACATGCTCAGAACCTCTTTCAGGAGGTCTTCCAAGAGGTAAGCTTCCAAAGACTTTGCTCTTCTTCGAAAGCAAGGCTTGAATATCAGGGTGATATTATCTTTTTTCCTCTACTGGATCAGCTGGTAGAACCATACATTCAGCAGCCCATTCAACCTGATCGTGACGGATCAGCCTTTCCATTCTTTTCAAAGACACAATTTGAGGGCCTCCATTTGACATCCCTCTTAGAACAACCTTCCTTCCATTAGACTGAAATTTTAGCTCCATTGTTTGTAAATTCAATGTGATCTCTCCAAGAGATCGCAGCCATTGTATGCCCAACACAACATCAATGTCTCTTATTCCCACCACATAAAAATCATGTTTAATCTCATGATTTCCCAATTGCAAAGAGAGGTTAGGAATCTTCCTTGTGCAAGACATAGTAAAACCATCAGCAACCATTACCTTGAACCCATCAAATTCTTCAGTCTTCAAACCTTTTCTAGAAACTAGACCTTCATCAATAAAATTGTGAGTTGCTCTGGTATCAATTAGAGCAACTATTCTCTGTGAATTTACAACTCCATGAACCCTAAAAGATTCATTTTTTTAAAAACTAGATAGTTGTGCGAAAGCACTACCATCTCCCATCTCTTCGGATTTGTCTTCTGGAACTTCTTCACCTTCACTACTGGCTGATTCATATTGTTGATCAGATGAATCAGATTCTGATCCATAATCAGAATAGCCCTCCATTCGATTTGCTTTGCCTCTTCCATAGCAACGGTAACCCTTAACCCAAGGATCACGGCAAGTGTAACAAACTCCATCCTTTCTAAGCTATTCTTTGAGCTCTTCGGACAGCCTTGGTGGAAACTTCTTGGGCATATTTGAAGAAGGCTTTTTATCTTTCTTATGGTTGAATGGTTTTGAGTGGAACTTAGGCCTTGGGGCTGCTAACTCCATGCTCCTAGCTTTCTTAATAGCTTCATCTAACATTGGTGGATCAAATGCTTGGACCCAACCCTTCAAAGGCTCCATTAAACCTTCAGCAAAAAGAACCACAAGTCTTCTTTCAGTAATGTTAGGCACCATTACTGACAACCTCTAAAAATCAGCCACATAGCTTTCTAAAGATCCTTGCTGTTTCAATTGTGCCAATTCTCTAAATCTCAATTCAGGATCTTTAGTGTCAAATCTTTCAATCAACTTATTTGTAAACTCTCCATATGTGCGAATGAGATTATGGCCAAGAGTGACCAAACCATGAGTCCACCATTCATGAGCTATCCCATCTAAATGCAAGGTAGCAAATTTGATAGCATCTTCTTCTGGCATAGGTCTAAGAGAGAGGTAGTTATCTAACTTTTGTACCCATGATCTGGCTGTACACTTATTACTACCATCAAAATGTTCCATAGTGATTTTCCCCAATGCCTGGTAGAAATCATTTCTAGGTGTTGTAGGAGGACGTTGATCATTTCTTCCACCATTTCTCTGACTCCTTTGATTCATGTATTGATCAAAGGTCCAAGTACCCCTCAAATCAAGAGGTAAACAAACGTACTCCATGTAAGCTTGACGAGCATCATCAGCAAAGTTTGGAGTAGCCTCAACTGGTTGTTGCTCTTCCCTTGGTGTGAAAACGGGAAAAAGGGGTCTAGAGGATGACCCATTATGAATTGCAGTATGCTGACCCACAATTATGTCTCTTGTATTCACCTCAGGACTACCACTATTATTATTTCCATTAACTCCACTGCTTTCTCCACTTGAGTTATTTTGGGGCTGAATGATATTTTGAGCTGCTTGCTAGTCCAACTTGGACAATAATCGGGACATCATGTCTATCATCCCATCAAACTTCCTCTCCACTCTATCCCTCTCTTCATTATCTCTCCTTACAGTGTCTGACATTATGACAACTGTTTGCTCAACCACTTCCACTGAATTATCTGAACCTTCCACTGTTTTACCAAGATCTCTTAGGACTTCTGAGAAGGTATCTGCCTCTGGAACAGGCGGAAACTGATGCTGATTTCTGGCCTAACTTCTGGTGTATGGCCTAGTATCTCTTTCACTCATCAATTAACTAACTGCAAATTACCATAGGATGGCAGGGTCTTCGGCTCTGATACCACTGAAATAAGCTAACCAATTTTTTTTGATGAATTAACACACATAACCAACACTTAATCAACTCGGTTAGCGTTAGCTCCAAATAGAAAACTGAACTTGAAATGAAAACTACTCAATGTCAAGAATGTGCACTCAAGATCCCACTGAGGGCGAGGTGCTAACATATGACAGAGTGTTGAAATTTGAAATTAAGAACTGATAGGCGGATAACCAGCCATGAAAAACATTTCCACACTATCACCAAACAGTGGGGGGAAAAGATTACAATAAAAACAATTCATCCGCTGCGGCGGGCATCCATAGAGCTGTGGGGATTCTCCACTACGAAGTGGGTATAAGAGAGTTACAAATAGATTTATCCACACTGGCGGTAAACCATCCAGGGGTAATTTAATGAGAATTTTAATCAAGTAATTGCAGCAATAATAATGGGTTAGATTAGTACTACTAATCAGAACCTTACAATTCAAAAGACTGCAAAAACATGAATTACAATGAAATGAGATAAGAAGATAAGAATGAATTCCAATAATGTTCTTTGTTTTCCAATGACAGAAATATGATTAAAACTGAAAACTTATAAATCCGATGTAAAATTCTGTGTTCTGGAAATTCATATCAGCAAACTGGAAATCAGTAAAATACTCATAACTCACTCATTTCACCTCCGAATGACGAGATATCAATTGCAAATGCTTCCTAGAGGTATGGCGCCCAAGATGAAATCCAGAAACAACCACCAGCAACTCCCATTAATTTGGCATGAATCCCAATGCTCCTCTAAATGGTACGGCCTCCTTGGAAGTTCGATTTTGCAAGATAAAAATAATTAATTGGAATTAAATTCCAATTCTTTGTGGAAGGTGGCGCCTAGTATCAATAATTGATTTGCCAAAATACCCAAAATGAAAATAAAATCACTCAAATAGATATGAACAAAAATCAGCTTCAGCTATTGAAAAACCAGGAAATCAAAACTATGAAAATACTCCAAAATTCTTCAATCTTGATGCTCAATCTGCTAGTCTGATGTGAGAAGCAGCAAATTCCAACTAGATGTTATATTTCAAACATGAAATTGGATAGTTGGCTAGGAGGTAGCATCCTCGAAGCAAGTATTCAAATGTCATTCCGACAACATAACAGTATATTTTCATGGATAGGTGCAAACTGAAATAAAACCTTCATTTTTATAGAAGAGTATAAGACTCTTCAACTCCTCATGAAAAGACTCCAATAGTCACAAGGACTCTTCAAAATTCCACAAACTCTTCAGCTTCTCAAAACTGCACCCCCTTTTCAAGGCAATATTAAAATCTTTAATTTATAATATTATCTCCTTCAAAAAGGCGTCCATTTCATTTCTCAAGGCATTAATCAATAAAATCACTTTTATGATAAAATACCCCTTCCAAGTCCCCTTTTTAAACACAACTTAAGTTGTCTTGCTAGGCCAAGGGGGGTCAACTACAAAATGTAACCTTGATGCCTTTATTCAACATAAAAATGCCTTATGTGGTCAAACATGAACTACAAATAAATGCACCAACTGGAAATGAAGTACTGAAAGCTGAAAAACACCATACTGCTTAAAATAGAATTTACTATAAATAGTAAACTCACAGAAAAGGCCAAGGAACCTCCGAACTGGAAACCCTAATTTTACCTCATACACGCCTACAAGCTTCCGGAATAGGCTGATGATTGTTTGAACAGATTACTGATGAGAAGGGAACATTACATAGTTGAAGAGTCATTTGAGTCACAAGAAGTTAGAAGTTGGTTAGAAATTGAATAGACATAATGTGATTCCTTTAAAAAGGCTATTGTATGCATTTGTGGTTCGAGGGTGATTGAAGTTTTTCATTGGAATAAAGTAAAACACTTTTTTATGTATATTCCTTTAGAAATTCTCTATTTCCGGGCCTAGTACGGAATTGTACGGGCATGAATGGATGTCTAGTTGATTGTAAGTGTTAGAGTAAACAATCACCTTCCATTTTTATCTTTGTCTCATGCAATTTGGTTAATATTTGTGAAAGATATTGAAGATTTACAATAGGCGGGTAAAACCCTCATTAGGGTAAATAGTGGTATTGAAAATTATGTTTCTCCTTTAATATCAGATAGAATCCCTTGGTTTTTTTTGTGAGAATAATATTCTATATGTTTCCTTTCATATTCTATTGGTTTTGGAGAAAAAGCATATAGTTAAAGTGTGAAGAAACAAAGTTAGAGACTGGTTTTCTGTCTACAGTTTGATAACACAGAGTTTCAAGAGATTACTAACTAGGTTTTGTAAGAGTAAAGGTGGAAATGGACCTTTTGTGTTTTCAAAAGAATTTTCAAGATTAAAATGATTTGTTCCAAGCATTGGTTAGGTAGAATTGTGACTGGAAGTGCATAAATCAATAAGCCCATGTTTATAGTCAAGACCTAATTAGGCCTATTTGACAGCGGTAGAGTCCAATTTTGGTCATGTCTTTCTAAAACAACACATACTAGGTTTTGGATATGTTTTAAGACACTTTAAGAGGAACCTAAAAAGGTAAACACAGTTTGTAGAAGGTGTTTGTATTAAAAGATAATTCTGACAGTTTTGTAGGGCAGGACTACTAGCCTTTTTGGTAACATATGGTGGTGAAGTTGTATAGTGATGTTCCTAGTAATTTGATTGATCAATTGTGTTTAGTTAATCTTGTTAGATGCCTCTAATGTTGTATTGAAGGTCATTGAGGAATGGGATCTCATTTTTTGCAATTTTGAGTATTTGAACCAAGTGCCTTGAAGAAGGAAAAACTGTATTTGTGAGGTGAAGACAACAATGGATGTTGGGTTTGTTAAATGGGATTGAAAACGTTTTGTTTCCTTCCTCTGACTCTGCATCAGTCTGCACCTCATCAAATGAATTGTTTTATCTATCAATTCATCAATTTTTCCCTTCAGTTTCTTTATCTATGTCTCTTGCTTCTCAATCACTCTGGCATGTGTGGATAGTAATTCTACTTTCTCTTTTTCCCAATCCTTTTGTTTCTAAGAAAACTCCCTTGTTTTAATCATAATTCAATGCCAAGTTTCACAACATTGGGGATAGTGGGTGTTCTTACATATCCAATTGAGTTCTTATGGTTTTGAGTTTTTTCAACTATGACAAGTTGTTCCAACACTTCTAACCTTGATCCTTGCTCAAATTTCTAGAGTTTTTATTTGAATTCCTTAATCCTTGCATCCATGTCACTATCCTTCTATTGGTATTCTTTAAGTTGTTCTAAATATTTTATCCTTTGCAAGGCCTCTTGCAGTTCCTTTCTTACATTTCTTTCTTTTAATAAAAATTATTCTTATTTTTCCAAAAAATTATCTTCTTCCACCTCCTCTGAATGCAGAAACCCTTCTTCAAAAATAGGGATTTTTGGAGGTCTATTTTTCTTTCTATCCATAAAAATATCTTTTGAGTCAGAATTGCTTCTCATGTATAGGGGCTACACAATTGATGTTCTAGTGTCACTATGAGGAACATTTTCCTCAAAATTTGTATTAGTCTCAATCTTAACATCTTCTTGTGCCTTTTCAACCTTCATTTTCATAGGACCTTTCTTCTTAGGCAATATGATTCCCTTATTGATTGTGTAGGTCTTCTTTGCTTATTCACAAGTGTAGAGGTAGAGGCCACACTTTTCCTTTTCTTTGGATTAGAAGGGGTTTTTGTATAAGCTAGGGTTTTTGAATCCTCTTCAGCTACAAGCTTCTTAGCAAAACCAGCAAGTTGAGTTTCCTCTAGTTCCTGCTCTTTAGGTTCCTCTATGCTACTATTAGGGGAACCAAAGGGTATATATCCCTTTGTTGAGGCCATAAGAGGTTCTTCCATTTCCTATTCTTCACCCTTTCTTTCTATATTTTGTCTCAGAATAATGTTGTTAACATTATTGTTGTTTAGAATATATTCCCAAGATGTATTGGGAAATTGAATCTTGAGACTTCTTTTAACAAGTAAAGTGACCAAACAAAATTGAGAAAGAGATGACTAATTCCTTTTCCTTTTATACTCTGATGACATCTTGTTTAACAAATTATAGAAAAAAATTGGTAGATTGACCAATCTTTGATGGCGTAGATGAATGAGGAGCTTAAAATGTACAGTATATAACAATGACTATCTTCCATCACAAATCAAGTATTTAACAATATATGCAGCAACTAAGGCCCAAAGCTAAGGTAAAGAAATACGTTTCATACCTTGTGATGAAGAATCCAAATTCTCTCCAAGAATGAAAATTCATTTCTGGCAGCAATTACATTTGCCCTAACTGGGAATTCTTCTCCTACTCTTGGAAAACTTGATACCTCTACTATGGTTGTCTCTGATGCATCAACCCTCAGTCCCCTCACAATTGCTTCATCATTTTACAAAGTACTGGAAAATTGTTAGGTCATGAGCTCATTATACTCTATAAGTATAAGAAAATATTCTAGCCAACCTGCCCACTAGAAGATGGGCAAGCAAATTAACTATCTTCTAGTAGAAAATTGTGAGATACGAGCTCTCTTCTCACCATATCTATTCCCATTATAATTTATCCAATTCTATTTCTTCTTTGTTCTTGAATGATCAACAAATTTTTCTACTTTCTCTGCTATGCTCTGTGTTTTCTTGATCAACCAATTCAACTTTGGATACTTTTTCTTTGCTATGAACTATCATTTTCTTGGTAATAGGCAGAAAGTTGAAAACAATGAAACAACAAAGACCTTTTGGCTACCCCTCCCCCAACTAAGGACTCATTTTTTCCTCAAATAGAAGGTACGAAAAGGGCATGGGTAATAAAGGTTAAGTAGTGGAATTATGAAACATTAAGTTTTAATGTGTGCATAAATTATAAATGTATACAAAATTGGCAAGCTTATATGTCAATTATGATAGTTAATGTGAGAAATACTTGTTGTCATGTTGTGAAGTGATATTTGGCATGTGTGAAGTTTACTGAATGCTTCCATGTAACATGTGAAAATATTTTGAAATGATATGAGTTGATGGAGATATATTGTGGGTGATCATGGTTTGAAAAGTAACTTTGCATGAGCATAACACGTGGTGAGGAAGTGGTGAGAAAAAGGTTGCAGTTCAAGTACATGAGATGAAAGTGAATAGTGGAATTTATTGCATGGTACGGGTAATATGAAAAGTGGATGGTAATTTCTATATATTATGGTATGAAGAAGTTGCATAAAATGAAAATAAATTATGGTTGCTATGGGGACTAGTAAAATGATGGTTGCACAAGTGCAACAGGTTGCTGAAGAAACAAGTCCCTTTTGAATGATGTGCCTCAGGGCGTGATATTGTAGGTCCCATGAGCTTTGTTGTAGGTCTAGAAAATGAATATTTTTGAGTGTCACCTATGCATGTGTGTGCATGCGATAAGTGTTGTAGAATTATACTTGATAAATAACAATACTTGAGCTAGGTAGCTCATCTGTTGATACTTTCGATGTAGTGCTGGTAACTATTGATGAATTATGTAATTATGGTTCCAATTGATGTTGTAATGTCCATAGGAAATCATCCTTATGTAGTGGCCTCTTGTAAAGCTTCAATCAATGGCCATTGACTAGGAGGGAAAACTTTACAACAACAATAGTTATTAGTTGAATTGTTCCATTGAGAAAAATAGTTTATATTTCATATGGGTTGAGCCATCGTGTTTGTGATTTTCCTTTGTAATATTTATACCTGGAGTCATAGAGTAAGGTCCAATCACCTGCATTAAACTATTTTTTTTTAATAAAATAATCATGTCACCTTATCCTTTGTTTCTACACAATCTCAGTATGGTGAATGGCTTCCATGCATATCTCATCTAAAGCATTGAGATTGTGCAACCTCTCCTGTTGTGCTACTGATATATCCATCCCTAATTTCACCATTATTCTGAGAGTTTTGTACTCAAACTCAATTGGAAGGACAACCTTATTTCCATACACCTATTCATATGGTGTGAAACCTATTGTTGTTTTCTAGGTTGTTTTGTATTCCCAAACTGCTTCAAGTAACCTTGTTACCCAATCCTTCTTGTGGAGTTGTACTATTTTTGTAAGAATGTTCTCTATTTCTTTTTTTGTAACCTCCACTTGTCCATTGCATTGAGGGTGGTAAGGATTATATTTCTTGTGTTTGATCTCATATTATTGCACTAATTTAGTGATCAGATCTAAAGTAAATTGAGGCCCTTGATCTATCACTATTTCTCTAGGAACACCATATCTTGTAAAGATGTCTTCATAGAGAAAATTAGCAACATTTATATCCCTTGAAAATTGCAAGGCTTTGACCTCCACCTATTTTGTAAGATAATCAGTACATACTAATATATATTCTTTGTTGTTGGATGTTGGAGATATAGGACCAATAAAATACAACCCCCATTTGTCAAATGGTGCTATGACTAGTTGTGGCCGAAGTGGCATTTCATATGTTTTAGTTGGTTGTCCCATCCTCTGACATCTATCACACCTTCTTGTGTACTTGATTGCATCCTTGTGAAGTGTTGGCCAATAATAGCCAATGCTCAAAATTTTAAGAGTTGTCCTCTTAGCTGCAAAATGTCATCCACAAGGTTCATAATGGCATGCCTTGATAATGTCATATTCATATCCCTTATGCACCTCCTCATTATATTATCAATCCCTATGTAAAATAGATATCTAGCAACCCATGAATAAGAAAAAATTCTCTCAACTAAATGTCTCTTTTCCCTTGGTGAGAGATATGGTGGTGTTTTCCTTGCAAGTAGATAATTAACTATGTTTGTATACCAAGGTGCATGCAAAGAGAGGGAAAATAAGTGGTCATCCAAAAATGAATCATCCAAAATATCTTCTTCTAATTTTGTTGGTAGTCAAGAAAGAAATTATTCTACTACATTAGCCTTTCCTAGTTTGTCTACAATTGTAATATCAAACTCCCGAAGTAGCAATAAACATCTCACAAGTCTACCTCCAACCACTAGTTTATTCATCTAGTACCTAATTTATGTATGGTATATGTGAATGAATACATAATACCCTATGATGTAGTGCTTGAATTTATTAATTGTATAGACCACTGCTAACATCTTTTCAATGACTATGTAATTGAGCTTTTCTCCTTGAAGGTTTTTTCTGAAATAATAGATGAGATATTCTAGATTTACTTCTTTCTATCCTAACACAACTCTAATTATAAAATCAGATGCATCAATGTGAATATGAAAAGGTAATGTCTAGTTTGGTCCTCTCAAGATTGCGGTCTTAGTAAGTGTTACTTTAAGGGCTTCAAGGACATGTTGGTAATCAGGAATCCAGTCGAACTCCACATATTTAGATAATAGGACAAACAATGGTGTTGCAATTTTATTGAAGTCTTGTATAAATCTCCTGTAATACCCAACATGACCAAGAAAGCTTCTTACATCCTTTTGTTTCTAAGGTACATGTAGTGTGGATATTACCTCAATCTTGTGTGGGTCTACTTTTATCCCCTTGTTGGACACAAAGTGTCCCAAGACTACTCCTTCAGTCATCATCATGAAACATTTTTCATGACTTAAGGATAGGTGGTGATCTTGGTATCTTTGCAGTATTTTCTCCAAGTTAACGAGTGCTTCCTCATAAGTATTCCCATAGGTTGTAAAATCATCCGTGTAAACTTCCATGGAATCATGAGAAAAATTGGAGAATATCCTCAATACTGCCCTTTGGAATGTGGTAGGTGCATTACGTAGCCCAAATGACAAGAAAAATAAAGCATATGTACCCCAAGGGAAAGTAAAGGTTGTTTTGTCTTGGTCTTCTAGAGCTATTTTGATTTTGTTAAATCCATTAAACCCAACCAAAGAAGGAAAATTATTGTTTTCCTGCTAATGAATCTAGCACTTGATTAATGAATGGAAGAGGGAAGTGGTTTCTTCTAGTTAATGCACTTAACTCTCGGTAATCAACACATACTCTCCATTTACCTCCCTTCTTGGGTACAATTACTAATGGAGACACCCATTGAATTTCATAGATTGGATAAATGAACCCTACATCTAGTAACTTTTGTAATTCTACCTTAACTATGTCACATACAATTGGGTTCATTTTTCGTTGAGGTTGCCTCATCGATTTGTAGCCATTGTTAATGTAAATTCTATGCATGTATATAATTGGTTCTATTCCTTTCATATCATGATAATCCCATGTGAATGTGGTTGTGTGTTCTTGTAGCGCGTTCAATAGTGAAGCCTATTATGCAACAGTTAATTGACTATTTACATTTAATGTCCTACCCGATGTAACCTCTATGGTTAGGAGGGTTGTTTTAACAAAGGAAATATCAAGGCCTGCTATTTTGGGAGTACAAATATGGGGCAATAATGTATGGAAAATATAATAGATGGACTCAGATGCATTGGAATGGATTATGTTTTGTAAAGGGTCTTGCAAGCATGTTAAACAAGTATATTGTCGCAGATCCCTGCCATAAGAGTTTTGTAAAATGTTTGTGAGTAGTTCATCTTCATCTTGTGTTTCCAACATAGGACTACATTCAATAGTCATAAATTTTTGTAATGAGTATCGATCATCCTCGTCTAAGACAAGCCATATAGTTTATTCCAATTTTGTATGTGGTTGTGTAGGTGGACAAAGGACTAGCTTTTTGGTCATATTTTCATTACAAATGATCATTTTACTAGACCCGCATTCTATGAAGGCATCTATAGTTTCCAACCAAGGTCTTCCTATAATCAAGGGGTATCCTGCAAGGTTTGCTTTAGGTTGTAACACCATAAAGTTTGCAGGGTATTCCCATGAGTCTAATGTGATAACCATGTCTTCTATAATTCCCTCTAGTTTTATTGTAGACCTATCTGCTAATTGTAACAGAGTAGGTGTGGTTCGAAGCTCCATCAATTGTAATTTCTTCATGGTTTCCTTTGCCATCACATTGATTGCTGCTCCTAGGTCAATTAAGGTATTCTTGATGAGAGTTCCACTGATTTTGACATCTTCAATAGGACTTCCAGGGTTTGCATATTTAGGGATATACCATCGTAAATTGTCACCCTTGACAATTTCACCTTATGTTTTTTCCCCCCTTAAATTATTGGACCTTGATCCTTAGTCATCCTATCTCTTCAACATTTGGATAGTTAGGCCCCTCTTGACATAGAGTTTTTACTTTAGCGTGAGTCTAAGTGTAAGTTCATACTCTCACTAAAGTGGGAGCTAAATGTACTATCATAAATTTTCACCCTTAACAATTTCACCTTATGTTTTTATCCCCTTAAATTATTGAACCTAATTGAGTATTTAATTTCCTAAATAATGCATTCAATGACCATTTTTAACAATTTCCAATGAACTGCAAGTGGGAAACAATTGCATCTATATAAGACCTTGCCCCTGACACTTAAAAATCTAAAAATTAGGGCAAGGAACTCACACCCTAGGTGTGAGTGTCCCCTTATTTTGGCTCCAAATTCAAATATGTCAGTTGTGGCAATTTAATATTTACAGTTCAAGTGTCTAAGTCGACCATCAAGATTTTATTTTTTGGGAAATTGAATAAATGCCTATAAATACCTAGTTATTGCATCATTTCAAATCTAACAAGAAAGCTATTGGAAAACTTATGATCAAAAGCACTATTGAGTAAGTCAAGAGCAACATTTTTAGAGCTTTATTGCAGAAATTTCAAGATCCTAACATCATGTCAAATTCTATGTGAGTTTATGTGTGTTCATATTATCATTGTTTTGTGAAGGCTAACACTTTTGTAGGTCTCCAAGCAATTCAAGTATTCAAGCAATCAAGCAAAGAAAGATTCAAGTCATTGAGGTGATGTGCATGACTTCTCTCCTTCAAGGAAACCATTGAAGGGTGGTGAGTTGCAACACTTTGTGATTTCATCATTCCTTCCTTTCAATTATCAATTTATCATTGACATTGGCATTGTGGAAGTCGAAACACTTACATGGGGTTTGACTGAGGCAAGCCCTTAAATGGCCCAACATCTCTTCTCTTTGTGAATGTGTAGATCTCAAGTTTGAAGAGGATTGAAAGGATCTTGAAAGAAATTTGTTTATCATTTCATTCAAAACCCTACATCTTGTTAACCCATGAAAACTCAATTATAGAAATATTTGATAGTGTTCCAACATATTTGTAGGTAGGGACCCGAAGCTTAGATCTGACATCAAAGGACCCTAAAAATAGATCCAAAAAATCTCTACAAGGACACTCACGCCTTCGGAATTTGTGTCCTCCATTTTTTGCCCCAAATTTGAATCACAGGTGCATAATTTTCTGATATGCTAATTTCTACTGTCTAAATTTGTCTACGAATTTTTGTCTTTTGTATTTACATCAGAACAATAAATTACACTATTACCCTATTCATTTCATCATTAGGACATTTCTAGATTTGGTTAAGGGTTGGTTGACTCACCTATTAGGTTGTAAGTCAATCACATACCTTATTCAAATCCATGAAACCCTCATCCCACCTTTTCCTTCCATTTTAAATCAATCCATTACAATCCATACACACACAAATGCATACACATATTAGAAACATTTAGGAAAGGTGTCAAACCCTAAGGTGAAAAATCAAAGGTTTCCCTTTCCCTATGTTTCAAAGGACAATTATGTTTCCTAACATAATATTTACAAGCTTCCCTAAAATATGCATAGTTTGAGGGTCCTTCTATTTTCTACATGGTTTCTTAAGGCATAATTCTCTCACTATCTTGGTATTTATTGGCACTTCCTTAATTGCTTGTATGAGGGGTATATTTATGCAAACATCTCTGAGTTGTCCTAACATATTAGATTCAGCTTCTGAATGATGCTTTTGTATAGTTAGTCTCTTAAGTAATGACAGTTTTGGAATTATGTTGGCTGGTTTAACCTGATTTGATTTAGGTTCCTTGGGTTGTTTGTTCGTAGTTTCTACAAGGATTTCCTCATTAGTCAACATTGTGATGTGAGGAGATGAAGACCTAGGAAGCTAGCATTTTCCCTAATCAGAGGTGGACATCACTGACCTCAACCCCATAGGTAGGGTATTGGATGGTTTCATTAGCATAAGATTGTTGGATAGGTTTATTTTTGGGGTTAGGTGCAGGTTGTGATGGTAGCTGAGGTGCTCTTGGTGGTGTTGGTGCAACCATGGATGAATTTGTCATTATCACAGGGTGATGTGGTTATGGGTAATTTAGGTTTTAGTTCTACCATTGTTGACCTCCACACCATTGTGATGGGAATTAGTTATGTTGGGGTGGCCACTGGGGATTATAATTTGGTACCTGGTAATTTTTTGTTGGCCATATACCTTGTTGTTGAGTCCAATTAGAGGCTTGGGACATTGGCCATTATGGATTTTTTACATTGGTCCAGGGCGGGTTGCAATTTGAGAAGTTTGAATTACTACCTAAAAATGACAAATTATAGGTCAAGGGATCTTGGGGCATACCTTGTCTTGGTTACCATGGCTTGCATTGATAAATGCAAAACACTTGACCTTCTTCATCTGAACCAAGGCATGAAACTTTGGATTCCCTTGCTTGTCTTCAAAGATATTAGCTAGCTTTTGTACTTACAATTGATCTTCTTTTGGTGGAAGTGTGGAAAAAATTCTATGAGGGCTACCTCTTCTTCTTCTCACTTCTTGATATGAAGGGTATCCAATTGAGTAGCCAAATGGCTAATGATGTCCTCCTTCATACTGGATAGAAGATTTCTAAGCTCTACCCTTGAAACTCTAGCAGATATCTTGTTGAGAGAAGAGGTCTTGTCACCCCTGGTCTTCTTGATGAATGACCTGGAGTAATTTTTGCACACTTTACAAATCCCATCAAAGGGAAATTGAGAGATGTCCCTTACTCCTATGATATTTAGAGCATCCATACAGTCTTCATGGACTCCCCTTAAAAACACCAATTTTAAGGAGTCAACAAAAAGTTTGTTTTGATGTGATTTCTTGAGATAGAATCAAAACCTCTCAACATAATCTTCCAACCACTCATCTTCTCTCTGTGACATCCTAAATATGTCACCTCTTTTTTTTTTGTGCCTCTATAGTAATCTTGGTATTTCTCTAGGAATTTTGTCTTCATTGTCTCCCAATTGGGAATGACATTCCTTCCCAACCCCATGAACCAACACAGAGAAACACCTTTCAATGTAGCTGGCAACAATTTGAGTTGGTGAGTATGTGTGGTGTAGTCATAACTCAGGCATAGCACATCAAACTCAAAAAGAAAGGTGTCTAGACCCTCTGTAACCAGTCCATAGAAAATGGGTAGTGTTCAAGGAGGTATATTCTTCAGAGCAACAACCCTTTCCTGGTTGGTTATTAGTAATTCAAGCATTACATGCTTTTCTAGATCATCCATTGTTGTATCACCCATGATATCAAAGTATATTCTAGAAGTCTCCTCTATAATTGGTGTAGCTACTAGTGTAAGGGATGATTCTTCTTTGTTGATTCCCTCAAAATATGTTCACCCTATCCACTACTGTCTTTAAATGCTTCATGTACCAAGGAGAGAAATATTCCTAGAGCATCTCTCTGCCTCTACATGCAATGGTTTTAGGTCTTTATATAAGCAATTCTTGCACATTGTTAGTAAATTGTGTGTTGTTGTTGATACCTATTTACCCTAATACCAAAACAATTTTTATTATACTATGAAATCTTGGAAAGAATGTAAAACACACAAAAGAATCGTAAACTTAGTACCATCCTTGATAACAATGCCTAATTAAATTGGTACCATTAGGTATGCACACAACTTAGAATTAACTTGGTGCCAAAATCTTTTGATTAACCATTCACTAGAATTTAATACCTTGGGTTGGAAACACAACTGAATATCCAATTTTTACAGCTTAGCTCAAAGCCAAGTGCATTCAATATGTTGAAAAGAAATCTTCAATCTACTTTATCATATACTTTCCTTATATCTAATTTAACTAGCATTTTTTTTTGGAAATTTTCAAAGATGAATGAATTGCTTCTTAGGTGATGATGACACCATCCAAAATTGATCTTCCTACCACAAACCCTATTTTCTCTTCAACTATTATTTTTGGTAGGATTTTCTTGAGCCTATTGACAATTGCTTTTGTCAATATTATGTAAATTGTGTTGAATAATGATATTGGATGGTAATATTCTAAGGAAAGAGATTTCTCCTTCTTTAGGATTAGAGCTATGAAGGTGTTGTTTACATCCTTCAATAGTTTACCCTTTTTCTTTCCCACAATGTTCCAACACTTCTAGAAGAAGGATGTTGAAAATCCATCTAGATCGTGCTTTGTTTGGGTGTATTTGCCATGTAGCTAACTTTATCTCTTCCTTTGAGAAGGCCCCAATTAGCTTTTTATTATGTGCTTTTTTACTAGTTTTTGGATGCTTTCTATAAATCGGAACGTGCCATCCATCACCAATGGTAGTTTTTCAAAAAAATTGAGTCATTTTGAGAATGTTTTGGGTTCTCATGGAAGCATTCAAGCAGGAAGGCATCCTTTTCGCATTCTTCTAATGCTTCCTTTCAAATATTGTGGGCCCATATACCTGGAAATGATTTTTCATGGGATAATAGGGGGTTGCATGCTTTTTCTAAGGGCTCAGAGTCTTTCAAAGGTCATCAGGGTTATCCTTGGGGTGGAACTTCATATCATAGGGGTAGTCATTGTTCTTCAAATGTTATTCATTCTCCATGGCCTATTTCACATTCCAAGCAAGCATTGAGTAGGGTTTCACAACTGGTTTTTGATATTTTTGGTTTGGATTCTAGTTCTTCTAATGATCCTTCACGCATTTTGCAGCGATCTTGGGTGGATGTGGTGTCTGGTTTCCCCCCAGCTACATTCCCAAATAATATTCCAATCAAAGCTAGAGTTTCATATTTTCTAGCTACATTCCCAAATAACATCCCAATCAATACTGGAGCTCCCTTCATTCCAAATCGAAGGTCTTTGAGTGTCGATTTGAAGCATCCTCCAACTACATTTCCTAATTCCATTTCCATTTCCAAATCTAGTTATCTGGATTGTAAGGGTACAATTTTGGAGGATGTTTTTTTCCAGGGAAAGAAGGTGGTTGGACAAGATTCTAGCTTCAAACGTCAAAAGAAAGTTTGGCGTCCGAAGTTGAAAGTAAATCTTGAAGGATCTATTTTAGTTACTTTTAAGGAAGAATTACTTCAACCCCAAGTGTCTGATCTTTAGGTTTTAGTGCTCATCTGTAAGTTTTGGAAATTCTCCCCTGATTTGATTTTTTTGCAATCTTGGGTGTTTCATGAATGGGAAGGTTCTACTCAAGTATTTTATCTAAACAAAGGGGATGGGTTATTTGTTGTCATTTTCGCCAATAAGGAAGCTAGAAATGTAGTTCATAGAGTCAAATCATGGTTCTGCGAAGGAATTGGATTATATACTACTCCATGGATCCCTAATTTCTCTCCTACTCAAGCTAGGGTTAGGTTTATTCCTTTTTGGATCCAATTGCAGGGTTTACCGCTTGGATACTGAGAGACCAATCTTATTAAAATTATGGGGAATCAATTGGGTATTTTTACTCATCATGATTTGGATTCTTTTAAAAATCATTCGTTGCCTATGAGGTTTTGTTCTCTTTTTGATGTTACTAAGCACCTGCCATCTGTTTTGTACATTACATCTCCTAATGGGGTGTGGGAGCAAAAATTTTCCTTTGAAGACCCACAAACATTTTGTTCTTATTGTCATTCTCTTCTGCATCCTACAAGTTTGTGTTAAAACAATGAGATAATGGGAGACACTGTATATTCTTCCCCTCAAAAAGATTTTGTTCCTTCTTCATGTGCTGGAATTGTTAAGTTTTTTAATTTGATGTTGTTCAAGGGTGGGATGTGCAAACAACGAAATTAAGCCCTTCAGTTGTTTATAGGGGATCTTCCAGTGGAAATATCTTTATTGATAATGGCCACGATATACTAAAAGGGTGTTCTAAGGGTGGTTCGGGTGTTACTTTGGAGGTTCCTTCTTCATATAGTATAGTTAAAGCATTAGGCAAGTTTCCATTAATCGAGACTTCTTTAAAACATAAAAAAAATTATGTTACATTACCTAAAGGTTGGGAGAATTCGTTGTCAATGAAGTATTTTTTCAATTCTCTTAGTCTTCTTGTTCCTTTGATCAAGTCTGTTAGCATTCAACAAATCAATAATTGTGCTATAATGCTAACCATTGGTGTAGTTAATCAATTTGAAATGTCACATTTTTTTGAAATTCAGGGTGAAAGAGATTGTAATTTCTCTTTATCTGATCAAAGGATAGAGGTTCAATCTCATTGTGAAAGGGATTGTCATTTTCCTTTACTTGATCAAAGTTATGATGTGCCAACTTATCTTTGTCCTTCATCTTTTTCTTCTGATAAAGAGCTTGAGACATTTGTAGATGAAGCTCTTTCATCTGTTGGGGAATTACTTATAGAGGAGATTTCAATGGAGGTGATAGGGGAAGAAGAGGGTCAAACCAACAAAATATTCTTTCATTGGCAGAATCTCCTATGTCTCCTCCCATTACCAAAAATTCATCTGCTAAAAGAGGTAGGAAGTCTTTAGTTATGAAGCTTCAAGAGGAAATAGAGGTAGGTATTCAATCTACTTTAGATGGTCACAAGTTTGGTGATAATGAAAAGCAAAAAATACCAAGGAGAGCATGTTGCTCTCCTAGGGTATTATGAAAATAATATCTTGCAATGTCAGAGGCATTAATGCCTCTGACAAAAAGGGCCCAAATTAAGCATCAGTTAGATTGATGTGGGGTAGATGTAGTGGTTTTACAAGAAACAAAAGTTTCAATTGAGTCATTTTATTTAGGCACAAACATGTTGGTTGTTTGTGGCAAACAAAATGAACTGGTATTCACCTTTCCCAAATACTCTTTGGAAATTATTCTCAAGTTGGCCAATTTTATATAGTAACTCCTTTTTTGCAAGTATTTGGTCAATAATTCTCGCATTGGTAGTGTGGGATTTATGGTGGGAAAGAAAAAGAAGTATCTTCCATAAAGAAAAACTTAATCTCAGTTAAGTGTTGATTGCCTTAGAGCATTCGATATCTGAAACTGTTATTGGCTATGTGACTAAAGTAAAACATATTGGCTCTACTTTTTCTGATTGGGATTCAAAGTTAATGGGCATTTGGCCTCTCCTAATTCTTTTGTTTAAAGGAAGTTTTCATTAGTTAACTCCTAAAGTTAATAGGAAAGAAATAAGATGGAAACCTCCACAAAAGGGATTGTTTAAGTTGAATTGTGATGGTGCTTCAAGGGGAAATCCAGGTTTGTCTGGAGCTAGTGTTATCATTAGAGATTACAAGGGATTGGTTTTGTGTGCTAAGTCATATAAATTACATAATGGGACAAAAAATGAAGCAATCTCAAGCATATCTTCTTGGGTTACAATTAGTTCTCAGTTTTAAGCTTATAAGGATTCAAATTGAAGGAGATTCTTTTTTAATCTTAAATGCATGTTGTGGGCATCATTCAGTAAACTGGAAATTGGGTTATATATTGAAACAGATATGGTTGTTATTAGACAAGCTAGAATTCTACCAAATTATTCATGTCTAAAGAGAAGGGAATAGTGTTGCAAATTATTTGGAAAATTCAGGTTGTGATAAGTTGTCTGAGATAGTTGGTCATTTTGTTTCTTTTGAGGTTCTTCACACTAAGCTAATTGAAGTGTTGTCACGATATGGAGGAACACTTCTTTGAATTCGAGGTTCTTTAATTTCATCAGTAATTTGTGTTAATGCAGGGGTTGGTTTCTTTAATGACATCACAGTTTTAATTTAGTGTCAGATTTGGGTTATAGTGGTTGGAATAGTAAATCCATTTTGTTCTCTCTTATAAAGTTAGTCTTAATAAGTGTGCATGATCAATTAAGAGGAAGTTTACGTTGACAAAGGCTTCAGATAGTTTTTAAATTTCTTTCATTTGCATAAATTTTCTACATTATGTGAAGGTATTTTAGTTTGTAAGTGTCGTTGGCAAGATTGTTCATTTTCACAGATGTTCATTATGACAGATTTCCTAAATCAATAGTTAGAGCACATGACAAACTTTGTTTCACCTCCGGTTGGAATATTTATGATACATGATATTATTTAAAGTGTCACATTCTTTCAAAGTGGCAGGGGTTTTCAGTACATCAAGGTAAAATTTGTTGACATCAGCACAACCAAGCCCATGTGACTTGTATGTTGTAAGTTGTTAACTTCAGATGTGTGGTTATTATTGTTGTTAGGGGTATAGCCTTGTCATTATCTGGCTCATGTGACATTGATACAAAATAGGGCATAAGGTGCCTAAACAATCTCAATTCAACAACTTTACCAATTCAATGATCTAAACACATCAACCAAGAAGATTTCCTTCACCAATTGCAACTATTCCTTGTAGCAGAGCAAATCGGGTTTTTCTCACTTAATTTGCAAACCAGGTTTCCAACCTAGACTCTAACCACCTTTTAGGATACCATTTATCCCCTTCAATAACATATCTCAAATTCTCATAGGGTTCCTTTGGAATACCACCTTTAAATCTATGCTGCTACACTTCACCATAGGCCTAATTAGGCTTAAGCAAATAGGTAACTTCTAGGTTTTTGATCTCCATGTATCCAATATCAAAACCAAGACCCTAAAAAATTCAAATTGGGTCTTCCCAATCAATTCCAACCTTTTCCAACCAATTCCCAAGAGTTTTTATTCAAACCCTAACATCTATGCAACTTAATTGCTCCAAAAACAAGTGTTTCTAGCCTAGGGCATCATCATATTTTCACAAAACCTCCTACTCTACTCCTACCAACTTCAAAAAACATAAAAAATAACCTACCTACACCCATTCCACCAATTATCAAACATTTTCATTGATGGAATGGGTCACAAATCATTTTCTTTGCACTCAAACCCTCAAATCTAGGGCTTCCTGGCTATCAACGGTAAAAATGCTCTAACTCTCACAAACCTTAATGAAATCATATGCAAAAAGATTCAAATGAAATATAATTCACCTCTTCATCAATTGCAATGGACAAGAGACCACCTACAGGCTGTACAAGGCCATACAGAAGTTTGTAGTAGCATATTTTGTCTTCAAAACACAAAAAAGTGGAGTCTTGTTATTCAATTTTCAAAATTACATTATTCCTCAATGTACACAAGTGATTTTTAAGCATTCACAACCAAAAACCAATCGAAGCCAACTACTTTTTAACTCCCTAACCGTTCAACTTCTCAATTAGACCCAAAAATGCAAAAATGCAAAGTTGTTTTGACAACTTTTGCATATTTTTGCAACATTAACATTATTTACAAAAATGGACTCCAACATTACTCAAAACACCCTAGAACATGAAACATGGTCTTAATAGACCTTATTACATCAAAGAAACACAAACTAAACAAAAACCTAACACTTAACCTCCTTTCACATCATGAAAACTATGGTGCCCTGCACCATACTCCCGGGCAAAAAGGAACTCAAGTCCCCTTGAGGACTATGCAACAATAGAATCATGCTTGAACACATCATACTCTAATCCCCAAGTGTTTTCTCCATGTGGTACACCTTTCCATTGGACTAAGTATTGAAAATTAGCATTATTCTTTGCATTCTTGAACTCTTTGTCACTTAAGTTATGCTCCAACTGCTGAGGGTTGCTTGATGGATGCTCCTTGACCTACTTTGCACTTGAAACTATTGTTGAACCTACCCCTGTACCTAGTACCATGTCTCTTCCTCTCTTGTAATAAGTTTCCTTCTTCTTTACTCCCATTGTGTGCATGAACTTTCTCTTTTTCCCTTGCAACTTATCTTTGATCTCTTCACTCTACCTTTCCATCTCTTCCATCCGATCCTCTGCCTCTATGACTATTGCTTTCTCAAGTATACCAACCTTTGATATGATAGAATGATCAAAATCCCCTTTTGAAAACAATGAATGGAGTACCTCTTTTAACATCAGAACAATATGCTTTTTAAGCCCATCTTGAACCTTCAAAATCAATTGATCCTTGACCTTTAACTCAATATAATTTCCCTCCAAAATCATATTCTTCATGTCTGTTGCCTTCACTTCTCCAAGTCTAGGAGTGGCTGCAAGGTTCCTATCCTACTTTTCCTCTACCTTTATAAACTCTTTCCTACCAACCATCATTATAGTAGCTTGCTTAGTTTTTCCTTTATCATCTTCTTTCAAGGTTGTTAAGGTATAGGAAATTCCATCTTTGTTTATCTCATAGGTATTTTGCCTACCATCATACAAAGCATGCCTATCAAATTACCAAGGCCTCCCTAATAGAAAATGATACACATCCATAGGTAACACATCACATAGAATTCTATCCTTATATCCTCCTATATTGAACTCCACCCAAGCTTGCTCATTTACCAAAACATACTGACCCTCATTCAAGTAAGAAACTTAGGAGTATCATGGGGTATTCTAGGTAAAGTTTCTCAACCATCTCATTAGAAACCATGTTATTTGTGCTTCCTGAATCAATTACAACCTTACATACCTTACCATGCACTTACAAGTGGTTTTGAAGAGTGTCCTTTGCGATGACTTATTTTCCTTTGATGCTTTGATGAGTGTTCTCCTTACCATTAATGATTCTCCAACTTCAGGAGCAACATGTTGTGATGGAGATTTTACACTCTCAGTATCTTCTTCTTGCACCAATTGATTCCTTCTTTTACCTCCATGTGAACTAGAAGCTTGACCTTCATTGCACTGCCATGCTTTGTGCCCAAACTTGTTGCATTGATAGCAAATTCCTATGAATCCTTGTGAGCCTCTTCCTTGACCTCCAAATATGCCTCCAAAGCCTGATCTACCACCTCTAAATCCACCTCTTGCATCAACAACTTGTTCTTTGTCCTTGCTTGTATCTTCTTGACTCTCATATGGATACCTTGGTGTAGAAAATTTCCCTCTTCCTCTATTATTGCTACCTCTGCCCCTAGTTTGTTTGTCTTGCCTTCTTTTAAGTTTTTCTTCTGCACTTGTTGCCATTTGATATCACTCCTCAACTGTCCTTGTATTTTCCAAAGTTAACTCATCTTGGATGTTGAATCTTAATCCACTCATATATCTAGCAACCTTCTCCACTTCATCCTCCATGTGACCTTCCCTTATACTCAACTTATAAAATTCTTCAGTATAGTCTTTGACATCCATTTCTTTTTGTTTCAAACCTTGAAGTCTCTTAAACATTTGAATTGCATAATCAAATGGTAAGAGCTTACCTTTCAACTTAGCCACCATTATGTCCCAAGAAACAATTTTTGACTTACCTTTCTTCCTCCTTTCAGATTGCTCATAATCCCACCACAATAGTGCATGACCCTTCAACTTTGTTTTTGCAATCTTCACCCTTTGTTCTTCAAGAACATCTTCACATTCAAAGTAATTGTCAAGTGCTGCAATCCAATCTAAAAGTTCTTCATCATTCAAATTACCTCCATAATTAGGTACATCAATTTTCACCTTGGGTTTATCTTCCTTGATTTCTCTCAACAATTTAGCCATCCTCTGATCATTAGGATCCAATTCCTCGTCCTCTTCTTCTTTAGTCTCCTCTTCTTCTTCTTCGGAGTCACTCTCATCACCCATGACCATACCTCTCTTCTAACTTGTTTCCATAGCATCAACCTCTCCTTCAACTCTCTCATCTCCCTAGCATGCTTTTCCTTCAACTCATTCACTTCTCTAACAATGGTTTTCCCTTTTGGAGGAAATTTGTTCACTTTTTGCTTCACACTTTCCTTCTTGTTTCACACTTTCTCTCCCTTCTTCAAATCAGACCTATGTTTGGATACCAATTTGGTATAGAGTAGGGTAGAAGTTGCCTAAAAAATCTCAATTCAATAACTTTTCCAATTCAATGATCTAAACACATCAACCAAGAATATTTCCTTCACCATTTGCAACTATTCCTTATAGCACAGCAAACCGGGTTTTTCTCACTTAATTTGCAGACCAGGTATCCAACCCAGAATATAACCACCTTTTAGGATACCCTTTATCCCCTTCAATAACATATCTCAAATTCTCATAGGGTTTCTTTGGAACACCACCTTCAAATTTCTGCTGCTATGCTTCACCACATGCCTAATTAGGCTTAAGCAAATAGGTCACCACTAGTTTTTTGATCTCCATGCCTCCAATCTCAAAACCAATACCATAAACATGTCAAATTGGGTCCTCCCAATCAATTCCAACCTCTTCCAACCAATTCCCAAGAGTTTTTATTCAAACCCTTACATCTATGCAACTTAATTGCTCCAAAAACAAGTGTTCTCAGCCTAGGACATCATCATATTTTCACAAAACCTCCTCCCCTTCTCCTTACAACTTCAAAAACAAAACAAAAAACCTACCTACACCCATTCCACCAATTATCAAACATTTTCATCGGTGGAATGGGTCACAAATCATTTTCTTTGCACTCAAACCCTCAAAACTAGGGTTTCTTGGCTGTCAATAGTAAAAATGCTCTAATTCTCATAAACCTTAATGAAATCAGATGCAAAAAGATTTAAATTAAATATAATTCACCTCTTCATCAATTTCAATGTACAAGATACCACCTATAGAATGTACAAGGCCATACAGAAGTGTGTAGTAGTAGATTTTGTCTTCAAAACGTAGAAAAAGTGGAGTCTTGTTATTCAATTTTAAAAATTACATCATCCAACTATTATTCAACATACACAAGTGATTTTTAAGCATTCACAACCAAAAACCAATCGACGCCAACTACCTTTTAACTCCCTAACCGTTCAGCTTCTCAATTAGACCCAAAAATGCAAAAATGCAAAGTTGTTTTGACAACTTTTACATCTTTTTGCAACATTAACATTGTTTACAAAAATAGAATCCAACATTACTCAAAACACCCTAGAACATGACACATGGTCTTAATAGACCTTATTAAGTCAAAGAAACACAAACTAAACAAAAACCTAACACTTAACCTCCTTTCACATCATGAAAACTATGGTGCCCTACACCAGACACTAATTGTTGCAAATCAAGGCGTACATGAGAATATGCCAGTGGTATTATCTTGCAAGCCAAAATTGATCATCGTGTAGAGAAAATGTACGACCTCACAAAGCAAATTTGTAAAATGATTTTTTCTAACAATGTGCTTTTATGTGTAGGTAACAGGTGTCTTCCTACTTAAAAATAAAAAATCTCATGTGGTTTTACATGTGCTGATTGCGATGGATAAAATCTATTTTGTACAAGAGAAAATTTAGTGGGGTGGACTAAAATTAGTAGTATGGCTCAAAAAGCTACGCCGTATAGCTAATTTTGGCTCTTGGCATTACAATCACAATTGAGCCTATCTTTCCGCCAAGTCGTACTCATTGTTCAGTAATGAGTAATCATTTTCTGGCGTGTGTTATTATCTTGCAACACTTGACAAGATTTCATCATATGCCTCTCAACAATGTCAATAAATACGTTACCTTATCGCCTAAAATATTGCATTATATTGTGTGTGACTTTTGGCTAGTAGGGTTCATGTTCTATCTAGAGAGCTCCAACAGAGCGGACTGTAGCGTTTATGTCCCAATAGGATAGCACTAGTAGTGGTGAGCTAAGAGTATCGTTCCAGTCCTGCGCAGTGTGTAGGCGGAGGTAAATGGAGTTTTATCCACGTAACTACAAAGTCTTCATCCCTATCAATGATTGGGAATTGCCTATATCAGATGAAATTGGTGATGCAGAGCTGCAATTGGTTTTCAAAGATCATTGTGCTACCTTCAAAAAGAACATCAAAAGGGTAATTGGGGTGGAGATATTGGAGACAGAGGCAAAAAAATTTATCTACCCTTCTCAACTTCTGTCGATTTTCATTTCCAACTTGTTGGATGTGCTTCAGAGTGTCAGCCTGGTGGAGAATATCATAAATAAAGTGGTGAATGAAGAATATTTAGAAAATGGCATCCTGCATAAAGCTTTCCAGAGGTATGATTTTTGGAAAGGTAATGGGTATATAGGCAGATTATTCCCTAGGAATTTTCTATTTCATAGAACAACCTTTCTTGCATTGTTGTTGCTATTAATAAGTCTCTGGTACAAAAAAACTCCAACTGCATGCTAAATGCTCTTAGAAGGTATGCAGGGGAGTTTGATTCTGCCCTAGCAGATAAAGTCAAAGAAAAAGTGCAAGCAATCTTGGCTTTTCTCACTCATGTGCATGTTCCGCCAAGGCCTTGACAAGTCCCAGATGAAAATAGTGGTCTACAACAGACAACAAATGAAGCATATGCTAATTGTGGGTTTCAATAACCAATAGTTGAAGCAGTTGATAATCATGGTGTTCAACAACCATCTATGGTGAATAGTGGTCATCATCAACTAATGACTGCATGAAATGATTGGAACTTCGATCTCAATGAAATTCCTCCATATCAATTTGCAGCAGCAATGTTAAATGAAGAGCAAGATGAAAATGAAATACTCCCTGTGCAGATGGAAGAATGACGAACTCGTGTAAAAAGTGGTTTTTTTGTCTGGGAATAGTAGTGAATCATTTTTTGGTTAAATGTAATAGCCAAAAGATACACTACACTTTGTGATTCCATTTTTCTATATTCCATAGGAATCATTGCAGTTGATTATTAACACTGATGATGAAAAGAAAAATCTATGATAAAATTTTGTCACACTCCTAGGGAGATACTGAAAGCTTCTTTTTGTGATAAAAAGTTCTAGGAAAAGGTCAGATCCAAATGGATATAATTTTCAAAAGCACATATATCCTCTATTGTAAATCTCATATTATTATAAATATAAATATAGATATGGGCATTATGCCTTTTGCTGAAAAAATAAATAAATAAATATATTATGAGATTAAATGTTAGATCCATCCTAGTTGTTGAGTAGATTCAAAATATATTCTATACACTTGTTTAATTGTTCCTGGATCCTCAATTATTGTATCATCTGCTAATATTAATTGGCTAATTGTATTATGTTACCTCCTAATTTTTGTGCCATTATGAAAAAAAATAGAGTTCTTGTCCCCTTCGGCCACACCTCCCTAGACTTTTGTCTCCAAAATATTTCTTCCTTGGATAATATATATATAGATAGATATATACACACACACACACACACACACACAAACACACACACACACACACACACACACACACACACACACACACACACACACATATATATATATATATATATATATATATATACATATGTATGTACACATATATATATATATATATATATATATATATATATATATATATATATATATATATATATATATATATATATATATATATATATATATATATATATATATATATATATATACATATACATAGTTCCTTCTCAAGGTATTTGGTTTGATCCATCCCAACTATGATTAACTCCTCATTAAGAAATTAGATCTTCCTTTCTAATTCCAACTTGGTTGCGAATATATTATTGAAGTGGTTTTTGTTACACTCTCTTAGCTACCTCTTTAAATTTTTTTTGCTAGACGTAATTTTTGGTCCCATCACAAGAAATTTCTTGCCACCATCCTAATATTATTTCAAAGAATTTCTCATCCTGCATCCACATTTTTTCAAACTTGAAGGGACTTCTTTCCTATCTTTTCTCCCCTATGATGCTCAACTGAATTAGAAAGTGATATGAGCTTGAAGTTGAGGCAATGAAAATTTCCAATAGGAAAGGGAGTGCACTTAAATTTCCTTCGATTAGGAACATATCTGATTTCTCTGCTATATTGCTAAAGCCTAATATTTGACTTGTCCAAGTGAAGCTACCATTCTTCATTGGAACTTCAATCAAGTAATTTATATTCACAAAATCATCAAAATCAATATGAAATCACTACCTTTGTACTCTACCTAACTTGTCTTGACTGTGAAGAATAGCATTAAAATCTCCCCTTATTATAAATAATTCAATTGGGAATAAATTTAAAAAGTTCTCTATTTCCTACCAAGTCTTCTTCTTTCTTGAGGGTGAGGCTAGGCCATAAACATTTATGCTTGGACTATTTTTCTTTGGATTTTATAAGACACATTTTAATTAGTTTTCTTTAGAGGATTATAATTAGGGCTAGGTTAGGGTTACAATTAGTTTAGGATTAAAATTAAGGTTACATTTAGTATTAGGGTTAAAATACTAGTCTGAATTGGGGTTAGGGTTAAAATTAGGATTCCTGCCTCACAAATGATTGGTTCCCCCTTTAATATCTTCTGTGATGGGGGGGGAAGTCACATCTTTTTATCAACACCCTTACCTTGGAGAAAGAGAAATAAGAATTGGAAATTATAGGGAACCTATTGGAATAAATATTATTTCTAGCAAGAAGATTATTGTAAGTTTTAAAAATATAATTATTAATAATTATATTTATATTATATATATATATATATATATACATATAAGGAAATATATATATATATATATACATATGAAATATATATATATATATATATATATATATATATATGAAATATATATATATATATACATATGAAATATATATATATAATGCAATAATGATACTTGTAGTAATTATTGATCATTTTAAGTAATCATGATGCTTCCTTTATTATGAATATGGGATAATAGATTTGTATAATAATCTATTTTGAATTTAGAGAAATGGATTACAAATAGGGAGGTCGATCAACCTTTTGAGTTCACAAGAGGTGAAGGAAGACTAACCTTCATGCTCTTATCAAGTATGCCACCCCGAGATGGAATGGAAGACTGGCCTTCCATGCTCGTGGACTAGGGGATGGAATTGAAGACCGACCTTCCATGCCCTTGGGATTGATCAAGGATGATTACCAGCCTCCAAGGTGGATTGAGGGGTGGAAGGGTGACCCACTTTCCATGCTCTCACTTTACAAGGGAAACCAACCTTGAGACTACGGTTTGCAAGCATTTCAATGAATTCCTAATAAGATTATTATGGAATCCACATTGGAATGGCTATTTCCTTAATTAAATTTTGGATGTGACTAATGTATATGGATACTATGATGTTTACTAATGATTAGCAATACATATTATCATGGCTTATTATTTCATGTCAATTTCTAGTGGCTAATATTGTGTGCAGGATAAACCAAGATTTATCTTATAGAGGAAAATTTAATTGGTAATGTCATTATTCTTAAATATATTGCATTTATTATTTTGATTGCAATTGTGATTTTAGGGAAAAATATAGAGATATCCCAACAAGGGATATTACAATGGTATCAGGGCATTGTTCTTTCCACCCTACAAAACAAAAGATAGTGGATGCAACTAAGCCAAAGGGATCAAGGGGCGTTGGAAAGGAAAAGAAGACAACTCGCAACAAATAACAACTCTATGGAGAAAAATGAGAAGACAACACAATTAATCTTACAAACCCTCCAAAATATAAACAAAAAAATTAATGATTTTCAACCCAACCAAACTAATGGGAGGGATGCCACTTCTAACGATTCTAAAAATGACAATATATCTCACTAGGGTCAACACCTAGGTTAACCAGACCATCTTTCCTACCTAGAGAGGGGCCATCAAGAGAGGAAGAAGAAATCAATACACCAAACAATAACTTAGACGAGTATGCAACAACTTACTTAAGACTTGACCTTGAAATTATGAGGAATATTCCATTTAGAGAGTATTGTGAGGCTAGATCAAAATGTAACCCTAGAAGAGAAAGAGGTTAGCTTAATAAGTATTAATGTCAAAAAGTGAGTAAAATGACTCTCCCTAACTTTGATGGGTTAGGAAAAGTCATCGCCCATTCATGGATCCAAAAATTGGACACATATCTATCTCTACATCCCATGTCAGAAGAAGATGCCATCAAATTTGTTATCTCACATTTGGAAGGGGTTGCACACGATTGGTGGCACCATGGTTTGATTACTCAAGGGCACCAAATCATAACAACCTATGATGAATTTACTGAAAAGCTTATGGACCGATTTGACCAAAAATACCTTGAAAGACACTTTAAAGAATTAATACAATTAAAACAATAAGGATCTGTAGAAGACTATATAATTAAATTTCAAAGGGTCTTAGGTATGGTACCTGGGATTAAAAAAATAGGCTAACTTATTTATTGAAGGACTATCAAAAATAATTCATGGTTTAGTAAGTTCTTTTGACCTCACATCCTTTCAAGATGCAATTCAAAAGGCCCTAAGGCTAGAAACCACACCAACAAAGGGAAAGAGCCAATCCAAGAACATACCTTCAAGATCACAAAACCAACCCCCTTACAAAAGAATCTGAAAACAAAAGTCATTACCTTCTCAAGCACACACAACATGGGAAGAAATGTCAAACCTCTGAAGAAAGGGATTATGTTTTGATCGTAAGGAAAAATGGGAGCCTGGACATAAGTGCACAAGGAGAGGAAAAGAACTCAACTTAGAAGCAATATCAAATGATCTGAGATAAGTGAAGAAGAATATGAAATCCAAAGGAAGAAAAGGAAACAAGAGGATGAAGAAATACAAGTGGTACATTAGCCACACTTTT